>CAJQZJ010032130.1:5565848-5576732 GCA_907164525.1 Lophiomys imhausi
TGTGTGTGTGTGTGTGTGTGTGTGTGTGTGTGTGTGTGTGTGTGTGTTTGTGTTGCTCTTATGTAAATATAGGGATCTCTATTATATTCTTACTTTGAATTCCTTTGGTATATTCCAAGGAATAGCATAATTCTTTTATTTATTTTTTGAGGGGTCTTTATACAGTTTTTCGTAGTGGCTGGCATAATTTGCATTCCTACTAGTAATGAAGAAATGTTCCTTTTAAAGCTTCTATAAAGGCAGTGATCCTATTTAGAAAGGTCGCCCTCATTTTATAAAATAGTCTCTTTCCAAAGGACCCATACCTTTTTAATAATATCACCCAAATTATCAATTTTAATAAGGAAATTTGAGGTGGACACAAATATTCAGAACAAATAAGTAGCTGAATCTAGCCTGGTTCTTCCTTTCCATTCTATCCTATTTCTAGTTTGCATGGTAAGTGGTACTCTTAATTTCTTTTGTTTTGTTAGGGGTAGCATGACAGTAATATTGCTTAGTAACTCCACAGTGTCTAGAATCACTAAGCGCTAAACCTCTGGGAATGTCAATGGGAAATCATCTAGATTAATTTACTTGATGTGTGAAGAGCCATGATCAATGGTGCATCATTCCTAGGCTGGGGTCCTAGATGAAATAAAAGTAAGAAAGCTAACTGAGGAACAGCATTCATCCCTTTCTGAGTCCTGATTGTGGAAGCCATGTGACTGATGTCTTCCTTCTTTGGTGTCTTTGATGGACTATATCCCCTGTGTTTTACTTGGCTTTCTGTTCCAAAGATAAAGCATCATGGACAAAAAAGCAGTTTGGTGATTAAGGAGTTTACATGGCCTACACGTCCCTATGGAGACATTATTTCAATTGAAGTTTTCTCTTCCCAGATGACTCCAGTTGAAAAAAAAAAATTAACCAGCATACTTTGAACTGTAAAAAAAAAAATCTTCTTTCTTAAATTATTTCTTATCAGGTTCTATCTCAACAGGGAGAAAATTAACTAATATAGAAAAAATGATATACAGAGTAGGAACACTACTGTGATAAACCTGAACCTGTTATTCTTAAGTCTTTGGCATGGTTTGTGCAGTGGAGGGCTATGTGGAAGAGTTTAGACCTGTGAGCTACAGAAGTCCTGGAGTAGTGCTTCAGGGGAACTTCATACTCTATTTTGGTAGGAGCTTGGAAGACAAGAATGCGGAATGGAATGTAGAAGTAGAGGCCTAGCAGGTGAGGCTTCATAGAACATGGACTGTATAAGGGCACTGGGCTAGAGGCCATTCAGGTAATATTCTACCCTTGTACCTAGAACTTGAGTAAGGTTGAATTTAAAAGTAATGGTTTAATGTGTTCATCATGGGAGTTTACAAGGCAGGATAGTGTACAGACTGTGGCATGGTTATTAGTCAACACTTTTGTCAAAGTCCCCACTGAAAAGAAACAACAAGTGAAGCAGGATGATATTTTTAAAAAGTCTGTTTTTCCAGGAAAAGGCCTCAAACAAGTTTAAAATATTAGCCAAGGATATAGAGAAAAGAAGGAATTGCACTGGGATAATATGAAAGAGCACTGAAGAAAATACCTCACTTATCAAAAGCTTTCGCTTATGCACATGCATTTCAAAGGAGAGTCTAAACTCACAATGCTAAACATGTTCCCTGAGCCTAGAAAGCAAATGGCTACCAGAGTGATTCCCTGGGGTCAGTGTTCAGAGGCTGCTGTAACTGGTCTAAAGGATTCAGACTCAGTCCTAAACTGGCAGCATAACTTTGTGGCATCACTCACATGATTCTAGATTTGCAGATATTAAAACACACAATTCAGGGATTCATTGAGTCTTTCACCATGTTTTCAGAGAGCTGCTGTGGCAAGCAATGAGTTGCAGTGTTGGAGTCCCTGCAAAAGTCCTTCTGAGAGACCACTTTGTGAAGCTATGAAGCACCCAATTTATAGCATAAACTCTAGGATTTGGAGATAAAACTACATAACATACACTAAGTAAAATGGCATGCAGAGTGGGGACAGTTCAACAAAATATCCTCAACAAAGAGGATATTGGCACTGCAGGTAGCAGAGCTGGACCAGTGGGACTAGCTAAACACTTTGGAACCCAAAATACTCTGTTCCAAGCCTTAGATATTGGGAAAAGCTATGAGTACATGCCTCCCTATTAAGTTTTGGTCTTGCTTTGGTCTGTATATTCCTTCCTACATCCTCATTTTTCCCATTTTTTCTTTTATTCAAAAGAGATTGCACACACACACACACACATGCACATGCACACACACACACACACACACACATTATGTCCTGATTTACTTTCCCTTCCCTCTACTCTTTCCAGTTACAGCCAACCTTTCCCCCATTTCAGATCCACTCCATTTCTGTTTCTAATTACTGGATGGAACTAGAAAAGCTCATCCTGAGTGAGCTAGCCCAGACCCAGAAAGATGCACATGGCATCTATTCACTTATAACTGAATTGTAGCCATATAGTAACTATCCTACAACCAACATACCAAAAGGAACAGGAACATAGACTTTGTTACCCATTAGTGGGACACTTTGCCCTAGTGGCGCTGCCATGTACACCCTCAGTGTATGAGGAAGCTCTTAGCCCTCATATCAGGGAGCTGATATGTCAGGGCAACCCACACCAGAGAAGTAGGATAGGTGGGAGAAGGGAGAGAGGGTAGGAGGGTGGGACCAGGAGGGGACTGTGATGGACATGTAACTTGAAGTAATAAGTAAACATAAAAAAATAAAAAAGAAAATAGCATATTTCTAAGAGATAACAAAAAAATGACAAAATAAAATATGATAAAATAAAGCAAAAGTCATCGCATCAAAGCTGGACAAGGCAACCCAACAGAAAGAAAAGAGCCCCAATAGCAGTCACTAGAGTCAGAGACCTCCAAGTTCACACACTTAGTAGGCCCATAAAAATACTAAGCTAAAAGCTTAGTATAATATACACACAGCAGACCTGCTACTGACCCATGTGGGACTTGTACTTGCTGCTTCAGTCTCTGTGAGTTCATATGAGCCTTACTTAGTTGAAAGAGAGGGACTTGTTCTTCTGATGTTCTCCATCCCCTCTGGCTCTTAAACTTTTTATGTTTCCTCTTTACTAGGTTCCCTGAACTCTGAGGGAAGGGACCTGATGGAGACATCCCATTTAGGCTCTCTCTCCACATAATGTTTGGTCACAGGTCTCTGCATCTGGAGGAAGCTTCTCTGATGATAACTGAATAAGGGATCGATCTATGAGTACAGAAGAATATCATTAAGAGTCATTTTTAGTGATACTTCTTTTTCTTAAGCCAGTATTTTTTTGGTTTTAGCCTAGGTCTCTGAATTATCTAGTCTCTGGCTCTTCACCATGTATGGGCTGTTTGGTAGAGGTTCCATGACATAGAGTGAACCTTAAGTCAAATCAGACATTGGTTGACTCTGCCCACAAGTTCTGTATCACCATTGTCCTAGTGTATTTTGCAGGCAGACAGATTGTATGGCAAAGATTTTGTGGCCTAGTTGGCATTAATATTTCTCTTTTGGTAGCCTGAAGAGTATGTTCACACACCAAAGATACTAGAACATAGTGGTAAAGACACTATGTAAACACCAGCTTGACTTCTCTATGTTCACTGAGTTGTGTAGGTATTGTCCTAAGCAATGGGGACCTGCTGTTAACTTGCAGAGAGCAACCCATTGTTTCAATAACTGCCTGGGTTGCTTGGAGTTTTCATGGGATCCCAGTTGGCCAACAATTTAATTGAATGCAACTGAGTCCTGCTACTGGAAGGCTTGTTTGGTGACAAGAGAGGTCCTCATTACTGTCATTTGGAATGAGAATGCTTACCCTGTGCTTTTGTATGTACATAACTTGAGTTTTCATTTAATAAGATCTTAAGTAAGGATTTAAGTTAAGAGATTGCTTTCAGTCTTTGGACTTCTAAATTGCACTGAAACTGTGAAAGACTGAGATTTTTTGAAGCTGGACTGAAAGCATTTTGCAACATGCTCATTCATTCAGTCTTACAAATAACACATTCCCTTGATTCTCTCTTTTGCCTTCACCTACTTACCCAGGTCCCTGGCCAGGATGATAACTTCATGCTTCTGAAGTTCCTTTTATGAATGTGTGAATTACTCATTTGTAATATAGTTTTGAGCACCTACTATAAGCTAGGTTGTCTTCATGTATAGGTGGTATAAAAAAGGTAAGAATTGTGATTTTTTTATCTGACATTCTAATAAGAAGTGGATGAAAGTATATAGTCATATAAAATAATTTAAATTTTAAAAATGAGTGATAAATACCATACAGAGTATGTAAACTGACTTTATAGAATTATGGGATAATTATTAGTATGAACAGAAATTTAATTTTTGAAAATATTATTTTTCAGCTTGATATTTGAGATATATTATGCTCTTATCACTACACATCTGAAGCAGTTGTATAAAGATTTACAGTATTATTAAATGTAGGAATAATTCACTTTAAAGTTTTCATTACATTTCTGTTGAGTTTTAGTTTCATTTATCTTCTATACTGATGGAAGTGGTAAACTGTTTTTCTTATTAACTTCAAGTCAGCAACTCAGGCAGTTCCTTGGATACTACCTTTCTTTTCCTCCTTGTCTGGGTTCTATCCATCTCCATTTGGTCTTGCAACCAGACTTTTGGGGGTGTAGAGAGTGTCGCATGGTGTGAGTGTATTTTCTTTCATAAAGAAGAATCACTTAATGAAATATATTACATTTTTTAGAAAACAGATGCTGCCATTGAGGAATGTAAGTTATAACTGACATGACACTGCTAACCCGGCAATGATACTGCTCTCCCATGTGTGCTTTAGTAGTATTATATCTGGAACAGCAAGTACTTCTTAAATGTATGAGTGAATGATCAGAGGTAGGAACTAAATGTGTGACTCCTACATTACTAACACATGAGAGAATACTGAGAAGGGATGAAAGTGTGTTCTAATGATAAAAAAAATACTCATTTATTCAGTCAATACTTATGGAGTACTTAATATAGTCTAGAGTTCTTCAAAGATTGGGTATAAACTGACCATAAAGATAGAATTTATTGGCTTCATGTATTTATTGGACACTTTCCAAAATAATCTACAAATTGTTCATAGTTACTTGTTTTAAAAATGAATGCTATGAACATCCCTGAGGAAGGAGGTATGATGAAAAAACTGAAAAAATAGGATTGGATTATAATGTTATTAGAGTACCAAATATGGTCTATTTGAAATCATTTCAACTAGTTCACTCCAGAAAGAGCCATTCTATTTGTGAAGGACCTTAATCCTCTCAGATAATTTCCTCTAATGTACCACTCCAAACTCAGTCCTAGGGTTTCTTTTCTGCCTGAATTCTTAAACCTCATCAGAGGCTGCTAAGCAATCCTTTTGAACATAAGGAAGGTGATCATTATCATCATTATGCTGTTATCCTTGAAGAAATCATGTAGAGAGGTCAGAAAAAGATACATAATTTAAGAAAACACAGAAACTAAATGCTGCATAATAACCCCTTTATACTCCAAACTGCCACTAGATCTAATTGAGACTAAAACTGTACAAGCACACACACACACACACACACACACACACACACACACACCCTTATGTATACTTACTATCAGATTGTTTTGATGTGTACCATCACAGTGTAAACCACATATTTTAGGGACCACATCTGTTAGCTCACAATTAATTAGGAATTAAAAGGATATTCTAGGTCTAAGAAGATTTCCTTAAGTTGGTAATGTAAGTTAGGATGGAAATCGAGTTAGGTGTAGAAGTTTAAACTTGTCAAGATAGATAGACAATAGAATATTAATATCAGTTGCCAAATATGAATCGACTGGACATTTGGATTATACGTCATTCCTTATAATTTTCATTGTGGCCTAATTATTCTTATTGTTTTGTATTGTATTTATAGTTATAAGAAAAAGAGCCATTTATTGGACTAAAAGGGGGAATTGTTGGGAGGAAAAGGATATACCTTAAACTAAAAAAAAAAAAAAAGAAAACCAGACAGGAGGGTGAGGGGGAAGAGGGTAAGAGGGTGAGACCAGGAGGGGGAGGAGGGAGAGGATTATGATTGAGATGTACCTTGAAGGAAAAAAAAAGATAATGTAACATTTTAAGGTTACCTGGAAAAGAAGGTACTTAGTCATTTTAAGTTGGGTGAATAAATTGTGTTTCTTAACTATTTTTTATGTCTGTAATTTTCTAGTCACTACAGTTTTTGTGTTCTTGGGATTCCCCATCAGAGCCCCCAATCCCAGTTATCAATCATCTTTACAGTTATATCACTATACAGTTACTTTTCACCACTTATGCCTGTTCCAGGCTCACTGGCTTAAGGGAATGTCACTCTCCTGTCTCTTCATTCTCCTTGTCAGTTGTTACTCAGACTTCCTTTTCTCAACCATTATGACACTCAGATATAGACCCTATTTCCCAGTGTCCTTGTAGAACCTTCCTTCTTACGGGGCTGGTGGTATAATTATCCTTCAAGCGTCCTTAGGTCCGCTTAAGGGATTCAATACTTTCACCTTTAGAGGATCAACTTCAGACTGTTTTCAAGTCAGGGAAAATGTACTGAACAAAACAGTTGCTATGAAGAGGGGGGAACCTTCAGAATCAGACTTGGGTTATGTTGGCTTTAGCATTTATTAACTATTCTGTCTTGGGAAAGTAGTTTAATCTTTGTGTCTTGATTTCCTCATCTGTGAGATTGGATGAAGTATGTTAAGCTGTGTAAATATTTCTGTGCAGAGTTTAGCTGATGGCTCATGCTGCAGATTCCTGTTTCCTACATTCTTCCTATGCTCTTTGTCCACCTCTAATTCTGGATTCCTCAATTTCAACACAATTTGGGGCCTGGTAATTAATTCCCATATCTAGAATCTAAGCTGTGAATTAAATGATGTTTAACAATAGCACTGGTCTCTGCTTATTGGAGGTCCGAAAGTCTTTCTAATGGTTGTGACAACCAAAGTTATTTCAAGTTAAACATTCCCTGAGAGGTAATCTAATCCTGGATAGGAACAATTGTTTAAGCTATTAAAATCTCAATTTCTCTAACTCATTCTTCAAATTTATCTTACTTTTGATTTCTCAATCAATCCTGACAAAAGTAGAGGGTTTACCTTTTCTTTTAGCAGTATTTTACTCATCTTAATTTATTCATTTATTTATAGTTGAGGTCATGTCATCAATAATTTTTTGGTACCCAGGCCCTGCCCTCCCCCCCTCCCCGTGTGTGTGTGTGTGTGTGTGTGTGTGTGTGTGTGTGTGGTGCATGTAATCCAAGGACTTTAAATATGATATAAAGTAGTACACCACTTGTTTACATACCCAGTTAAGAATAATATCTTATTACTTAGTAAAAACTCAATATTTATTGAACAAATAGACTAGTAAATACATTTTACTTATCAATTTCTATAATCTATCTAAAGTTTAATGACAATGTCTATATTTATGTCAATATATAAAAAAGGTAAATGTAGGACCTAGAGATGGTTAAGGGTGCTTTCTACTCTCACAGAGGACTTGGGTTAAGTTCTTGACACCCACCGGCCAGCTACAACCGTCTATAACCCCAGTTTCAGGAGATCCAATGCCTACTTCTAGTCTCTGTGTGAACAAGGCCCACACATGGTGCCCATAATATATGTACGTAATCATTTAGAATACACCATGCAAGCTTACAAAGGAAGGAAGCAACCAACAATCCCACTGAGTTCTGATATCTATAAACTACAATAGTAACCAGCATGCCACCATAACCCCAGGCTGCAGTAGTTCCAGGCTTATCTTGGCAGTAACCAGCAGTTCTCCAATTGGACTTAAGAACCACTTGACAAGAGTGATGGAGGCCATTAAAGAAAACCAGAGCCAACCAAAATGCAGAGTTGTGGAGCACAGTCCAATGGGAACATCTCCAAAGTAACTCCTATACCTAAGGCTTGAGTATCATTGTAGAGGATGAGGCAGAAAGAAATATTGTGAGAACCGGAAGAACGGGGAGTTTTCTATGAAATTGTGTATCTTAGGAACATCAGAAACTATACCCATTAATTCTTACCAACAACTGCTCAAATATGATCTGAAGAAGGACAACAACAACAGACATGCTAAAGATGATGTGGGAAAGCTCAGTAGGCCTCGACCTTACACTAAATCTGAAGAAAAATAAGAAATTTCAAGAGCATGAGTAATAGTTTTGTCCAGGGAAGAATACACCAATTGGTTATCCAATACCAAATGGTCAGACCTAAGAACATATATACAAATAACAGTGAATAGACTGGGAGGTTATATTTAGAAATACATGTATTCATTCACATATAGGAATTTAACAAGAATTGACCAAAGGAGAGGCCATGTATTTGAAAGAATAGAGAATGCTATACAGAAGAGTTTGGGGAGAGGGAAGGTATGGGCTAAATTATTTAATTATATTATAATCTCCAAAATAAGTAGATAAATCAATCGATAAATTTAAATGGGAATGTAGCATACATGTGAATATGCTCTGGGTTTAGGAAAACAGACATTACATATGGCTAGAAAAGTACTGACTTCCTGAGGATGTCATAACATAATTCCCACAAACTAAAAGCAGCTTTAAACAACACAAATTTATTATCTCACAGTTCTGAAGGCTAGAGGTCTGAAAGCCAGGCATACATGTGATGAGTTCCCTCTGAAGCTTCTAGGGGAGGATAGCTCCTTGACTCCTCCTGCCCTTGGTAGCCTAGATGACTTCAGCTGCTATGTAAGCATTGTTAAGATGTTTTCCTCTATTATCACATGCTGATCTTTCCTTAAGAGCATCTGTGTCTTTTATATCCTTAAAAGAACACCAATTATTCCATATCAATGGTCTACCCTACTCTATCAGGACTTCATCTTATTAGTTACATCTACAAAGACAGCATTTCCAAACATTCTGGTCACACAGCCTTGGTCAGATTGATTGGGAGAGTGAAGAGGGTGGGTCACTTGTATTTGTTCTGTACCACTCAACAAAGTCATATTTTTATTCATGAGACTCCTCTAAGAAGCAGAAATATATGTAGACCAATTTTCTATTATTGAAAGTAGATTCTTTTCTCATACAATACACCCCGAACACAGTTCACCTCTCTCTACTCCTCCCAGATCCCCCTCCTGTCTCTTTCCCTCTACCCCAGATCCACTCCCCCTCTGTCTACCTTCAGAAAGAGCAGGCCTCCAAAAGACAGCAAGCAAACATGACAAAGCAAATTACAGTAAGACAAGGCAAGAGCCCTCACATTGAGGCTGGACAAGGCAACCCAACAGGAGGAAAAGAGTTCCAAGGGCAGGCAAGAAAGTCAAAGACCACACACATTCCCACAGTTAAGTGTCCCAAAATACACCAAGCTAACAGTCCCAGGATATACTCAGAAGACATGCTGCAGAACCCTGCAAGCCTTGTGTTTGCCACTTTAATCTCTGTGAGTCCATATGCATAGCTGAATCCTGCTTAGCTGAGTCAGTGGGCCATGTTTTCCTACTGCCCTCTATCCCCTCTGCCTCCTATAATTTTTCCTTTTTCTCTTCCACAGGATTCCTTAAGCTCTGAGGGGTGAGACCCAATGGAGACCTCCAACTTAGACTCTTTCTCTGCATAATGTCAGGGTGTGAGTCTCTGCATCTGCTCTCTTCTGCTTCAGGGAGAAGCCTCTGTTAATGACTGGGCAAGGCACAAATTGATGAATATAGCAAAATATAGCAGAATACTAGATTATGAGACATTAAGATCCATTTAATTGTTTGTTTATTGGTGTTTTGTCTTTGACCCATTTTGTTTGGCTCTGTCCTTGGTCTCTGGGCTATTCAGTCCTAGCCATTCAAGCAGTGTCAGGAATGGGCTCTCTCTCCTAGAGTGGACCACAGGTTAAATCAGACATTGGTTGGCCACTCAAAGAATTTTTGTGTCCCCACTGCTCCAGCATATCTTGCAGGCACAGTTAATTGTAGGTCAAAGGTTTTGTGGCTGGGTTGGTGTTTCTGAATCTCTTTCTGTTGCCTGCTGAGTAGCATCTTTTACCAAAGAGGCTAGAACTAGAATATATGGGTGGGAAGATGGGACGGAGGGAAAGAGTGTGGGGAGAGATGTCTAGCATTGAGGAGAGCATTTGGGGGTGGTATGGAAACCAAGTATAGTGTAAACTTCCTGGAACCTATGAGGATGATCCTACTAAGGACTTTTAGTAATGGGAGATAAGGAGCATGAACTGAGCATCTTCTAGCCAGGCAAGACTCCCAGTGGCCAGATTGGGTTGCATTTGATTAAGTTGTTGGCTAAGGGAGTCTTGTGCAGATTCCTAAACAACCCAGGCTGTTGCTAAGACAATGGGTTACTCTCTGAAAACTGACAGTATTTCTTTTGTAAGCTTTTCAATTTATGGGATTTTGATATAGCAGCTCCCAAAGAGTAGTGCATTGAAACTTATACAATTGTATATAACTTTTATCTCTTGGATGTATATCTCTAACACATTTTTTCAAAAGCAAGACTTAGATGGATTAGATAAAAGTTAATTTTTAAACTTTCTGAATATTACACAGCATTGGCCCTGATTATGATTTGGTTATCCAAAGGACTCACATTCTAATATCGTTCATATTTGGCTCAGTGTAAAGTTTTCTAAAGGACCTGCATTTTAGATATGTGTGTGTGTGTGTGTGTGTATGTGTGTGTATGTGTGTGTGTGTATGTGTGTGTGTGTATGTGTGTGTGTGTGTGTATGTGTGTGTGTATGTGTGTGTGTATGTGTGTGTGTGTGTGTGTGTGTGTGTGTGTGTGTGTGTGTGTGTGT
>CAJQZJ010032130.1:5577132-5643677 GCA_907164525.1 Lophiomys imhausi
AGAGAGAGAGAGAGAGAGAGAGAGAGAGAGAGAGAGAGAGAGAGAGAAAGAGAGAGAGACCCAGGAATGCCTGATCTTCAAACTTGTTTATAATACAAGAAATTTAAAAAGAGCCAAGTCTCTTTATTCCTCCAATACCTGGAGGAGACAAGAACACCTGATCAACAGAACCAACCAATCTAAGCACATAGAGACTAACTGAGACTGAAACACCAACCAAAAAAGAAAAAGAAATGGCACATATAGACTAGACTTTGGCCTCTCTATACATATATAGATGATAGGCAACTTTGTCTTCATACAAATCCCTTAGTAAGTGGAGGGGAGTGGTGTCTCTGTCATGGACTCTGTTGTCTGTTAGTGGAACACCTTACCCTAGCTGGACTGCCATGTCAGGTACAAATACAAGAGGAAGCTCTTAGCCTTCATGTGACCAGTGAACTGAGGGGGCTTGATATGTGAGGGCACCCCATCACCTGGGTTGAAGGAGGGTAGGGAGAGTGGGAAGGGGATAGGAGGGTGGGACCAGGAGGGGAGGAGGGTGAGGGCTGTGATTGAGAGGTAACTTGAAAAACAAAACAAAACAAAAGAAAACAAACAAACAAACAAGCAAAAAGCAGAGCCAGATGTCCTAATCTACTCTGTACTATTTCATTTTCTCTTCCACATCCTGTTCTTGTATATATTTTTTTAACATTTCTTATTTAGTTTTTATTCATAATCATTAACTCTGCAATCCAGCTAGACTTGGAGGGGAATAAGGAAAATATGGAACCCAAAGAACTTCAGTGACAGCAGATATTACAGGGTAAGCAAATGAGTGGGAATAACATGTAAAGTTTTCATGGATAGAGAGAAGAGATACTGATGATGTCTTTTCCCTCCACTTTTCCTGGAGAAGCAGATGCGGCTGTCTTCACTGAGTATGCCTCAATGACATTACTGAATGGACAGATCAAGAGGCTGACAACTGGCCTGCTCACTGCCTAGACAATAGAACCATTCGGGTTTTTTTTTTTTTTATTCTTTCTGTTTGGAACTTAGAATTCAAATTCAAAGTTGATCATGGTGGCACTCACCAGTAATCTAATCAGGTGAGAGGCTGGGGCCATTGGCATGTTTGTAACCAGGCTGGAAACTCTAAGTTTCATAACATAAGCAAGCTCTAAGCTTGAGTTGTAGCTCAGTTGTTCAGTGTTTGCAATGCGTAAGGACTGGGTTCAGTTATTAGCACTGTAACAATAGCACACTCAAACACACACACATACACACACACACACACACACGCATGCGCACACACACACACCATCTCCACCATCACCAAAGAAAAAAAGAAAGAAAGAAATCAAAAAATAAGTAAAGACAGAGTGAGAAAAGAGATACTAGGTGGACTGTCTATACAAAATGATCAGGCAAAGTGATGAGAGAAACTGTGGCAGAGAGAAGGAGACCACCCAGATGTAACCATAGAATCGGTAGCAAGGAATCAGAATGAGGCACTTAACTGTCACTTTCACCTAGAGTCTAGCCTTCTTCCTGGCACATAAAGGAATTCAAACAGTTTTACATCTGTCTGCATTTTAGTCTGGCTAGATGAAGAGAATAATTATGGTATCTCCTCTACATTCCTTTTTCTTACAATGCATACTCATTTTTGCTATTTGCCCCATTTAAATGGTTTTCTATTTCTTGCAACTCAGAGATTCAAAGCTAAGAGACAAGGCAGCATGAGGCCCTTAACCTCAGCTCCTGCCTCCTCTTAACTGGCCACCAACTCAGACTTTTAAATGAGTACATGGTCAGGTTACATTGAATTCAATGGGCATTCCCTACCATTTTGTGGATATGACTCATGTCTTCCAATTCATATGACCTTTAGAGTTTATAGACATCTTTAATACTGATCTAATAGAAAAGCAAGTTCCTTTTAGAAGCTTCTTTCAGCTCTGGTTTACCATTCTAGACTGCTGCCTGCTGCCTGGTTAGAAATCACACTAAAACATATTTACATGGCTTCTGATTATTTGAACATAAGTCTCATGTTCTTTTCGTTCACAAGGCATATTTTATTCATTTATGTATTTACTGAGTAAAGTATGGTAAGCGATAGTCTATGCAGTGTGAAAATGAAATGTGGAAAACAAACTATTCCTCATGTCTTGGTTTCATTTCTTTTCAAATCTCCTATTCAGTCTTTACTTTCTCTGCCCTATTCTGTGCCTGGAAGATAGAAAACAGCTGCAATGTTTTGCTCACTGCATTTCAATTAGGCTTGGTCAATGAAAGGCAGTGCAGGAGAAGAGAAGGTGGGCTGGTGGGAGTTTGAAGTAGTGAGGTTTCCTTTCTGCTCAAGATTATAACCACAGAACTCTCTGACAAGGTCTTACGGGCCTTGAACTTGTAATCCTCCTGTCTAAGGGTATTAGGCGCTGGCACTACAGAACTGCACTATCACTCACAAGAGTTGCTCATGACTCCCATGAGCAGAGCTGCTGCACAGCAACCCTTCCTCTGAGCTCCAGAATACACTGATGTTAGGAACTGAATTTCCTTCCCCTCCCTCTAAATGTAAGCCTAGGTAAAGTTTCTGGGATATTCTCATTTCTAGATATCTCAGCATTTTTCATTGCTTTCTTCATGAATGAAGAAACATCAGTGCTACTTCCTGAGTCCATTTAGTGTTGTCTACAATATGTAAATGACTGACCAGTTGGAATTGGATTCCCCATCAGCAAGCTCATCTCTAGAGAAAACTGATTAGTCCTCTCTCAAAATTCATTCATTGCCTGTAGCTCTTCCTCTACTGATGGGATCTTCTGAGATTTCCCCTATCCACATTGATTTGACAACTGGTGTTTTCATTATGGAGGTCTTGTTTGGGCAACCATATTTTCAGGTTTCATATGTGAAGCTTGCCTGTCATGTCTAGAAGACTCTATCACAGGCATCCCCAAGCCCTAAGCATACCATGTTCATTGTCACTCTACAGTAGCTGTAAATGGAAAAAAAAATAAATGTACTTGAATTAATAAAAGATAATGAAAATGTGGTACATATACAAAATGGAATTCTATTTAACTATAAAGAAAAATTAAAATTAATTAAATAAAAACTAAAATAAAATAAATTTAAAAATAAGAATATCTTTGAAAATTTCAGTCAAATGAATGGAACTGGAAAATATCACTATTTTCCTTAAACCAATCTGTGTACTCCTATAAGGGTGTATTTTTTAAAAGTTCTTTTCATATATGCATGAAATACCTACACACACACACCCACACACAGAGATATGTATTTCTAAATATATACATACAACCTTCTCAGTGTGTATAATTTCAGAGCTGACTACTTTCCTGTTCAGGTTTTGTTTAGGTAGGCATGCTGTTGAGATTTCATGGGTATAACTTCACTGACATTTCTAGAAGATATAATCTCTCAACAAACTTCTTATTCCTCTGGCTCTTACAATCTTTCTGGCTTCTCTTCTGAAATCCTCCCTGAGCCTTAGAAGCTGGAGCTGCTTTATAGATATGTCAACTGGGATTAAGTGCCATGTGATCTCTTGGGTTCGCATTTTGATCATTATGGTTTTTGGTAACAGTCCTCATCAGTTGCAAAGAGAAGTTTCTTTGATGAGGGGTATAACAACAATTAAAGAAAAGGAGGCATGAATTTTAGAGAATGCAAGCATTGTACATGGAAAGGCTTAAAAGGAGGATGGAGAAGGGGGATTATTTAATTGTAATTTAATTTCAATATTTTTTATTATTTTAAATTGTCCTTTCAGTGAAAATATTCAAGTTGAATGCATATCATCCCTTCTATTTTATGGGGGAAGAGATAACTAACAACTGCATAATCGTGAGTGAGATGCAGAAAGACAAAAAGCTGTAACCAGAATGACATGAACACTGTGGTAAATGTGATCAGGGAAAGCTATCAAGGCACACATCTGACCTTGAGACACCAAAGAGATGCCAAAGCAGATAAAACATGCAAGGTCCTGACACAGGGATATATTTGGAGTTTTGAGACTTATAAAGGCCAACAGAATAAATACAGGCTCTGGAAAATGGCAGAAATGAGATTAAAAAAAAAAGTTCTCTATGCTGCTCTTTTGTTGAAGACCAAACTGACTCTCTGGGTGTAAGGAAAAGGAGAAAGTGTGATGGTAAGGGAATAGATTTTGTCAGGTTGCTTAGAAAATGAGGACAAAAATTAATAACCAAGATGCTCAGATACAATGTGTAAACTCACAGCACTGTGATGGGACATAGTAGACTGCCTCTCACTCCTTCTGGCTATCGTATGGCCTTACTCATAATGCTGAATTAGACCTAAACATATTGCCCTGTAGGCCTTATCAGACGCTCCCCAGGAAGGCTTTTATGATGCCCAATATTCATTTATTCAGCAAGGATCATGGTAAGTTTTATCATCACCTGAATAATCACATCTGTAGGATCTTTAGATGTGTTTCTTGCATACAAGGTTGCAATCTCTACAAGAACCTCTTGGCATTTTCTTCTTTTATAGAGATTCAGGCTCTAGCATGGGGCCTGGCTTACTACAAGCATTTCACAAAGGGAGATTAGAAGAAATAGGAAGACTATATACATACCGTCTCTTCAACAAGATTCTAGTCTCAGGGAGTCTTTCTCCTGGGGAGTTCAAATGCGATAAGTGAACATTAGTTTAATCCGACTGAATTGTATCTAACATTTCATATTTGCGCCCTGAAGGAGGGGTTCACTTTGGCCTTTTCATTTGTTTCCTTGGTGCCTAATACATTACTTATTTTAGTGATTAATGTTGGTAAATGTTTTTCAGTGAAAGATAAGCTAACAAATGATTGAAAACCTGACACACCCAGATGTGTGTTGGGGATAGGAAAGTTATAAAATAGAAATAGAACAATCTTAGATTTTGTTTTGTGAAGCCACAGTGAAACTTTCAGCATAAACATCTTTTTTCCTCATCCAGCACGAAGAAAAAAGCACAGCACAGAGGTCTTTGAACACGTCCTAAGAGAAGAACCATTAGAAAAAAAATACACTGTGAAGACATTGCTTTCCTCATTTGCGTTTGGCAAGATTGATTGTTTTATGTGTAAGAGACAAAGATGAAGTGATCTGACTGCCCTCACTTGACCATGAAGTCTGTGAGGCCATGGAGAGGGTCTGGGGGTGGGCAACTGCCATCTTTCCACCTGGTACTGGTTGCCTAGAGAAAGCCAGACAGGCCAGACAGCATCTGACACCCTGCTGAGAACAAAGCTGCATGGGCTTGGGACACATGGATCTGGTTATCTGGGAGAGTGTTTTTCAAAGGCTAAAATTCCTCCTCTTTGCTTGGCCCCTATTTCAGAGGGGCTACTGTCCAGATGGTAGATCCACCTAAAAAGCACACACAAGACACAGAGGTCCCAGGGTCTTCAAGATGTACCTTTCTTTTAACACGAGAGCCAGAGCCAGGTGTTTTAAAGTCATGGTTCTTTTGGGGTTTCTGAAGCAGTGTATGCATGTGTGTTCATTGAAATGTTGTCTTGTCAGGATTCCTGGCCAAAGCACCCACTCTCCAGCCATGAAATAATGACTGTGTCCAAAACAACCCCTCAGCTCAAGAGACAAAACAGATGCAGTTATACATTCTGTTGTATCTGTATACCTACATATTATTGTTTCTGAGTAAAGTCCACATTTGGACATTAAATGGAACACATGAAATATCAAAATATGTTTCATTCTTTATCTGAATTCTTATTTGTGCATTTCATAATTTTATTTGTTAAATTATGCATCCCTATCAGATATCTAGGACTTGTGATTAGTATTTGAACAATTGGATATTACTTCCTGACTTTACATCTATATCAGTTGATTTGAGGCAACAACAGTGATTTAATATTTTTTTAGTCAGTGAATATGTGGTAGTGACCTTCATGTCTGGTAGCGGTAAGGTGGTGTGGGAATGTGTGGGCATGTGTGGGAGAATGTGGGGTGCAACACATCCTGAGCAGTCTTGTTTGGATTTCTCTTTTTATCCAGAATTCCAGAAATCTTATGAAGTAACATCCTATGATGTTTTGTTTTAGATTACACAAACCAGAGTTGATTTCTGTTTATTATTTGGGATATACTTGTGTTCTTTCTAACTGTGGGTCCTGATTATTAGGATACAGCATCATATTGGCTGTCAGAATGAGCAGGAGATACAGAGGGGTTGCAGATATAGCTGTAAGGCATTATGCTCCTCTGTATCTCCCATTGTATTGAATCTCAGGTGGCTGTCCTTGGAGGCAGCTCCTGGATACCTGGAGATTTACAAACCTCCCTGAATGGCTGGATGATGGATCCAGTGAAATGTTCTTTCTGTGTTGCTGACTTAGGCTCTTTCCACCCAACTTCTTTCCTTCTTTTTCCCCTTTTACAAGTGTCGGACCTAACATAATCTGAAGGCCTTCTGTACCATGCCTTAATCCTTCCCTGTAGCATGGCTCTTTCACAAAAATTACACATAATAATCTGTTTCTTGGATGACTTCAACTGCCCTGAGATGAAAGAAAATGTGCAGAAGTTTGGTTGACAGACTTTTAAATTATAATATAAGAGAAATGGACACTCAAAGACAACCCATACCCTTAGCTTTGACCCTTTCTTCCACTGTCCTGAAGTCCTCACACACACACACACACACACACACACACACTATATATATATATATACATATACATGTATATATATAATTTATTGAATATATGTTTTCTTTCCAATTTCTTGCTATTCCAGTATGACTTATAAGGAATTGCTGAACTGTCTAGAAATTGGTTCAATCAGATATCAAGGGTAGAAATACTAATAGTACATACTTTATAAATTTTATAGCCACTATTCTTGGGGACTTCCAAATTCATTTTTCTTAGGAAATTTTCCCATTAGTCAATACTTGGGAAGATATATACTAATGGGAAGATTTCCTTGATCTTGCCAGTAATATCACATGTTGGCCTAAAACCAGAACCCATTGATAATTATGAATCTTTTCTTCACGATATGAATGTTTCTAGCAAGTTTGCAATTATAATACCATAACATCTATCTTTATTTCTGCTTAAAACCATAGATCCCATCTCCATGAGTTTAAAGTTCTATATATAACTCATCTTTCATACTAACTTGCATCATAATTTTAAAAACATCTTCTTAGATCCAGAACACCCTCTTGATTCCTAAACAACTCAAAATTTAACTATGAGATTCTAGCTATCTATTCTTCAACCACCTCAGAGACCTGAGATGGATAAATATATCTGATTATATAGGAAGTGCAGGGCCCGCAGCTTCCAAAACTAAGAAATGACATAACAGTGGCTGCCTGGACAGTTCCCATTTTTTCTCCATACATTACAGCATCAATCTTCAGCCATTTGGCCCCGTTTCTCTAACAGACATTGATTGTAAAGCAGGAATTATGAAGGACTTGCCTACCCTGTCTTGGCAGAGCTAGGCTGTCTACTTACCTGCTTCCAAGTTTTGTCTTTTTTGGACAGCAGTCTGTCTACAGTTGAAGCAATGAGTTTTTCTTGCCAAGAGATAGGCTTGCCACTAATTTAGCCATCTCCCTCTGGAGATTCTTCAATGCTCATCTTCTACTTGGAGTAGAATAGGGAGTGCTGTCAGGAGAACTTTAAACTCATGGAGATGGTTAGATAGTAGAATGTTAAAGTCAGGTACCAAATACATATGGACTGGACATTGGGAATGAATGCTAAGCCATATAACTCTTATAATTGTGGCCTATTTATTTCTGTTGTTTTGTATTGTATTTATTGTTATAAGAGAAGGAACCATTTGTTGGACTGAAAGGGGGAGCTGTTGGGGTGGAAAAAGATATACCTTAAACTTAAAAAAAAGAGGGAAGAGGATGGGGGGTTGAGGGGGAAGAGGGTGGGAGGGTGAGACTGGAGGGAGGAGTAGGTTGGGGATTGTGATTGAGATGTAACTTGAAGAAAAAAAATAAATTATAAAAAAAAGAAATAACACGAATAAAATCTCTAGAGAATCAAAAAAAAAACCAACCCAACAACAAAAAACATTGATCCCACACCTGCAAGACTGAACTACTGCACTAGCTTACAAGCTCTTGTATTTATTATAGCAAGTCAGTAACAAGTTAATAGAAATCATAGTAGTAGTTATTAGAACAGACTAGGTATCTGACCAGAAATATGGTTTTACAGTCCTCTCCTGACAAACTAGCACAGTAGTTAGCTAGGTTTCCAGTGCCAGCTATGTTTTCCCACTTCTTGAGTGGACCTTATATCCAATTAAGGAGCTGTTGTTTAGCATCAAATGGTAATCCCTGAAGACATAGATGCAAGTAACATTATATGACAGGACAGTTTATATTTATGTGTATATGTACATACATTTATGCATGCAATAACAATTACTGAAAATAGAGGCCATACATTTGAAGTGATGCAGAGGGGGACATAAAGGAAGGCTTGGAGGAATCAAAGGAGAAGGAGAAATATTGTATTTATATTATAATCTCAAAATTAAAAGAATTAATGAAGATGCAGTGTGAAGGCACAGTCAAAGACATTTCCGTTTTTTTTTTTTTTTTTTTTTTTTGTTTTTTTTTTTAAAGAATTGAGACTGAGTCTTACACCATAGTTCAGGCAGGTTCCTGACCTACTGTATCACCCACACTAGCTTCAAATTCATAACAATCTTCTTGCCTTAGCCTCTAGAATGTTTAGATTACAGACGTATCTACCATGATTACCTTGGACAGAAATTCTGAGAGGTTCTGAGAAATTCTTGATGCTGAAATGCCTTTTCTTACCCTTTATATTTCAGAGTTCCTGAAAAGTCAGTTGGAGCAAGGAACACTTTTAGATAAGACATTTTACTTTTTATTTTTATTTTTTATTTGCTTTACATTCATCACAGACCCCCTCCCTCCTCTTCTCCTAGACCCACTCTCATACCTTCTCCCCCATTTCCCCATCCCCTTATTCTCAGAGAAGGGGAAATCCTGCATTGGTAGCTCAAGTCTTAGTGCAACTAGGCCCATCCTTTCCCACCGAGGCCAGATAAATCAGTCCAGTTATGTGAAAGGAACACAAAAGCAGGCAAAAGAGTGAGAGACAGCCTCTACTGTAATTGGTTGGGGATCCACATAAAGATCAAGCTGCACATCTGCCACATATTTGTAGGTGGCCTAGGTCCAGTTGATGTATGCTCTTTAGTTGGTGGTTCAGTGTCTGTGGTTTTCCATTGGCCCAGGTTAGTTTACTCTGTAAGTCTTCTTGTGGTGTCCTCCATACCCCCCATCCCGGTTCTGTCAATCCTTCCCCTGACTCTTCTCCAAGATTCCAGAGCTCCACCTAATGTTAGATCACGGGTCTCTGCGTCTGTTTCCATCAGCTTCTGGATGAAGCCTCTCAGAAGATAGCAATGCCAGGCTCCTGTCTGCAAGCATAGCAGAGTATCATTAATAGTGCCAGGGCTTGGCTCTCTCCCACAGGGTGGGTCTCAAGTTGTACTAGTTGTTGGTTGGTCCTTCCCTGCCTTGATCTGTGCTACATCTTAATCCCTGCACTACTTGTTGGTGGGTGGGTTGGTGTCCCCATCCCTTCACTGGAAGTCCTGCCTGGCTACAGGAAGTGGCCTCTTCAGGCTCCATACCCCCAACACGTAGAAGTCTCAGCTAGAGCCACCACCATAGACTCCTGGAAGCCTCCCCGTCCCCAGAGATTCCCTAACTAATGATGTCTGTCCCAGCCTTCTCCCCTCTTCAATCATGATCCCCACCAATAAGCTCCTCCCTATCCCTTTCCCCCCCTAGTTCCCTCCATCCATCTACTTCAGATGTCTATTTTATTTCCCCTCTGAGTAAGATTCAAACATCCTCTCTTGGGACTTCCTTTTATTTGGCATCTTTGAGACTGGGTTGTAGCCTGGCTATCTTGAACCTTATAGATAAGACTTTTTAAAACCCCACAGAATGAACAGAAAAACCCTGTCTTATGGCCACATTCTCTACACTCCATGACAACATTTGCAGAGAATGAATTGGAAAAAGTAGGAATGGAAATTAGAAATTGTCTCTTAAATTTCTGAGATCTTCTTGTGAGTCCTGAGATCTCTTGCCCACTGGTAAATAAGGTGTTTCATTCTTTGACCATGATTTTCAGCAACTGTGATCCACTTTACTAATGAAATGTAATGAGTATACCTGAAAAGTTAATATATGTTTTATTTTGGAAATTTTCTTAAATATTTATAATTTATGGGAAGCTAAGTAGTCATTATTAATGACAAGGAGTTAGGGCAATTTTTCAAGAAATAAAAATCTCTGAAGTGTTTTAGGCAAGAGCATCCCACCATCTTTGCTTCATGTTAAGATTCACAGCACTCCTACAGTATTTCTTAGTTTTCAAAGTATTTTCCCAATATATGATTTCATTGGTATATGTTTGCTTTAACAACTGTATGGAGTAAATCTTGAAGTATATGCAAATTG
Source organism: Lophiomys imhausi (assembly GCA_907164525.1). Classification (NCBI taxonomy): domain Eukaryota; kingdom Metazoa; phylum Chordata; class Mammalia; order Rodentia; family Muridae; genus Lophiomys; species Lophiomys imhausi. The sequence continues at coordinate 5,587,669 of CAJQZJ010032130.1, forward strand.
TAGTGTCTGGTTAGGTCTATTTCACACTAGAAATATAAAGACAGCACATTTACAGGTGAGTCTGTCTTCTTCCATTGAACTTGAAAGCAGAATACTTTCTTTCCTCACTGTTTTTCCCCTTAGTGAGGTGACCGTGGGTCTTTATTAACTAAACATAAAAGGTCAACCTGTCATTAAGGCATTGGGTGTCTGGGAAATGACACAGCTGTGAGCTGTGGAGGGTTATCTTGGTCTGGAATCACATATGTAAACACGATGTCAGACTCAACTAGTGGTCCAATGATGAATATGGTGCCTACCTAGCTGTTGTGGTGCTTCTGGTGGTCCTTGACTTCTAGTTGAAGACAGCAAATTGAATGAAAATAACAAAGGAAGGTGAAGACACTTTTGTTTACCTTTGTGAATTATTGTTCTTTGGTACTCTTCAGGCAGATTCAATTATCCAAGTCATAGTAACTCTAACTGTAACTCCTGTTTGAACTCACAGATCATATGTAAAGAATGCCCAGCTTGAACCCTTCACTCACACATTTTCAACAAGGGATATGAATTGTAGGGTAAGGAGCTCAATCTTGTTTACAATTCAGTGGTGACTCTTCTAGATACCTCTGAATCATTGGTGGATTCCATCCTTCAGAATTAAAAAGAAACCATCTTATTCATGCTTTTACATGCTTAGACATAAAACCTACTTTATAATTACTCCTCCTTTGAATTTGATGGTGCACGGTGGTGTGTGTGTACATACATATACATACTGCTGTCCACAATTCAGTCTAACTTGTGCAGTTTACCTTAATTAAAATGTAAATGAATAAGAATAATATATGATCAATGGCCAGTAAGCAATCCTAAATAAGGGTTAGTAGTAAAACTGTCACAAATTCTTAACACTGAGTTTTAATATTTGTCACTGCGGTAAGACCTATGAAAGCACACACTATGTTGGACTACATTTTACTCTCTTGAACATTATGTTTCTAGCTAGGAATGAGTTCTATTCTAAATGACAGAATGTCTTGCTAATGCTTATCCAGACAGTTTCTTTTCCTCAAAGTATGAAAAAAAATATTTGGAGACACCCTGCTATTAGCTCAGTTGAAATCCTCAGCCTTGGTCACAGTGATGCAAGACTATCTCCCCTGTCTTTCTTCTCTCACTGTTGTCTTTAATAGTTCTTTTTATTCATGTTCATAAGGTGGTCAGAGTATATCTAGAAGTCCTAAATCTATTGAAATCCATGAAGTAAGAGAGAAGCAATGGTGGTAATTCTTCACCTTCTTTGTAGTTGGGAGAGAAGCGTCTATTTCTGAAAACCTCCATTCTACTCTCCTGGTAGCTCATGGCTACATCACAGGGGAGATTGGGCAAATGTGTAATTGACTTTTCCAGCTTTGTACAGACATGGAAAAATACTCAATATATGCACATGCTATAAATCTTATCTTTTACTGTATTGTATAGGATTTGAAACTACAGAATAAATAACTATGCAAAGAGAGTAACTTAATTCTTCAATAATCACTGGTCCTCTCACCTCAGTTATTAAATCAGGAAGTTACTTTAAGGGCACAACAACCTCAAAGATCTTGATTCCTAAATTCCATACCCTAGAGATCCCTCTAAATGACTTCCAAATTATTTGTGTTACCATGTAGTATGTTCTGTTAAGTCAAGAGCCAGCAAGGGTTCTCTTGCTGGATGCATCAGATTTTTCAATTATTAGAGCTTTATGCTTTAATATTTTATGACATTTTCATCATATTTCTTCTTTTAAAAATTTTACTGATTTATAATATTGTTTATATTCTACAAAATTTTAATTTTTAAAATATTAATTTTGTTTGTACTTTTCTTTTTAAATATATTTTTATAAATGTTTAAGAATTTAATGTACTCCACAGTAGTCCTTATAACTTCTCCAGGGTCTATTCCTTATCATGCACACCCATTCCCAAATTTCTGTCTAACCAGAGTCCACTCTACTGCCCATATACTCATAGCTGTGGGACTATGCACAGGAACATGACAGCTTTCATAAAGGTTTGATTTTTAAAGTTGAAAATACACTGTCTATTGATTAAAGGAATGAGGTAGTATTGGATTTTTTTTTCCCGAGACCATAGGAAAATACTTGCATTTATTTGTTTCTTACTTACGAGTTTGTGATTAGCTTATCTAAGTTTCATTTATGTTGATGTTAAATGTGTTTCCTTGGATTCTTTAGAACCAAGCTTATTGTTGTGTTTGTAGGCAGGTATGTTTTCATTTGTTGGCATATCTTTTTATAAACATTTGTTTAACAATCTGATCATGGCCCCCTTCCACCTTTCCTCCCAGTCCCATTCTCCCACACTCTTAACCTTTTTCCCTTTCCCATTCCCCTCGGGAAAGGGTAGCCACCCCTCCCTGCACCAACCTACTCCAGTTCATCAAGTCATATGAGGCCTAAGAGCAGCTTCTTCCATTGATGGCAGACATTGCAACCTGGCTAGAGGAAAGTGATCCGCAAACTGGCAACAGAGTCCATGTCAAAAGGCATATCCCTCTCTACCTGTTAGGATATTCACATGGAGACTGAGCTGCCGTTCAGCTGCATATGTGTGGGGAACATAGGTCCAGTATGTTCCCCATACTGTCCAGCCTAATTTTGGATTGTGGGGTTCAGCATCTGTTTGATCAGCTGCTGGATGAAGCCTCTCAGAAGACAGTTACGCTAGGCACCAGTCTGCAAGCATATCAGAATATCGTTAATAGTTTCAGGGGTTGGCTCTCTCCTATGAGGTGGGTCTCAAGTTGTGCCAGCCATTGATAGGTCCTTCCCTCCATCACTGTTCCATCTTTATCCCTGTACATCTTGTAGGCTGGGTAAACAATGGGTTGAAGGTTTTTGTGGGTGCATTGGTATGTTGGTATCTCCCTTCCTTCATTGGGAATCTTGGCAGGCTTTGAGGTGGCTACTTCCATCTCCCTGCCCCTCACTGCTAGGAGTCTCATCTAGAGTCACCCTCCTATCCTCTCAGGAGCATACCCTGTTGGAGGTCTCTAGCTTATGTCAAAGATGCATCCCATCAGTTTCCCTTCACTCTCTCAGCCCTCTCATCTCTCACTCCCTCTCTTCCCACCCTTGATCCCTTTCCTCTTTCCCCTCCCCCACACCCTTCCCTTCAGTTCTTTCTCTTCATCTACTTGTGTTGTCTATTTTATTTCCCTTCTGAGTGACATGAAAGCATCCTCCCTTAGGTGCACTTTGTTATTAACTTTATTGGGTCTATGAAATGTAGGATGATTATTCTGAACCATATGGCTAATATTCACTTATAACTGAGTACATACCATGTGCTTCTTTCTGGGTCTGGGTTACCTCACTCAGGATGATCTTTTCTAGTTCTATCCATTTGACCAAATATTGTATGATTTACCTGTTTTTAATAGCAGAATAGTATTCCATTGTGTAAATGTGTCAAGTTTCTTTACGCATTCTTTGGTTGAGGGACATCTGGGTTGTTTCCAGTTTCTGACTATTACAAATAACACTGCTATGAACATAATGGAGTAGGTGTCCTTGTGGTACAGTGGGGTATCCTTTGGGTATATGCCCAAGAGTGATATATCTGGGTCTTGAGGTAGAATTATTCCCATTTTTCTGAGATATCACCAAAATGATTTCCATAGTGGTTGTACAAGTTTGCACTCCAACCAGCAGTGGATGAACCTACCCTTTCTGTGCATCCTAGACAGCATGTGCTGTCACTTGAGTTTTTGATCTTAGCCGTTTTGACAGGTATAAGATGGAATGTCAGAGTTATTTTGATTGGCATTTTCCTGATGACTAAGGATGTTGAGTAGTTCTTTAAGTGCTTCTGAGCCATTAGAGATTCCTTTGTTGTGAATTCTTGGTTTAGCTCTGTATCTCATTGTTTAAATTGGATTATTTGGTTTGTTGGTGTTTAATTTATTGACTTCTTTATATATTTTGGTTATTAGCCCTCTCTCTGATGTGGGGTTAGTGAAGAACTTTTCCCAGTCTGTAGGCTGCCATTTTGTTCTATCAACATTACATTACAGAAGCTTATGAGTTTCATGGGATTCTATCTATTAATTGTTGATATTAGTGCCTGAGCTGTTGGTGTTCTGTTCAGAAAGTTGTCTCCTGTATCAAAGAGTTCAAGGCTGTTCTTCACTTTCTCTTCTATTAGATTCAGTGTATCTAGTTTTGCGTTGAGGTCTTTGATTCACTTGGAGTTGAGTTTTGTGCAGGATGATAAATATTGATCTATTTGCATTCTTCTACATGGTGACATCCAGTTAGAGCAGCTTCATTTGTTGAAGATGCTTTCCTTTTTCTATTGAATGCTTTTGGCTTCTTTGCCAAAAATTAAGTGAGTATAGGTGTGTGGGTTCATTTCTGGGTCTTCAATTCGATTCCATTGATCAATTGATCTGTTTCTATGATAGTACCATGCTGTTTTTATTACTATTTTCTGTAGTACAGCTTAAAATCAGGGATGGTAATGCCTCCAGATGCTTTTTTTGTAGAGGCTTCTTTTCACTATTCTGGGTTTTTTGTTATTCCATATAAAGTTGAGAATTGTTCTTTGAAGGTCTATAAAGAATTGTGTTGGTATTTTGATAGGAATTACACTAAATCAATATTGCTTTCAGTAAGATGGCCATTTTTACTATGTTGATACTACTGATCTATATGTATTGAAGATATTCCCATCTTCTGATATCTCCTTCAATTTCTTTATTCAGGGACTTAAAGTTCTTGTTATACAGGTCTTTTACTTGCTTGGTTAAGTTACCACCAAGTAGTTTATATTGTGAAGGGAGTTATTTTCCTAATTTCTTTTTCTGTCCATTTATCTTTTGTGTAAAGAAGTGCTACTGATCTTTTTTTTTTTTAAGTTGATTTTGTATCTAACCATGTTGCTAAAGGTGTTCATCAGATGTAGGAGTTCTCTGGTAGGATTTTTGGGGTCACTTATGTAAACTATCATGTCATCTACAAACTAGAATGCTATGACTTCTTCCCTTCCAATTTGTATCCAACTTGATCTCTGTTAGTTGTTTTGTTGCTCTAGCTAGAACTTTGAGTACTATGTTGAAGAGATATGTAGAAAGTGGGCAGCCTTGATTTGTCCCTGATTTTAGTTGAAATCCTTTGAGTTTCTCTCCATTTAATTTCACATTGGCTGAAAGCTTACTGTAGATTGCCTTTATGATGTTTAGGTAAGGTCCTTTTATGCCTGATCTCCCTAAGACTTTTTTTTAAATGTTTATTTATTACTTCAAGTTACATCTCCATCACAGTCCCTTACCTCCACTCCTCCTGGCCCCACCCTTCCACCCTCTCCCCCTTCTCCCAGAACTCATAATTACTTTTTTGAATAATTAGGTCACAATTATGAAAATTATAAGTTATAACATACATTCCCAATTTCCAGTCCATACATATTCGGCTGCTGATATTAATATTCTATTATCTATCTCCGTGAGTTTAAAGTTTTATACCTAAATCATTTTCCATCCTAACTTGCACTACCAACTTCAAAACCTCTTCTTAGACCTAGAACATCCTTTTAATTCCTAAACAACTTAAAATTTAACTGTGAGACTGTAACTATATAGTCTTCAACCACATCAGAGACCTGAGAAGAATAAATATATCTGATTATACAGGAAGTACAGAGCTAGCAGCTTCCAAAACTAAGAAATAACAGACAACTGACTGCCTGGACAGTTCCCAATTTCTCTCCATACATTAGAGCATCTAGTTTCAGCCTCGTGGCCCAGTATCTCTGACAGACACTAATTGTAAAGTGGGAATTATGAAGGACTTGCTTACCCTGTGTTGGCAGAGCTAGGTTGTCGACTTACCCGCTTCTAAGTTTTGTCCTTTTTGGACAGCATTCTGTCTACAGTTGAAGCTAGGGATTTTTCTTGCCCAGTGACAGGCTTGCCACTAATGCAAGAATCTCTAAATGGAGATTCTTCAGTGATCATCCTCTACTTGGAGTAGAATAGGGGTGCTGTCAGGAGCTGACATGTCTCAATATCAAAAAATCTTAAGTTAATAAACCTTTGAACTCCAAATTCTACAATTGAGGTTTTTGAAGACCACCTATCTATCTCCATATATTTGGATAAGCAAATGTTGGTTGTCTCTTAGCAACTTTATTTCTGGTTAACTTAGAAAACATCTGTGATAAACTATGCTAGCACCTAACCAAATGACATGTATGAATGACTATTAGTTTGCATCTCTTAATTATCCTAAACAGTTTGTGACAGTTGCTGTCAGTGAGCCAAGACTTTTAACATGAAGGGATATTGGATTTTGTAGAATGATTTTTCAGCATCTAGCCAGATGATCATGTGGTTTTCTTTCTTTCAGCTTGTTTATGTGGTAGATTAAGTTGGTGGAGTTTCATATTTTGAGGAACCCCTGCATGACTGGGATGAAACCTATTTAATCATGGTGTATGATATTTTTGATATATTCTTGGATTTGGTTTGCTAGTATTTTTTTTTTTATATTTTCGCGTCAAGCTCATGGGGGAAATTGGTCTGAAATTCTCTTTCTTTGTTGGGTCTTTGTGTGGTTTAGATATCATGGTGACTGTGGCCTCAGAATGAGTTTAATAATGCTCCTTCTGTTTCTATTATGTTGAAGAATTTGAGAAGTATTGGTATTAGCTGTTCTTTGAAGGTCTGGTTGAATTCTGTACTGAAACCATCTATCTGATCCTGGGCTTTTGAATTTTTTCATTTTGTTTTTGATTTTGTGTCCCACTTGGGCTCTCAGGCAGGGGGTTGGGGTTGAGTGTGAGTTTCTAACCCATATAATCCTGAAATCTGGCAGGTCTCTTCAGGAAGTCTGTTAGAGCTGTAGACTGAAGGATGGAGCTAGAGGAATGACCCCTTGGTGAATGTATGTCTGGGTCTGACTGTTCCTGTAGCCCAGGTGTCTGGTTTTTGTGTGCTGTCATCTCCAGCAGTCACCTGGGAAACACAGGTGCAGTCTGCATTGCTCAGTCTGCAGCGCAGTGATTCAGAACAGCTCCACCTTTCTGAGCTTGACCTCTGGCCACAGTAGCCCAGGTGCCTGGTTCAGGGGTGTGGTGTACTTACAGTGGGAGAATACAGAGTCAGTGTCCCTCAGTTAACAGTGCTATGACTCAGGACAACTCCACTGTGATACGCTCCCGCCCCCATTCCGGAACTTCCTGTGCTGGTTGAGTCATGTTGGAATCCTCCAGAAAGAAACTCCCACTAATCTTACTGCTCTGTGGATCGTCTGTTCCTCTCATGGGGTCAGGCACGATTTTTATGAAAGCTGGGATCAGGAAGCCAAGCTAGGGAGGCCCATTGACTGAATGCTGAGGCCACAACTGGGGCCCCATTTCATGTAGACCCAGGAGGTACCCCCAAGAAGGAGAGCAGAGCTCATGTTCCTGTGGCTGGCTGTTCCTGGCCATTCCTGGTGCCTAGATGCCTGGCACAGGGGTTTGGTTAATTCCAGTGATCACAGAGTGAACACAGATGAAGCCGTTGTCTCTTAGAAAGTCCCAAAGCGCCAGGACAGTTTCATAGTGACCTGCAACTCAGCAACTCAGCACCCATGCCAGTTGCTGCCATGTTGGAATCTGTTGACATATCTTGAGGTTGTTTTTCTCTATGTGAATACTGTGCATTGCAACTATACTAATTTGTAATGCTTTCTTATCTACACCTTGGATTTCCTATAAAATCATTTGTATTTACAAATAATAATGGTTTTTACTCCCATCTTTTAAGTGGCATTTGCCTCTTTTTTATGAATTTTCTTTTCCTATTGCATTAATTAATTGCTCCAAAAATGTTAAACACTAATATTGAGAAAAAATATTTTATTGTCTTGTACTTTGTGTGAATAACCCTATTGTTCCCCCATTAATTAGGATCCTGGCTCTGAATCTTATTTTAATTTCACTAAGATGTGTTTTCAAAAGTGTTAGAACTGCCTTCACTACATCTATGAAAATAATTATGGTTTGAAAAATAATAATTAATCATATTTTCTAATGATTCATTTACTTCTTACTTTCTTATTCATCAATATACATGTTTAAGAGTGAGTTTTTCCTTGGCGTTTTTAGCTTTATAATATAAACACAAAATGTTGCTTATATAAGTTATGATTATTTCTAAAATTGCTTTTCAGATTCATTTTTGACTTCTTTGTTCTCATAGTTGTACAAGAAAGAAAAATAATTGAATTTCTGTAAGGTATATTTTTGTTGTATTTTCTTTGCTGTTGATTTCTAGTTTTTCCATTTAACTCCCTTTCTCATTTGCTTTCCTCTTTTGTTTCCCATGTTTTAGTTAGGGAATATTATCTTCATTTTTCCTACCTTTTAGAATTTATAGAAATGTTTGATTGACCCAATATATAGTTAACTTTTATAAATTTTTGATATATGAAAAATTGTACTTTCTAATTTTAGAATATATAGTTGTATATAAATTATGTGTATTTAATAGTGATGTCACTTTAGACTGAGGAAGTTTCAAAATTTTCATCTAAATTAATGTACCCTCAGATTAGTAATTAAACACACATACACCTAAAATAGATCCATCATCATTCTTTATATCTATGTTTATTATTTTGCTTTATAATTTAGTTTAGAAGAATCTATAATTGTTAGAGTTGGAAAGCTTTTTCCATTTGCTCACTTATAGTGTGTTCATACTGAAACATATGGAGGTCTGAGAACAACTCACAGGGGTCACTTTTCTTCTTCCACTGTGTGCAATTGTGGGATCAAATGTGGGTTGTCAGGCTTGGCAACAAGAGCCTGTAGTCACTGAGATACCTCACTGACCCCTGTCAAATTATCTGAAATAAAAAGATGATCATTTTAAAAGTCCTTTGATGTCTTTCATGATGTTGTTATTTTATTTTTAATATTGTCTAACATCACAATAGTCTCTATTGTTTAGACTTAGCCTGTATGTCTTTTAAAATATTTTGTTCTTAAATATTCCTATCTACCTCATAGCATTTCAGGAGAATATACCACCACACAGTTGGGATTTGACTTGCAATCTTCAAGCTCCTCATTTTTTGTTAAATAGGTAATTTAAATGAACATACTGCTGTGATTAGTATGCCTGGAATTTCATATATTTTAAAATATGTTTTTTATTTCTTTTAAAGGTTTCCCGTTTTGTTTATTTTCTGCTTTGCTTTCTCTAGGTTATGTGGAACTATAAGAACTGAGTTTCTGGAGTTGGTGATGTAGCTCAGTAGGTAGAGTGCCTGCCTAACATGAGCAAATCTCTGGGTTTTAACACTTGTAGCATATACCAGGCATGTTGATATATACTTGTCATTCCAATATATTGGAGGTGGAGGGAGGAAGATCAGAAAATTAAGCTGCATAAGAAGTTTTAGGACTTTCTCAAAAATTTTGTTTTTTATTATTTTAATCATAATTTTATATAATGTAGGAAGGTCTTTTTATTAAACATAATATTTTTATTGATTCTTTTGGAATTTTATATTATATACCCAAAGCACATTCATTTCCAAGTCCTTTCTTGTTACCCCCTTGTGACCTCCTCCCCCACAAAACATGAACGTAAAAAGTCCAATTTATTATATGTTATATATATATATACATACATACATATGTAAGTATACATATATGCATATCACACTTTTTAGAGTTATCTTCAATGTGTTTAAGTCTCAATTTTTTGGGTGGATTGCAGATTGGGGTGGGAGTAGGGATTGTCAAAGAGGCCTTCCATGTCCCTCTTTCTCAGTTGTGTATCTGCAGTGCATTGCAGTCCCTGCAAAAGTAGCTTCCTTGCTCTTCACGATCAGCAGAAATACAGATCATGAGCTTCCACATGGTTTCTGGTGACAGCAAAGACTATGAACATGGCCCTCAGGTGCAGCAGGACCAAGGATCCAGACAAAGCCATTGAAGGCAGCCCAGAACACAGATGTTGCCATGGCTTCAGGTGACAGCACAGGCCACTCAGATCAGTATGCTCCCCAGTAAGCAGCATTGCCCATGGACATTAACATGGCTTCAGGTTACAGACCAGACCAAACATCAATATGGCCTTCAGTGGTAACATGGCCATGGACATCGAAGATAAATTTTCTTATTTTCAGACTTTATCTATTGAATCTTTATAATTACTAGTGCAATACTCGCACATTTTTATGGGGTCAAATGCCTTATACATTAGGCCATGAGGGATCATCTGTATCCATTTTTCTTACCTCACTTGCTGATTTAATTGGTGCTATTTTATTTAAAACATAAGTTTTAAATAGACTAAATTCTCATCTGCTTCAGTTCATAAATAACATTAGCTTTAAACATACCTTTTAAGTAGCTATGCATGACTATGAAATGAATTTGATACTTTATATCCCAGCATCTATTCATTTGCTTAATTTTTATCATTGTCATCTATTCAACATTACAAGTTCCACATTTTATTTATTCACAATCCTGACAAAAGATACATGTTTTATGACTGTAGTTTCAACATTTTCCTTTTGTTTGTCTTGAATTCACTTTTTAGTATGTTTTAGAAGCATTCATGGATCATATGTTTTATATTTCCTCAAACATGAACCCCTGCTTCAAAACATGATGGGAAGTTTTAAAGCAGAATATTGTAAAAATACAAATTACTATGGATATCTTAGCAATAGTCATAAAACATAAACATCAAGAAAATATACAAGAGCAAAGGAATACTAATTAAGGTAATTGAGATGAAGAATGAGAATTTAAAGTTCAGAGAAGAAGTCACAAAATGATCTCTGTAGCACATTTATTGCAATAACTAATTAGAAGCCATATACAAAAATATGTACAGTAGTATTTCTTTACCATCCCACAACCCTTCATAGAAGTTATCTCATTTGACTAAAAAAAAAAAAAAAAAACCCTAAAGGGTGAAAAAGAAAAAGAGAAAAAAAAACCCCAAAACCCCAAAACCCAAAAACCATCACCACCACCACCACCAACAACAACAAACCTCACCACAATCACCACCAAAAAACAACAAACAAAATTTTGATTAGGACTACGTGTAGCTCAATGATCAAGTGCTTGCCAAGCAATGAGGTCCTGGATTTGCCCTCTAGAATGGAAAGAAAACAAAATGCAAACCAATAGGGCCCAAATTTGCCTACCATTCATTCCTACAATGTAGTTTCTGTAGTATTTTGCCATGTCGCATCTGGGTAACTCAAATGTATTATTCAGATACAAATCTGACAAGCATTTGCTGAGATTCCAATAATTGAATCACACAATGCATAATTCATTATAACTGCTGACTGAGCATTTTAGCCTCCACTGTTTGTTAGTAATATGCTGGGCACTGAACTCTTGAATGCAGATCTGCCCCTGGGGCCTCTAAGCTTAGAATTTCATGCAGCAAGCAATAGACAAATGTGAGTTATACTATTATACAAGTGTGTCATTTCTCACCACTCTCGGCCTTGTTTTCTCTGCTGTAAACTTCGTGGCTGCCTCACTGGTCCTCACACATTTCAGTGGCAATGTTCTCTGGCTAAAATGTTCTTCCAAGATAATCATGTGGCTTATTGTTTCACTTCATTTAGGTCTCTGTCAAGATTATTTCCTTGTGATGCCTTCCACAACAACTCTATTTAAAATAACACTTTAACTTTGCTCTTCTGTCTTCATAGCACTTATATTTTGTATGGTATTATAGGCACATATATGCACACACACACAAACACATATACTCTTTTATCCATATTTGTCTATAAATATCACAAGGAAAGATATACATAGAAGATATTTTATGTCTGACAATGATATTCATCCATAATTTTTAATTCTAAAAGCACTTATAAATTAGGTATTATTCATTTGTTAGCAATAAGATAAGATATGAAAACACTGATGAGGTTTTAATCAAGATGACAGTGAGATACATGGGTAGATTCTATCTTCTAAGGCCACTGTCAGTATTCATTGCAGCAAGTATGGACCTGTCCATAACTAGGAAAAGAGATTTAAGGCCTAGAAAATTCTCATTACTACAGATATTTCCAGACATAGGTCATTCAAGTCACTTAACCTTCATTTGGTCAGTATGTTTATGATGCAATAAAATAAGCCAACATATCAAAAAAAAAAAAGGTAACGCTTCCTAATGGTATCATACCTAGAGATACTTAAAAATAAAATGTGAAGCTCTGGCCTCTTGATACCAACCATCTAAAACTGTCTAGGATAGTTAAGTAAAACAAACTCCTAGTCATGCAAACATGTCACTTTGTTAGCTACTACGACAGTCTATCACAGATATTCTCAAACTACCCAGTAATCAAGTTGCTAAGAGACAAGCAACATTTGCTTATCTAAATACAAGAGATGGATAGGGCATCTTCAAACACCCCAAGAGATCTGCAGAATATGGCATTCAAAGATGTTATCTTAAATTAAGATTTTCTTTTCTTTTTTTTTGATATCAAGACATATCAGCGCCTGACAGCATCCCCTATTCTACTCCAAGTAGAAGATAAGCATCGAAGAACCTCTACTGTAAGATGGTTGAATTAGTGGCAAGCCTATCTCTTGGCATGAAAAAACCCCTTGCACCAACTGCAGACAGGCTGCTGTCCAAAAAGGACAAAACTTGGTAGCAGGGACGTCGACAGCCTAACTCTGCCAAGACAGGGTAGGTAAGTCCTTCATAATCCCGGCTCTACAACAAATGTCTGTCAGAGAAACAGGACCCAAAGGCTGAAGACTGATGCTGGAATGTATGGAGAGAAAATGGGAACTGTCCAGGCAGTCATTGGTATGTCCTTTCTTAGTTTTGGAAGCTGCAGGCCCTGCACTTCCTATATAAGCAGATATATTTATCCCTCTCAGGTCTCTGAGGTGGTTGAAGAACAGCTAGAATCTCATAGTTAAATTTTGAGTTGTTTAGGAATCAAGAGGGTGTTATAGATCTAAGAAGATACTCTTAAAAGTGTGTTGCAAGTTAGTATGAATGGTGAGTCAGATATAGACCTTTAAACTCATGGAGATGGTTAGATAGTAGAATGTTAAAGTCAGGGGCCAAATATGTATAAACTGGACATTGGGAAGGTATACTGGGCCATTTAACTCTCATAAATGTGGCATACTTATATCTGTTGTTTTGTATAATACTTACTGTTATAAGAGAAGGAACCATCTGTCGGACTGAAAGGGGAAACTTTTCGGGGGAAGAGGGTGGAAGGGCGAGATAGGAAGGGGGAATAGGGAGGGGTTTGTGACTGAGATGTAACTTGAGGAAAAAAAATAAAGTATTTAAAAAAAATAAGCCAACATATATCCATCCCACTTCTCTCTGAATAGGATGACAGAATCTAAAGCATAGAAAAGGATTGTAGGAAATCACATGGTCTATAACTTTAGCCAGTTCTCTGTCACTAGCAAAAGGCTACAGAAATTAAACATTAGGAATTTATTAATTTAAAACTGGAAAGAAATTGTTGCTTTTTCCATATTGCCAAAATCAAGTTTCTGTAGAATCTTCCAAGGCTCACTCTCCTACTCTCTCCCTCTCCTTCTCTTATTTTCTCCCTTTCCCTCCCTTTGCCCTATTATTCTTCAAAAGGCCCATAACAGTTCAAAGTTATTTATGTTTTAGAGTACCTGAACTCAGAAAAAGGAAAGAACAACCCTTCTGGTTTGGCTGATTGGTTCCTTGTCTGCAACGCTTTGATTGGGCTGCCTTTTGTCTTGCCTGGGAAGTAGCTGCCATCACAAGCAAGGCTCACACATTTATACCTGGGGCCAGTGTGGGTGAGAATTAGTCTCATCTTCTGGAAATATTTTAGAGTAGGAAAAGTCATTGTAGCGTTAGAGAGCAATGCCTCCCTGTATGTAGGAAAGGATGCTACATAGACAAAAGCTATTCAAACTCCTCACTGGCCTCCTACTCACATGAAGCTTATCACTTCAGCAAGCAAACACTTAGGAACACATCCCCTGTGCCAAGCTCTGGTCTATGACCTGTGGATCATCTTTTTAATTAATAGTTCTGAATCTTGAAGATAAAGTCATAAAAAGAAGTAGTCAAAATGCAGAGAAATGAATGCATTCACAAATAAAAGTACAGATTGTTTTGGGAGCTTGACAGAACTAAAGAATGTTGGATGTATACATGACCACACCTCCTCCTTCTCATTCCTTGACCACTCCTAGTAGCTTTAGAAAGATGATCTCTTTGCAAACTCTAGCATATACTTACCTATATTACTTCATACATTTTTTATCATTATTAAGACCACCAGCTTTCAAAGCTCTCTCTAACAGCTCTGTAAGTACCTTTCCAAAGTCATGGTTTTGCAATATTTTAGGATCTTAGTATAGTTCTCTCTTCACTTCATGCAATTGACTGTGAAATTTTGTCTTTAGACACTGGGTAGTGTCAGTAGTGGAAAGGGTTGGAAAGGAAAGGGGAGGGTTAACCACACTAGATAGTGAAGAAGGGGTTACTTCAAATTAGATATATTTATTAGCAAGATGACTCACAGGATAATAATGTAACTTTGCCAGTGGTCAGGATAGAAAACAAGACTATAAAGGAAAAGCTGGCTGATACTTAGAAGCATCCAAGTTATATCTTTAGGAAGTTAAAAACGTACCTTAGTGTCTGCTTACTCATCCTGGGCCGGATGCTCTAAGCTGGAGGAAAGAATGGAAAAAAAAAAAGAACTTTTCCTATCCTCTCAATCTGTCAAGGACAAAAGACTCAAGCTTTTCCACTAATTAGATCTGTGACCTTGAGAAGTCACTTAAGGTACATTAATTTTTGCTTTCTTATTAAGAAAATGGAGACTAAATCATATCTATTACATGAGTTGGTGCAAAAATTTTATATGCATACCTCATACCATACCTAATATATACACACATATATAAAAACATATACATACACATATAAACATTTATCCATTGTATTTGTATGTATGTGCTGCTTATGTTGTGAGAGGAAAGGGGAAAGAAGGGAGGACATGACAGAGAGAATAAGAAAACCATAGTGTTCTATTCAGTGATGAAAATCAGCAGAACTATTCCTTTATTGTTGCCTTCTCCTATACTTGATCTCAGTCAATCTTTACACAAGGCTGGTCTGAAACAATTAACAACTAGATAGCCTTATTCTTCTGATGTTCTTTGTTTAATTTCGTGTGTGAACATTTCTTTTTATATCTTACTGTGAGAAAATGCCATTTTTGCCAAGATGTTATTTTCTGTCAGTGACATTCTCTTCAGTCAGGAAGTCCTCTAATGCCCAGTGTTCTCTTCATGCACAGATTTTTCTCTACCTTAAACACATTTAGAGTGTAGTTGGTAGACAGTTCACAATTGGGCTCTCCCACATGAACAAGGCAGGAGGGAACCAGGGTCTTCTGGGATGGCAAAAAGCCTTCAGGCATGGCTCTCACCACTAGCTCCTTGGAGATCAACCCCGGGTCAGTTTCCACGCACACAGTCCCTGCAGAGTCTCTGTCCTCTCCATCTTTGCTCTCTTGCAGGGGACGCTGAGATGGGCTATCTGTCCCATCCCCACATCAGTGCATCAGTACTCAAATCAGCTTTGTGGTTCCTGCCAGAGTCTCTACGCAAAATTTCTGTATCATTCAGCAGAGCTCAGCAAGAGGCTGTCACAAACCACAAATAGGCCAGTAGAACCAGTATCAACCCAGAATATCCTCAGCAATATTCATCCCCGCAAAAGTATGTTAAACATTATAATCATTAAAACTCACTGGCTTGTTCAAAGTCTCACATGTGTTTGTGAAAAGAGAAACAAAGAAGTAGCCTCATATTTTCCCTGATTAATATCTATGTAATTTAAAAATCTACTAAATGTCTTTCCAATACATCATTTTTATCACTGTATTTTACCATATTAAAAGTATTATAGTCATTTATATGTATTTCAAAGTATAGAAAAACTCATTTGAGTTTAGAAAAGAAAAAGTAACTCATTTAGGATCATATATCTAGGAAATAATAAAACAGATACCCAGGTGTTTTTGCATTTTTTGTATACATTTGCTTCATAGTTTATGCCATTAGAATACTTTCCTTTCCTATATCAAAATTTAATTAAGCTGAAAAGCAGAATTCCTGAAAATTGTGGCATGACTAATGAAAAGAAATTCATGATTTAGACTTATGGTGGACAGATTCTACATTTGATTTTGCAGAACTAGTTGTGACTTTTAGAAGTGACCATTATCTCAGTATACCCATATCGACACTTGTTATTGGATTCAGTGGAGGAAAATTTAACAAGAATTTTTATTAAGGCAACCAGTATGTTTTAGAAATAATAATTCTAAGGTGGGATAACACTGGAGATACTGACACTGGTTTTAACGTGGCGGTTGTGGCGGGTGTTCGAAAGTCACACATTCACCATGCTGCAGCCTGGAGATGAGATTTCTTACACGTTCTTCCAGATTCTTAAAACTATCCTTCACATAATGCAATTCTTTTAAATAGTTCTTCTATATATGCTCACTAAAAAACTACTTAGAAAATAAGGAAATCATGGGGATTTATCTATAAATATATACTTATGTTCCTTTTAATTCCTGCTTACTATATACTTCACAGGTACAAAATTATTTCCTTCTCCTTTGCTGTACATTTCAATTATTTCATGTTTGTTTTTTATCATTGCCACAGGGTCATTTTCTTTTTTATAGATAGCTTCTCATTTCTCTGATAGAAACTGCCAAGTTCCAGTATGCCAAGTATGCATACTTGATGAGGAACTTTACATTATGACATTTTGCTCAATATTTTAGGTCCTTGTACTATCTTCTACTCAGAGCATGTTTTTTATCCACAACATTGAAAATATTTATCAGCAATGGCTAGGAAAAACAGAAACTATGAAATATAAATTTGATTATAATATTCTAGCTTCTAGAAAATCAGAGAGTCCTAAAATATAAATTTTTCTTCTTTGTCAACATATCTTATTAAAAAGTTAAAACTATGCTTCTTGACATGAGATACATTAGGACTTTCCCTTGCCTGCAGTGACTATTAACAGCCTAGTACAGTACTTAAGAACTTTAATTTCTCTGGGAATACTGACAGTGTTTGAAGGCTGGTTGTGTTGTCTACCATATGTGTGATTTCTAAGTGCTGAATTTCTCTGTGGTCTTTGATTTTCCTTCATCTATTTCTAATTACTCAGCAGCTAGACAGATAGGACTCAAGTAGTTCTTCTAGGCTTGAAGAGGAGAAGGTAGAGTATCTATCGAAAACCAGCAATGAAAAATGCGTTAGGAAAAAAGGTGTTAGATAGGAATATTCAACCGCTAGAAACTCCAGAGAAGGATCTAGAAGAATAAAACTTGGACCACTTAGCAAACCTTTTCTCTCTAGCCTTTGGTGCAGTGCACATTGATTGAACCAAAAAGAGAGCCAGAACATTATAGATCATGTTTTCTATCACTGTCAGGTGTAGAGTGTGGACCAGAGATCAAAAGGATGGAGTGGGAAAAATCTAGCACACGTTATCTGGCAACTAAGAATAAATAAATCATGTTCTCTAGCACTGAAGTCTTAGATCTATTGAGGGAAGCATGCAAATAGAAACCACATTCTTCTTGTTGTGTAGGCTGATATTTTCCTTTTGTCATTTCCAGGGCTCTTGAAAATATGTCATTGACATATTCTGATGTTGCAAACACACTGTTTAAGTCATGCTGGGCGTACTCATTTTGTGCTAGGAGAGTGTAACCTCTTTCTATATTAGATAATTACTTACCAGCAAAGCACTATACTGACATACAAAAATCACAACCAGATTTAGACCACGGAGCCCAGTGGATGAGAGAAGAAGGATAAAGCCCATTTGAGCATGCAAGTGAAGGAGAGATGTGGAACCTTATTTTCATCGACAATGAAGAAAACGTGGAGTTAACCATGAAGACATCTACTTCCTTTTCTGATTTCTTGATATGATCACTAGGCAGCTTTTGAAAGTTGTATTGGTAGAGGCATATTATACAACTGGTTTTCTAATGTGGTCTTCTTACATTTTTCCATTGCTGTTTAAATTATTCAATTCAAGAAAAAATTTTAATTCAACAGATTACTTCCCAACTTCATCTAGAAATTGAATCTTTACCTCATGTGACTGGTATTAATATTATTAGCCCATTTTTGGATATGTGGAAATTTGGACTCTAGAAAGCTAACAAACTTGTCTCAGATCCAGAAAAACCTGGACTGAGATTCTCAAAACTTTCAACACACAGATGAGGCAAAGAAGGTATCAATGATATATTAGGGGATTTTATATATTTATGAAATTAATAAAGTGATACAATTTATTATCTTAATTAAATTTTAGGTCAAGATGGGCTAAGGATACATAGGAGAGTGTTATAATACTTGATTAGTGTGTAAAGTGTCTGATGCCTGGTATTCCTCCCTCTAAAAAGCCTTTTAATGAGGAGATAAAATGTGTACATGTTGAGCTTACTGGTACATGCCTTTGTTCCTAGCAACTGGGCGACAGAGGCAGGAAGATCTCAGTGGCTTCAAGGCCCAGCCTGGCCTACAACTATCCAAAAAGAAATAGCTACATTGATGATGATTTAAAAATAATCTTAGGGGCTAGCAAGATGGCTAGAGAGCACTGGCTGCTCTTCTAGAGGAGTATGATTACAAACCCCCACATGGTGACTTAATAATCATCTGCAATTCCAGTTTCAAGACTTTGATGCCAGAGATCCATTCTCTGGACACAAGACATTCATGCAGTGCATAGACATGCATGCAGAAAAAAACACCTCTACATAAATAAAATAAAATAAAATAATTTTAGGATGAGTGTTTGGCAATCAGGAAATATTGGACTATGGTCATGCTTAACTCCTTAAGGCAATACTAATACCCAATAGAACTTTGTCTTTTCATTTGTATATTTCCCCTTCAGTCTTTCTTTTTCTATCTGTAATTTAAGATAATGACATATGCTGACAACTAGCATAGGTCATGATGCAGAATAGATATTTTATAAATATTCATTGACTAAATGAATGAAAGAAACTTGTCTGCTTTACTAGATGTTAAGCTCCCTTAAGCCAGGGATTAATGTCTTCGTCATTTCTCTTTTTTTCTCTAGAACGTTGTATACATAATAAGTGTTTGTTGAACTGAAATGTTAGAAAGTAGGTTGAAAAAATACACCATTAGAAATAGATAAAAATGACTAATCAGTAAAGGCCAATGTAGTCAAGGAAAATAATACATTAATCAGGGGTTGAACTCAAGATGAAGAGGGTAGAAATAGGGAAGCCTAGGAGATAAGTCAATAGAGATCAATGTGGAAGAGATCTTGGTAGACATGGCTGGAGAGTGGTATATGCCTTTATCATTAGCTTTCTGGGTAGCAAAGCTCACAATGATGTCTAGCTTTTGCTCTTGGTTTTTGGAAGGGAATATCCAGGAACTTGGAATGTTATGCCTGGTAGAGACTGTGAACTACAATGGATAGTCTAACAATGTGATTTAAAGTGTAATCAGATAGCATCAAAAGATGATAGGTCCAGGTTTGGGACAACACAGTATCAATCTATCTCCAGGGAAGCAAGAGACTGAGATTGGCCATGAATGCAATCTATCCTATTTATATGGTACAGTCCAGATCTAAACACTGGATACTGAGGCACAGGTACTAATCCAGTTGGCAATACTCACAGAGTCTTTTACCTTGCTTATTTAGACTGTATTCCTGAGCTGTAGCAAATAGTTGCTGTGAATACAACTTCTTTCAGAGTGTTTTATGCATTCTTATACAATTTTATTCCTCCTGGGCACGGTTCTTGAGAATCCCCTGAGCCACTATATAGTCAGAATAGTCAGAATAAAGCTATAGTCAGAATAAAGCAAATCTTTTATAGTGCCTCTCTGAAAATTCTATAGTTAACTGCCTTTTATACTTATAAACTCATGTTAGATACAAATTACGTTTTTAAAAGAAACATTTTACAGAATATCAATATATTTAACAAATTTAAAAGAATTTGAAACTGCATGAAGATCACAGGCTCAGGAGTTAGCATCTGATGACTATTTTGTTTCATGTGTACCATAGCCATTTAAGCCCTTCTACAGAAATCCAAGGCTCTACAGAATGCCTCCAGGACCCCTGTTTGTACCATGTACCATGTACCATGTTTGAGGAAGCCAAATGGCATAACAGTTTGGAATACTTGCTATATATGACTTGGGAGGTATTTCATGGTATGGTATTTCATCCCATAATTCTTCTTCCAAGTAAGTATTTGCCACTTTTACTGCATAGAAAATATGCTTAGAATAATCAAGTGCTAGCCCCAAGCCATGCTGTGGATATAAGGGGGAGCTAGGATCAGAAAGTCAACAGAAGTTCAGCTTGATCCTTCAACAATAGGGAGATAATTTAGGGGCTTGCAGGGCACAGATTTCATAAAGAAAGCCATGTAGGAAGGCGGGTTCAAGGTGGAGCAAACCGAAGAATGGAGATGCAGAGTTGTTAAAGGTGAATAGAGCTAAGGACAGCTGTACTTCCACTTGTCTGCTGAGACACAGTGTGGATACAATTTAACTTCAGAGAGGCCTGGCCTTTTAGGTCAGCACAGAAGAAAAGAACCTGGTGGAGCACTGCCCTCTGCCACACCTCTAAGCAGTCAAGAAAAAGAAACATCCTTCTGTGTTTAAATGGAAAAGCAATTATTTTAAGTCATTCCTGATCTCATGATTTCACTTGTCAAAGGACAAAGACTTCTTACAACTGGGGAGGAAAGCCAGTAAAATTTAGGCAAGACCCATTTGGAGATCTAATACATGAAAGTGTTTCTGTAGTACTCAGAAGAAGAGAGAAGATTGGGAAGGGGAGAATACATCCCCATGACCTCCATCAAACTGAAGTCTGACAAAATACAATTTATTTTAGGAGATTGAATCTCTTGACATGAAATATTATATACGAAGAGTGGTAACTGGAATGTCATGTAGTGAATGCAATACTGAGATGGTGTTGCAATGCCTAAAAGCGTGAAATATTGTGTGTTGCATGCTCAAATGTATTCATTCGCACAATAATCACAGTTCTACTTGGGATGAAGGTTTGCTGAGTACCACACAGCTAGTATAGCCCAATTGTAATAAGTCACCAACCTATAGCGTACCATTTGTATATCTTCTCTTCTGGAATATAAATTCCTAACCATTTAAAATCTATCCTGCTATATTCATCATTGAATTCCTAAAGCTTCCAAGATCTTATACCTACTTGATGCAAACATTCTGAGAGTTAATATTGAATCCATATTTTATGCTAACATGTAAACATAAATCTTCTGCTCCTCCTGCTATCGACAATACACTGGGGCCCAGGATGAGCATCTGGACTTCTGTAGATGGGATTCATGGTGAACTACCATGTCCAGAGTTTTTTTACTTTACTTGTTGTCTGAGAAATCTACACTTTTATTTCCAGTCTATGTAGAGAACAATTTGGAATTAATGACTCCTAAGATTTAATGAATATCTGCAAGATGAATTCATCTGTTAAAAGAAGTAATGTGTGTTATATATGGCATTGTTTATATTGGAATATAATATTTCTATGGGCAGGCCGATGGCTAATGTGGTGAAATTGCTTGCAAAATAGGCTTGATGACCAGTTCAGTAGTTTAATCCCAGAGCCTATGCTAGAGAGAGAATGAACTCTCACCTTTATGCTCTGGCTGCCTCACATATGCTGTGCCACCTATACTATATGCATTTACACACAAAAACATATCACACAAATACACATAAATACTAATAAAATGTTCAGAAAAGAATTGTGATTCTAATATTATAGTTTTTTTTCTCTCTCTGGGCCAGAGGAGCCCAAAAATATTGTAAAAATTAGGAATCTTTTCCCACTGTTGAAATTTATTGGAAATAAGAAAACGTGGCTTGATGTTGAGATTATGTGATTGCTTGATAATGTTTAACATCATTAGTGTTCAAGTTCTCCATTTGTCATCTATGGCAAATGATGACATGAAGTCTAAGATTTATGAAGTAACATATGTTGTGTGGCTTTTTAAAAAAAGTTTTAGACCATATAATTTCTTAAGCAACACTATAAACAATATTTTTTGTCCTCAAATAATTATGCAAATAGAGGTTTCTACATAATAATATCCATGTTTACATCATAGAACTTACACTGGGCAATAGAATTGAAGCAGGTCCAAAACATAAAAGCTTTAGCCATTATTTTATAGCCTCTGAGGAGAGTGACATGATTTTTGAAATATTTACATGTTTCAAAAATCTGATGAAAGTTCTAGAATTATGTCCCAAGAAACAGGATTATATCATTTGGACTGTCAAAGATTATAGGTATCAGGGTCAAAGGAAACTACAAAAAGAATGATAGCTCTCAATTTGACAACTCAATTCTTTTTTTTGGTTTTGTTTTGTTTTGTTTTGTTTTCCTTTATTTTTTATTTCTTCAAGTTACATCTCAATCGCAGTCCCCTTCCTATTCCCCCTCCAGTCCCACCCTCCCACCCTCAACCCCCATCCTCTTCCCTTTTTATTTCTTTTAAGTTTAAGGTATATTTTATATCCCCCTAAAGTTTCCCCTTTCAGTCCAACAAATGGCTCTTTCTCTTATAATAACAAATACAATACAGCACAACAGAGGTAATTAGGCCACAGTTATGAGGGTTATATGGCTTAACATACATTCCCAATGACCAGTCCATATGTATTTGGTACTTGACTTTAACATTCTACTATCTAAACATCTCCATGAGTTTAAAGGTCTATATCTGACTCAACATTCATACTAACTTGCAGCACAATTTTAAAAGTATCTTCTTAGATGTATAACACTCTCTTGACTCCTAAACAACTCAAAATTAAATTATGAGACTCTAGCTTTCTGTTCTTCAACCACCTCAGAGACCTGAGAGGGATAAATATATCTGATTTTATAGGAAGTACAGGGCCTGCAGCTTCCCAAACTAAGAAATGACATACCTATGGCTGCCTGGACAGTTCCCATTTTCTCTCCATACATTACAACATCGATCTTCAGTCATTTGGCCCCGTTTCTCTGACAGACATTGATTGTAGAGCAGGGGTTATGAAGGACTTACCTACCCTGTCTTGGCAGAGCTAGGCTGTTGACTTACCTGCTTCCAGGTTTTGTCCTTTTTGGACAGCATTCTGTCTACAGTTGGGGCAAGGGGCTTTTCCTACCAAGAGATAGGCTTGCGACTAATTCAATCATCTCCCACTGGAGATTCTTCGATGCTCATCTTCTACTTGGAGGAGAATAGGGGGTGCTGTCAGGAGTTGATATGTCTTGATATAAAAAAATCTAAAGTTACAAAAACATCTTTGAATGCCATATTCTGCAGATCTCTTGAGGTTTTTGAAGAGGCCCTATCTATCTCTTATATTAGGGTAAGCAGATGTTGCTTGTCTCATAGCAGGTTTATATAGTAGAAGGTATCGATACTACAACTAACACACCAAAGGGAACTTGGACATAGACTTCTTATTTTTAATTTTTATTCTTTATCTATTTTTTATATATTAGTTACTTTTTTTCTATTTTTAAGTCTTTTTTATCTATTGTATGCTTATTGGTTTGTTTGTTTAGTAGTTCTCTCTCCTGGGCAACGAGACACTTTTCACTGATGGTACTGCTTCATAGATCCCCAATGAATGAAGAGGCTCTTGGCCCTCATACGACCTCTCAACTGAGATGAGGGACTGTTATATAAGGACACCCCACCACAGAGAAATGGGATGGAAGGGTTAGGAGGTAAAGAAAAAAAAAATGAAATGTGATGTTTCGGCCTTTTACTACTAATTGTCATAAACTGTTTAGGGTAATTAAGAAATGCAAATTAATGGTTATGCAAGCTGGTCATTCAGTTAGGTACTATGACAGCCTATTATAGTTACTTTGTAAGCTAATCAGAAATAAACCTGCTATGAGACAACTCAATTCTTAAGTTAGATTCTAAGAGCACCTTCCAGAATAGATTTTCAGAGATCTATTAATAAGAATTCTAAGCCATAAGGAACCTTGTCTTTCACTAGAGGTTTGTATATTTAAGTTTAGCAATTCTGAGGGTCAAATAATTTCTCTGGCCATAGGTTGAAACATTTCACCTAGTTGCTGGGGTGCCACCATTGTCACAAGTTTCGACATCTCTAAGTTCTTAGATTTCTGTTTCTTAAGCTTAATTTGTCCAGGACATTGCAAGAAGAGAATTGTGGGGGCATGATTAAAAGCATATGGCATACGGTGTGAAGAGGGAGAAGTGAGCCCAGCAGCAGGAGGGAGGAGGATTGCTAAATTGAGTCTTTCTAATAAAGGAGAGTGGCAGAGTATTTTCTGCTTTGGCGAGGGCTAAACTGTACTGTGTAATACTCCTTTTGCTTCCTTCTAACCTGGAGTGCATAGAAGAAACAAAGTGAAAGAACAATTGTGTCTAGCTGTTCAAGTGTCTGGCTGTCACACCTTACTGTCATTAAGTGATATTTGAATGTGCTTTAGGCTGCAAACACACCAGTATCTATGCATATGTGTACATAGATTTGCATATATATAATCTGCTGCTCAACACATGGGAGGACAGTGGTAGGTAGTATTGGAACTCCCTTCAACTGTTATGCAAATAAACATTTGTAGACCTCCTCTAGACTTACTGCATCATACTGTCTAGGAGAGCTACCTTTTGCTTCTGAATACATGGCAATCCTCTCTCTCTTTTTTTTTGACTGCCTTCGTGCCTTAGATACTTATTCTTTTATGACAAAATATGTACTAAGCTGAGTGGTGGTGGCACCCACCTTTAATTCCAGCACTCAAGAGGCAGAGACAGGTTTATCTCTGAGTTTTAGGCCAGCCTAATCTATAGAGTGAGTTCCAGAACAGCCAAGGATACACAGACAAACCCTGTCTAAAAAGAACAACCGCAACAACAATCTAAATTAGATGTCAGGATACTGATACTCACTCAAGTGAAACCCTGTAGATCTTTAGCTGATTAGAGTCCATTCTGTGTTCTATCAAAAGCAGTAGACATACTTCGTTCTGGAGAGCATTTTCTCTCATGTAGACAGCATTCAGATACAGCTGGAATTATGGTTCTTTTGTCTTTGTTTTGATACTCAGGGAACATCACAAGCCCATAAAATAGTCTGATTTTTGTTTGTTTTGTTTTGATTTGTTTTTCAAAATGAAGGTGTAGACTTCATTTGAAGAGCAGTTGCTCTGAATGGATATTTTGACTAGACTTAAGAGTATACCTGCCTTTGCAGTCCTCAGAATTTCTAAGTTCTTGTTCTTTTTTTGGCTTGGTTTTCCCGTCTTTCCTTCAATCCTGTGAACAACATAATCCTTCCAATAATTTTCTTTTTCATTTTGAGATACTATGCTCTTTTAGCCTGTGTTGTGTGTGAGGCTGACCTCACACTTAACTTTGTAGCCCATGTTGGTCTCAAACTCACTGTGTAGCCCATGTTGGCCTTAAATATCTGACAACCCTCTGGCAACTTCCCTAACCTCCTAAGGATGAGCCACTGCCTTAGAGTGTAATAAGCTTCTATGCTGAATTTAGCTAAATTCTCTTTAGCCATTCATCACAGTTACCTTCTTGTAAAAATTATGTTTAAAGAAATCATTTGAATGTATGCATGAACTTTGAATATTTTGACTTCTCCCAATATTTTCACAAACTATTTTATGTGACTCAAACTGCCCTGATGTTTTTCACTACCACCTCTAACATAGTGGGTGTGTGATAGGAAAATGTGTACTCATGGTATTGCTAATGAGCTCAGTATGGTTCTAATGGAATACTGTCTTCACTTTGATCAAAATGATATGGTATTCTGTAGGTATAAAGTGATTTTGAAAACAAACTACAATGTACAAAATGGAGTAGTGTTCTTTGAAAATATCTTGCAGTCCAAAAGATGTTGTCCTAAAAATACTCCAAGTAAAATGTAAAGAACATTTTTGTAATTTCTATGGTAAGAACACTTGCATATAGGTAAAGGAAATTACAGGAAGGCATGCTTGAGCACAGTCACAATGTTGGAGTTTTTCCCATTAATTAATTAAGTTCATATCCCAATCGAGCTTCCTACCCCTCCTTTCCTCCCAGTTCCTCCCTCTCCTTTCCCCTCCCCTATACTTCCCTCTCTTTCTCCTCAGAGAAGGGGAGACCTCCCATGGATATCAACTTGCCTTGGCATAGTACATTGAAGTAGGACTGTGTGCATCTTCTTCTATTGAGGCTAGACAAGGCCATCAAGTTAGGGGAAAGGGATCCAGAGGCAGGTAACAGAGTCAGAGACAGCCCCTGTTCCTGCTGTTAGTGGTCCAACATGAGGACCAAGCTATGCATCTGTTACATATGTGTACAGAGTCTAGGTCCATTCCATACATACTCTCTGGTTGGTGGTTTAGTCTCTGTGAGCCCTTATAGGTCCAGAATAGTTTATTCTGTAGGTTTTATTGTGGTGAACTTGACCTCTCTGGCTTCTTCAATCCTGTGTCCCCCTCTTCCACAAGATTGCCTGAGCTCCACATATTGTTTGACTGTAGGTTTCTGCATCTGTTTTCATCAGTTGCTGAGTGAACGCATGCAGATGACAGTTATGCTAGGCTCCTGTCTGCAAGTATAGCAGAATATTTTTAATAGTGGGCCATTCACTGGTTGGTCACTCCTTCACTTTCTGCTCTTTCTTTATCCCTACATCTCTTATAGGCAGGAGAAATTGTGGATTGAATGTTTTGTGGCTGGCTTGGTATCACCATCTATCCATTGGAAGACTTACCTGGTTACAGGAGGTGAGCACTTCATGTTTTGTATCCCCTGTTGCTATAAATCTTAGCTATGCTCACCCTTATAGATTCCTGGGAGTTTCTATGCTAGATTTCAAGCTTGTCATAGAGCACCCTCCCACACTGATTCGAATTCTCTCTCCCACCATCCATCCTTCGCCTACTTGATCCATCCTGTTTCCCTTCCCACACCTTCTCCCACCCAGGCACCTCCCTCCATCCACCCCATATGTCTATTTTATTTCCGCTTCTCAATGAGATTCAAGCATCTTCTCTTTGGGCTTACTTGTCACTTAGCTTCTTTGGGTCTGTGGATTGTACCATGGTTACCCTTACTTTGTGGTTAATATCTACTTATAAATGAGTACATACTACATTTGTCTTTCTGAGTCTGGGTTACCTCACTCAGGATGATCTTTTCTAGTTATATCCATTTGCCTGCAAATTTCATGATGTTTTTGTTTTTAATAGCTGAGTAATATTCCATTGTGTAAATGTATCATATTTTCTTCATCAGTTCTTCAGTTGAGGGACATATAGGTTGTTTCTAGTTCCTGGCTGTTACAAATAAAGTTGCTATGAACATAGTTGAGCAAGTGTCCTTGTGGTATGGTGGAGCATCTTTTGGGTATATGCTCAGGACTTGTATAGTTGTGTCTTGAAATAGAACTATTCCCACTTTTCTGAGAAACCACCAAATTGATTTCTAACACAGCTACCTTTTAATCTAATACTATCATTACACAATAAATAAACCCCCAGACCCTAAGAATTATATATCTCAGGAGCTTTTGTAATGAATAGTGACATTGGGCTTGGACTAGGCCTCTTATTCTAGGGATGAGCAGAGTCCTAGCTCGCATTTATCACATGCTCCTCAATTTTCTGTGTGATCAGTGTGCTCTACATGCTTTTGATAATTGAGACTTTCTTAGTAAGAAACAGCTTGTTCTCTGTCCATATTGCATTTATAAATACAATTTGAATCAGTTCTCAAAATATTTCACAGGGTAGAGGTTCTCTGCCTCTGGCAACTGACTATTTTAGAACCTTCCCCTGCAGTGAGCCTGGCAAAGAGTGCTAGACCTTGAGGAGAGAGAAGGACTTTTCTGACCCCAGCCAGGGGTCAATCATGGATTGAAGATTGTTGGGTTACAGGAATGAATTTGTTATGCTATTTTAAAGGTGACTTTCCCTCTAGAAGATGCTGCATCCAGTCACATGAATTTTCCTGGTTTAATCTCCTTTGAGTTGACATGTGAATCAATCCATTTATTTGTAGTTGAGGAAAAATTAAGAGATACAGAGAGCAGATGTTTGGAGAAGTACCTGGAAAAAATATTCTCCCCAATCATGATCTTTTCATCCTTTTATTTTCTTATCATTCAACTGCATTAATAACGCAGCAGTATGAAGTCATTTTTCATCAGTCTACCTAGTTGTCTCATTTATATATCACTGTATATTTCATTTGCATTTCATACTATTGTACTCTTCAATTGAGAATATAAACTCCTTTGAATGAAGGAACACTTCCAGATAGGTCACTAGCACAATCAAGGTCTTTTACTGTAGGGGAGTTGGTGTCTTTTCTTATGTTTCTGTTGCCTCTTTTGTACTTCATTGCTGTCCTCATGGTTTCAGTGCTTTGGAAGAGGATAGCAAAGTGGATAACAAAAGATGTGGTTTCTAGTTGAATGTGTGTTTTCTGACTACGAATAAAATCAGTCTCTATCGGGGCCTCCACCTGTCACTAGCAATTATCACCAGTAATTTGGGAATATTTAGTCAATTAATTAATCAAAACTTACCATTCTTCTACTGTGTGTTTCAACTTTCAGGAAGAATAAAAAGAGAACTCATACACAAAGAATATTTAATCTAGTAATTGGTTCTAAGGCAAAATTAAGGAAAAGGAACTGAAAAGGACAGCCAGTATATGCTAGTTGTATGTGTCATTTCAGACAGTACTCCTTACAATTTTACAATCTAATTACAATGTAACTCTATAACAGATTTAGATTTCTCCATAGACTCATGAGTACATATTTATAAGATGCTTAACAATATATGTAGTGCTTAATAAATGCTCAATAGTGGTATTTAGTAAGTAAATAATTTAAACCCAAGAGTGACAATCTTATCTCCTCAATTTTAGAAAGTCACTGTACATCATGGTCTCCTACATGATGTTTGAATTTCCAAGCATCACTGAAAGATTTTGCAATCTGACCTGAAATACCTCACTACCCTTGATAATTTACATTTTACTTTTTTCTTTTATCTTTTCATCGAGTCTTCTCTCATACAATGTATCCCACCCATAGCTTACCCTCTATCCACTCCTCTGTCTCCACACCCAATCCTCCTGTTCATCCCATATCTGCTGTTCCTCCATTTCCTTTCAGAGAAGAGCAGGCCTTCCAGGGATATCAACTGAACATGGCATAACAAGGTGCAGTAAGACTAGGCATGAACCTTCAAATAAGTCTGGGTGAGATAACCCAATAGGAGAAAAGGAGTCTCAAGAGCAGACAAAAAAGTCAGAGACACCCTCACTTCAACCATTAGGAGCCCCACAAACTCGCCAAGCTAACAACCATAGTGTATATGCAGAGGTTCTGGTACAGACCCATGCAGGCTTCATGATTGCCTCCTCAGTCTCTGTAAGCCCCTGTGAGCCCTGCTTAGTTGATTCAGTGGGGGGCTGTGTTTTTATGGTGTCCTTGACTCTTCTGATCACTATAATTCTTCCTGCCCTTCTTCTATGGGGTTCCCGGAGCTTTTCCTAATGTATTGGCGTGGGTCTCTGCATCTGCTTACATCAGCCATAGGAGGAAGCCTCTCTGGTGATGACTGGCCTAGGCACCAATCTACAAGTATAGCAGAATCAGGGCACCAATCTACAAGTATAGCAGAATCAGTATGGTACTTCCTCAGAAAATCAGAAATCACTCTACCTCAAGACCCAGCTAAACATTCTACTTTTAAAATTTAGTGAAAAATATTTTTATTTGCTGAAATGTGATAAATCCTGTTTATCACCCAGTGTCCAACTCAAAGTGTACCTCCTTCTGGAGGACCTCTCTGTCTCTCCTTCTTTGAGTTTGTTTTTCTTTTCTTTTCTTTTTTTTTATAAAGACTACTACTCTAGGACTTTGCCAGATATTATAATTATGCATTTTCTAGCTCTTTTTCTCACTGGACATGAATACTTCACCAGAAAAGAGTCAATATCCTTCCAGTTGCAGTATCTTTGTGTATCTAACATGAAGTAAAGATTATATCCCTCTTCTGAATAGGAAAAATTTAAAGTCTTACTTTAAAAAATTATATGTAAGCACAAAATATTTTATAAGAAAAAATAAAAACTGTGAGGCTATGTCTTTTCTTTTTCTTTAACACCTTCACTCCTTCCTTCCCTTTCTTTCTGCTTCTCCCTTCCCTCACTCCCTCAAAGAAACTTTGCAATCATTTGCAATCTTATAATCTCTTTCTCAAACAAAGGTGTTTGGCTATTTTGACTTCCAAGTGTCACTGGCAGTTATTAAGTATTTTCTAAGTTTCTTCCTAAGTGGTCACAATGAATCTTCTACAGGTCATATTTCTGAGTATGTGCTGAATAATGTAGTAGTTCATCATTTTTAATCAATATTAATTTATTTCATGTTGTTGCACTATTTTAGAGAATTTAATATAAAATTAAGATAGACTTCTTGCTCCAGGAGACAATTGGTTCAATTAGGAGGCATTTGTAACCAAATATATTGAGACATTCTGACTGAAATTCATCCAGGTGTATTTGATATAGTCAGAGTTTAAGAGAGAGCATTTAATAAAGGAAATATTGTCTTACTGATATTGAATTCAAGACTATAATTTGGAATAGAGAAGAGGATAGATGAATCTAGAAAGGCTTCAAGACTCTCTTCCTCCACTTTTCCTACTTCATATTTGTTGACAGCTTTTGCTGTCCCTAACACAGGTACCTATGATATATGTGACAGAAAAATGTAGACACTTTTGATACTTTTGACTACATAGCACAGAGAAAGTCTTTACTGAACCTCTGACATGGTTACATTCAACATCTTTATCATTCAAATAATCCACCTCCCTCCTTTGTGCCTTCCTTGCTTTTATTTTCAAAACTCTGCTTTGCCCAGCTTGCTCGATAGGCACCTCTGAGTCAAAGACAGTAGAAAGAGATGAGTTACAATGTAAAAGGTGAATTTGATAAGGTCATTCTGTGATCTATTGCTCTCCAAGATGTTGGTCATCATATTAAGATATTGGGCTGACATCCCAACAGGTATTCTCTAAGCAATTAGGCATGTTAGATCATTAATATATTTGACATGGGGACAAGAACTCTGTTCATCCTAATTCTGTTTTTAAGGTAGAAAGCATGGAGATATTGGTAATAACTCCAAAGGAGGAGGTTGGCATTTGGTTTAATTCTCTAAGAGGAATGAAATATAGCAACCTCTAAGTTTCAAATACATTAAAGCACAGAGTAAGTAAAACTTCATATCATGCAAGCCAAGCACTAAGTACTGGCAACTTTGAACAGAGTTCCTTAAAGGAAATGCATCCAATACCTTTACAAATATGAATGAAAAATTATGCTGCCTACTATAAGCTAAGTGGAAGAGAGATTGTTGCATACCTGGGAGACAGTATCATTTTTAGTCTTCTGCCTAGATCTGTTATGGAAAGTGTTAAAACATATAACTAGCCAAGCCTCTGAGTTAAAATGATCTGTGAGCCATAGGATAATAGTAGGAGAGAGCTCACAGGTGCTATGATCATTTTGGGATATTAAAATGCCATTGACATTCATAACTACCAATGCATAAAAATAACAATGATAATGAAATGGCCGGAGCACTTAGAGCTGGTCCTGGTCAACGTTTCGCTTCATGAAATATATAGGCCACTTTGCTTCTCCTGCTTACATCAGACTTTCCAAGGTTTGAACATGTAATTAATCCCCTGCCATTTATCAAACCATCCCTGCCCAAATGGACTAGGGTGAAATAGTATCATCTTTTTTTTTTATTATTTTTGCAGGTCTGAAAGCTTGTTAAGTAAATAGAATAAAGATTTTGAACTGAGTTAAGGTAGTCTGATTGTGCTATTTTGATTTATTAATAAATACTATTTACATGCAGACTGTCAATGATACATTCTGAAGTAAGGTACATGGTTGGCATTTTCATTAACATACAAATAAAAACCATGTGTTACCTCAGTATCTACTTACTTATTTTTAAGATCTGTCTTTTTCTATTATATTTTCAAGATTTATCTTTATTTACTTATTATGTGGTGTGTGTGTGTATGTGTGTGTGTGTGAGTGTGTGTGTATACAGGTATATAGGTGCCCACAGAGACCAGAGGCATTGGTTCCTCCTGGACATCGAGTTTCAGCAGGTGTGGATACTGGGTGCTGGGAACTGAACTAGGGTCCTTTGAA
Organism: Lophiomys imhausi; assembly: GCA_907164525.1. NCBI lineage: Eukaryota > Metazoa > Chordata > Mammalia > Rodentia > Muridae > Lophiomys > Lophiomys imhausi. The sequence goes on from CAJQZJ010032130.1 coordinate 5,620,100, forward strand.
AGACTAGTACATACTCATAACTGCTCAGCCATCTTTCCAGCCCTGTGTATTTTATCTGAACACATACACATTTTAGTTTGAAAAAACATTGTTGAAATAGTAACCCTGATATCCTTTGTTTTTTGAGGGGTTTATTAAAAGTGTGCTTCATACAGAGCTTCTTTTCAGGTACTAAAACCCTCAAGAATGAAAACTAAGGGATTTTGGGTAATATTCTTACCCACAATGTTTGGGTTCAGTGACATAAAGGCAGCTTATAGAGGAATATATTAGAGTTTACCAAAAATCAGAAACTTCAAACTGAGTACATGGTACCATGAAAAAGTAGTACTAAAGGGATTAGGATCTCACCAGCCTCATAAGCAAAATCCACAGACACACAATTCACCAGAGTGGGCATGTTGCTCATTTACAAATGTGAGCTTATTTATCGTTGACAACAATGCAAACCAAACTGAAAACACCAAGACCCTAACAGCTTCTGTTGCACAGACAGCCTCTGTTTCTGTTCAAAGAAGACAATATCTCATGTAGGCCTGGCTGTTCTGTGCTTCAGGGAGTTACTTTGGCAGTATGTAGCAAGCGTCTTCAAATATCCACACCCTTTGACTCCAACAATTCCAATTCTGGGAAACTTTCACTTGAAGAATCCTAATTCTGAGTAACAACAACAACAAAAAAGCTTTCTACACAAAGAGGAGCATAGACGTTCCTCTTTTAACAGTGAAAAAAAAAAGGGGGAAATATTGTAAATTCCTGAAACTATGGGATGGATGAGTAAATTACAGTAAGTCTACTTAAGTGCTAGCATTTATTGAGTACCCAGTCTGTGCCAGGCACTCTCCTAGATACTTCTGGTATCTCGGTGCATTTAATTTTTGTGATACTTTGCACTGTCCCAACTTTGCAGATCAGAAAACTAAGGTTTAGAGAGGATGATAATAGCTTACTTAGGGTCATCCAATCAATACACAGCAAGGCAAGGATTCCAATTTAGGTGGCTTTAGAATGAGGAAGGAGTTTACAGGTGTCCAAGGACAAGTTTACAAAGCAAATAGATAGGTGAAAATGTTTGTGTAAATATTAAAGTAGTCAGTACAATGTAAGACTATGATTGAAAGATCTTCTTAAAGCCAAATATCTCAGTATAGATATCCCATGTTTTAAATGTGCCAATCTTCCTTTTCCTTTGATTCTACATCATTTTCCCACTCCCCAAGGCTTCACTCCATGGTATTTTTCCCAAAGACTGACTCTTACAGTTTCTTCAGCCCCTCTGGTCTTCTTCCTCTCCTCTATATCATGTAAATTATAAACGATCCCTCATCCTTTGCTTATATTATCTCTTATCTTCATCTTTCTGTATATTTTAATGGCAGCAATCCTCCAAAACTAATATTGCTTCAACTTCTGCTGTCTGGTCAGTTCTGTGATATACACTTTCCCGTAGAAGTCCTCACAGTTCACCACTGTATCTCACATCCAATATTCTCTTTGCTTTGCTTTGTGTTCTCTCAGTTGGCCTGAAAATTCTATGTGGATAATATGTATTTAATGTATGTCATATGACAAGTCTTCAGAAAACTGAGCAGAGAATCCCTAAATAGATCAACTGAAATAAATTTTAAGTGTAATAAGAAAGCATTTTTAAAGGTTCAATTTTTCCTATTTCATCTAAATTAACAGGGATTTAATTCAAATCTTAGGAATCACAAAAGAAAATAATCAGACTATTTCCTATGGTAGAATATTCTAATTCAAAGAGATCTGGATCATGTAATTGAACCTATCATTGGATCAGTGAAGATGAAAATAAGATCCAGAGAAAGGTAATCGTTACCTCAAATCCTGTAGGAGTAGAATGGAGATTAGAATTCAGAGTGGCACTTGCCAGGCAAGGCCTGCAGGGGACTGGGTGACTCTGACTGTTCACATGGAGGTGACTCATCCCATTCCCTTGGGCTCTACCTCACTAAGAACTTTCTTAGTTCTTAATTTTTCTAGATCAAAACAAGGACCTAACAGACAAATCCTTCTGGTTATACCAAATTCCTAAAATAGCCTTGCCCCCAACCCCCGAAGAGACAGAGTAGAATATACCAAGTCTCTCTCTCTTTCCCTGATAACCTAAACCTCTCTTAATTCCCTGGCACAGACTGCCCTGCATGTCTAAGAGTCAATCTCTGCCAAATTTGAGATTTAAGAGCTTTAGGTTTTATTAGAAAGAGCTTACTGTAGCACATCAAGTCCTTTGACATGTAACCAACCACACGGTCAACTGAGAGCCTTTGAATGTAAAATTTGAAACTTGTTTTAATTTTTCAAATTTCATTAATCTTCATTAAGCATTCCACTCACCACCCTTGTCAATAATGGCATTTCTGGATCCTGCTATGTACATTAGAACTAAATAAGACTCTCCTCCATCACTCGACTGAAGAAATACACACACTTACAGGAAGCATAGTTCCTAAATGATGTTTATTCTAGTAACATATGGTTGAAAATTAAAACAGCCTGTGGCAGTCATTAGGTGAGTGAGCCAGCAGCTCCTCACTGATAACGCCTCCTGGTGGTCTTCCATGGTCAAGCTGCAACTCATGGTAGCTCATGTTACCTCCAGCTCAGGACAGTATGCTCTGGGAACTGATTGAATGTATTTTTCATGCTTCCTTGAAGCATGCTAATGGAACCTTGCATGATAATACAGAAGGCAGCTTGCATCGCAACACATTGTAATCTGGCTAGAATTAAATAAGCTTAAATAACAAATGTTCAGTTCGTGGTTACTAATTAAGAATGATGCCAGAATGCCTATAAGTTTTGCATATGTTCCTCATTTGGCTGAAATTTTGACAATGAGTAATGCAACACAGAACTGGTCACCTGACTTCCAAGTAGATGATGTCTCAGTTAACTAGAGGCTAATATGCAAGTGAAACCTTGGGAATGTGAGTCGATCTGTACCCTAAATACCACTGCATTAGTCTATGTGTGTGGTGGTGGTGGTGGTGCTGGTGTGTGTGTGTGTGTGTGTGTGTGTGTGTGTGTGTGTGTGTGTGCGTGTGTGTATGTGGTGCTAGTATGTGTGTATATGGTGGTGCTGCTGTGTATGTATGTGGTGTTGTTGATGGTTGTGTATGATGGTGGTGCTGGTGTGTGTGTGTGGTGTTGGTGTTGGTGTATGTGTGGTGGTGCAGGTGTATGAGTATGATGGTGGTGCTGGTGTGTGTGTGGTGTTATTGGTGTGTGTGTGTTGTCTTGAATGAGCTCAGAACAGATGCTAAAAACAAATACAAGGTTAGATAGTTAGCATAATCTTTCATCTACTAACAGCCAAATGTCCTTTTGAGTGTCTTACAAATATTTTGCACCAGGACACAAGGAATCCAAAATCAAATCTTATACAGTATGCGACCTCTGCTTCTCTGGTGATTTTCTTGGTAGATACAGTTAAGTCAGACTCTTTATGTGAGCAAAACTATCCTACAACTTCAAGGCACAACAATTCTCATCTAGCTGGAGTTCTTCACTGAGGAGATGTGGTCCTTTCACCAATTTGCTCAGTTCCTTCCCCTTCTGTGCTGTTCTTTGTTATTTCTGTTGTTCTTTGTTGTAAAATAGGTCTACTTCAAATTTGCCCTGAATTCTGCTTTTTGGAGGTTGCTGATTTCAGACAGATAAGGGACCTCTTGAATTTCATCTCGGGATGTTGTGATGCAGCCTCAGGAGGCTTTCTCCTTTTCTAACAATTCTGGCTTTGCTAAGCTAGGACCGTATGACATCCTTAATACTAAGGCAAAGTGCCTTACAGTGAATCTTTTTAACCCCTTTAGAGTCAACAGAAAACCAACTCTTCCCCCCCCCCACCTCAGGCTGTCTCCCACTGCATCACCTGGATGGTTACAAGGGGCCTTGCCTAGAGGAGCTTTATACACATTTGTTCACTCTAGTTTTGTAGCAGTGAACACAGACCTTACATGAAACATAATTGTGCTCTAATTTAGGATTCTCCTTACCTCAGAACAGTTGACTTTTTCAAAGTCTCCATTCCTCTTCTGCAAAGTGTAGATAATAGCATCTCCTGCATAAGGCTGTTGTGAAGATTAAGAGGACTAATGTAAAGACCACAAGGCCTAGTGCAAACAACCAGTCTAAAAATAGTAGCTACTAATATTTTCTCTAGCGGTAGAGAACACAGTGAAATGTTCCAAGTCAGTATTTTGTTGAAGATGTTAAAACTTCTTCAAAACTATTCAAGTGGGGCATGGTTTTATTACTGAAATAGAATTTTGGGTTTTGATTAAAAATATGAAAATATACCACCAACTGGATAGTTTATATTTTGGATAAATGAAACACACACACACACACACACACACACACACACACACACACACACAAATGAAAATCCAGAAAATCCCTCTACATTGTCAAAACAGGACATCATGACAAAATTTTAACCCATAATCCTTGTTAGGTTGAGGACTTGAGAATTGCAGGACAAGTCAGTGACTCTAGGCTCTGAATAATAGCTTAGACAGCTGTGAAGGTCCTTGACTTCCCCTGTGTTAAAGCCAATGAGCCACTGAACACAGCTTTAACTACAGAGAAAAAACTACTGAGGCCTTCAGCAGGGAGTTGTTCACTGTGTTCTGTGAGTGGAGTGAGTTTTAATTTTAGCTTGTGGAGCTGAGCTCTGTAACATAGCACCCTTGTCACCAGTGGGCCCAGGCTTTGTCATGGCGGCTCTACTTCTTTGTAACCCTAGTGGTTTGGCATCAGAGTCTTGCCTTTCAGCATATTAAATATTTACCAACAACCTATTGGCCATATGTCATTGCGGTGTGTGCAGTGACAGACAGTCTCACTACTTGGTACCTTCGCAAGTGAATTTGCAAGGACCTGAAGGGCTCTGCAGGCTCACAGATCCTTGTTAATAATACTTTTGTTCTTTTGTTTTCTTGTTCCATAAATGGGTGTCTATATCATGGATAAGGTTCTAAGGGGGAGAAGACTTACAGTTGTTCCCCCTCCTCTGTTCTTTCTCCCTGGGGTACCATGAATGAGATTAACATCCAGTACTTAAGGCAGCATTTGCTTTAACTAGCACACAGGAGCCAAAGAATATTTCTTTAAATGAAATTATTCTGAGGCTTGAATTCTGCTTACATTGCCTATTTGCCAATGGATTCTGGCTCATTTTATGCTGTTTTAAGGAAAACTTACCTGAAATCATAAACTTTGGATTTATTTTGTTGGGTTTTCACATTGAAAGCAATTTCCCAGAGAGAGTAAAACTGAACATGACACTGAGAACTGCTTGAGAAATATTTTGAAATAAATTACATATGTGATTGGAATTAATTAAACCAGTGAGAAAAATCATATATTTTCTCTTATAATAAGCTCAGAACTCTGGGCAGGAGTAGTAGTGGAAGGACCTGCTATGTTCCTCTTACATTGGGAGATCTAAAGCAAGAAAAAAAAAAGCAAAAGAAAAAAAAGTATTGTTTCTGATCAAAGGTTAAGAAGTTGATTCACTAATTCTAATTTATGAAAACTGGTAATTCCAAAGTAAGCCATACCTTGACTTTTACAAAATAGAAACACATTTATTTCTAAATAAACTTAAGTAAACAAGATTACTCCAATTAAGTGTTTTATCAGTTATAAACACAAATTTTTGTTTTCTCATTCTCTTTACAATATATAATATCTGTGGTTTTACAATAATAGACCTATATTAAATTACTCAGTTAACGTTGATATAAGGTTTATTAAAGACCATGGTTTATAATACTACACAATTGCTACTGTTAAACACATATCGACAACAACATTGTTAATTCAGAGTTTCAGTCTATGTCAAATTTTAGTGTCAAAGCATTAAGAACCCAAGAGAGTTAAGTATGGATTATATTTTAACCATGATCAGAATATCCTTTTTTTTTCAAAATATTCTACCAGATAGATTAATAAGTCTATGAAGACTTAGATAACTCTAGATTAAAACTAAATATTCCATATTATTAAGAAATATTTCAATGATGTAAATATCATCATACAACTGATAATGAGTAATATCACCAGAAAAAATGATAGCTGATAGTCAGTCATATTAGTTAATGTTACAATGTACCAACTATATGGTATACGTAACATGAGGTGGTGATTTTGTCTACCAGCCTAGAACAGTCAAAAATAGAAAACTACACATTTTTCAATGTTAAAAAAACTATATATTCTGGTTGCATTATGTATGTCACTTTATGCCATAATTAGGTTTATGATAAATGATACTTAGATAATGAAGAAATGAAGTTTCCAGTTATCTACAAGCATAGTATCTGTGCACAGTTTGAAGCACTTAGTATGAAAGTCTCTACTCCTTGTTTTAATACTTCACTTCAAGGTCTCAAATAGTCTCTTGTTTTTGTGTGTTTGATCAAAGTTAAGTTGTTCAGATATTAATGATTTTAAACAGCTATTTAAAACAGTAATAATCATAGCTGATATTTGTGTTGAATTTACTATATGTGAGATATTTTCTAAGCATTCTTCATATATTTACTCATAGAAATATACATAGATATTATTATTATTACACTCTAAGGTTTAGGAACATAGGCTAAACTTTGTATATATAGCTGTAGGGACATGTAGGAAGAACTCAAAATTTCAGAATGGCATAGGTATATTTCACTGATTGATCATTTTGGCTGATTCAACAGTATTTTCCCAGATCTTACTATGGACTGAAAGCAATAAACCACACTGAATAACATTAGGTACATGATCCATGATCCTAAGAGATTATAGTCAAGTGAAAGAGAAACATAAGAAAGCTAATAATCACACTTTAGGCTAGGATGGGATGCCAAGGATATAACATAAGCACATATAACCTTACATGACCTTGGTTTCAGCCCTGTGAGGTGTGTGTGTGTGTGTGTGTTAATGGTATTATAAAATTCTGGAGAAAATCTGGAGCAATTGCTCAGTCAATAATGTGCTTGCTGTGTACGCATGAGCTTGACCCCAGAACCCCATAACAATCTAGGTGTTGGTTGCATGTGCTTGTAATCCTGGTCTGGAGAGGGAGAGATAAACTAATCTCTGGGGTTCTCTGAGCAGCCAGCTTAGTCTATTCAGTGAACTCTAGGTCCTAGTGGAAGAGCCTGTCACCCAACATGTGATGGATAGTTTTGGAGGAAGAACGTTTGAGGTTGACCTCTGCCTCTTGCATTCCTATGAACACTCTCACACATATACAATCACTAATACCTCCCTAACACATAAAAATGTGGTGGGAGATGATCCAATATAAATTTTGTCATGATTAACAAGTAGTATTGGAAATTTATTTCTGCAGTAGTGAAAGTATGTATTTTGGTTACAACTGATTGAATGACTGAGGATGTGGTGAGTGAGTGATTGAGAGATGAGATGAAACTTGAGGAGCCTGGAGAGGTCTATAAAAGGTAAGGCCTTTATTTTAAGCTATGTGGAAGAATTTGGATTATAATTAACAGCTGTCACTTTGCCTTTGTCACTTCTGTTATCAACCAAGGTATAATACTTCAAGATACATCCAGTGTTGCTTTTTAAATAGTTTTAAAAAATTAACAGAAGTTGCCAAAGGTGCTGAGTTGATAAACTTGTTCTTGATGCCATCCCAGAACTGGTCCTTTATTGTATTCCATTTTTGTATCTGAGGACACTGGGGTTCACTGGAGGATAAATATCATTTCTTCACTTAGGCCAAAGCTAAGAACATGACACTTCTCCCAGACAATTCTCTAGTTTTTGAGTTTCAGTTTCAGGTAGGGAGCAAACTCTAGTCATGGGAAGTGGAAAGTGCCAGGTCAAACACTATTTTAGTGTGAGTTTTCAGACAACTCAGATTTATAATTTCTTTGTCCTTTCCATGATTTTTGTTTCTAAATACAAAACTTTTATTCTCATCTTGGTTAAGAGATCTTGTCTTCAGTTGAGCTTAGGACCTTTCTGAACTGGGTTTGTTGGTTAATAATTCTTGTTGGAGGCTTGGAAAGGATATCTAGTTTACTTTTAGGGAAATGTTTAACACCTGGTTATGCTCTCCTATTTCATCAATAGAATTGGAATGAGTTTAAAGAGACCTAGCCTCAAAATATCAAAGGTCTATATACAGGACTGGATGAAAGATAACTTCCATATTTCAAGTGTTATTCATTCTTCCATGAATGAAAAGGTAATGATGTGGAATATTTGTTACTAAAAGTTGTGAATTAAAATCCAATTAAAGATATATAGATAAAGGAATTAAGGCTTAGCTGTCCATCAATTTATACATAGTCATATCGCCAAAAAACAGTGGTTAGGATTTGAGCATTTGTCCTAATAACTCAGTGTCCTGTGTTCTAGCCCTAGTACAGGGTGGATGCTAGAATACAATTATTATTATATCTTGGGAATGATATACTATTTTTAGTCATGATCATTATGGTGTTATGGAAGGCTGCATGGGTTTGAGCTGGGATCTGTAGCCAGAGTGGCTTGAATTTGAATCCCAGCCTTGATGTTTATATGCAGTGTGACTGAAGGATAGTTTATTGACTTCTAAAATGCAATTTTCTTACCTGTGCACTGCTAATCATGTTTCTTTTCTAAGAAAGATTTCATTGTATCCAGGTTTGTTATATGTGAAGTTAACAAATTCACCTGGAAGCTTTGTACAGACTTTCTTGCCTCATTCAATGGCTCTTCATTCTAAGGTAAAGGATACAGCCTGAATCTTTGCATTTCTTATAAGTCACAGGGTGACACATATGGTTTTGATCAATGGACTGTGCTTAGCAAAATTTTGAATTAGATAATATGAACATATCTTGAAATTACCCCACTTGTTCATGATAAACCTGTAGGGAAAAGGCTAATATTTCCACTTTATGATTCTTTAAACTGGGTCTCAAATAACATAACATAACATAACATAGCATAGCATAGCATAGCATAGCATAGCATAGCATAGCATAGCATAGCATAACATAACATAATTTACCTAAGGACAAGCATATAGTCACTAAAGACTGAGAACGTATACCCTGAAAAATTCATATTTCACCTTCTGTTATGATTTCTTCTGTCTCCCTTCTCCAAGTATTATGTTCATTCTGTAAGGAAAGATACTAACCCCAAACCCAGAGGCTGTTGTGCTTTGAATACACCCTGAGTCCCACACATTTATTGTACTTCAGGAGGACGATAGATCTAGAGGTCATCCTTTTGCAGCCAGTCCTGGGCACAGGGCTGCTGTCCTTTGTATAGCCCAGGCAGAACTCACTGCAACAGCCTAGGCACACCCAGAGTGGCAGTGGGATTTTCCGGGATCTGTTCAGCCTGCTGTCTTGCCTTTTCATAACATGCACTCTTTGAGGATGTACATGCAGCTTTCCCTTTGCATTATTTAAGAGATGGTTTCCAGTAAGGGAAATGGTTGAATTCTAAGTCTCTCTGTGATGCTGGCTGTAGGATTTTCTAAATTAAAAATAAAAATGCTGTTTTTCCTCCTCCAATCATTTATTTGCTGAAATGCCAGTAAATGGTACCAGTGTTTTCCACACACCAAAGGCACTGCTGTGAAACTATGGGAAACAATCCTCCAGGGGGATCAGATTCCTTGTCCACTATCTCCTGCAGAAAAACACAAGCACTAAGTTGGCATCTCAAATTTGGCTTAGTAATTGAAGATTAATTGATGTTTGGATTCCTTCAATACCTGTTGTAGTGGTGAATGAAAACCCATCTCCATTCTAAGAGTGAATATTGTCTTGAAGGGGCAGAATCCTCCCTCAAGTACTTCACATGTGGTCTTAAAGAGGAATTCTTTCTGCCTCTGAATCCTGCAATGGACTAGTAAACAATTCAATTTCTAGAGTAATAATTATGCTGGAATGCATCTATATCTATCCTTCTTTATGCAGGCTGCCTGTAGGACAGTTTAATTTTCTTTTCAAACTTTCAGATTTTTAAAGGCTGCTCCTTATTGCTTCAGAAATATGTGTGCCTCTTGTGGGCTTTCTTATGGCTTAGAAGGCTACCTCCAGAGTTTTTTCATGATCTTCAGTGGTCCTCTTTCTATCTTTGTTATTTTAAATACAATTGGAAAGTAAGACCAACACCCTTCCCATAATGTTCTCCCTCTAGTTGGCTAGACCTTCACTGTTATAATCTTTTTTTTGTTTGTTTGGGTTTTTTTTTTTTTTTTTTGGCTGGATAACTCATTCCCAAGGTGGATGACACACTTAACCTGTTGGATTAGTTTGAATAACTCAGCCCTGCCTCTTTTTACATAGGGGAACCTATTTGCTTGTAGAAGGTGTGGATTTAGTAAGAGAAGCCCCATTCCTAGAAAAAAAAAGTTAACAATTTCCAAAGATTACTGATGTCTATACAGATGTCTGCTAATTATGTTGTTAATAAAAACAAGTTTGTTTCCTGCCAGGAGTAAGCTAGAGCCGTCATAATCAACTTTCTCAATTATGAGGATATTGTGTTATTGTTTATTTGCTTTAATGCTTTTTTATGTTTCTCAGTGTGCGCAGAACTCTAGTGTGAAAGAAAAATAGTATTTATTGGATTCTTTAAATTCCCAATAAATAGAAACAAACTAGGTCTTTGCATTTAGAGTACTTAATGATAGTCAATATGAGAAAGTCACATGCTATTCATTCAGTATATATAATTATTTAACATAAAATTTGTGCCCATAATTATACCAGGTCATAGGGATACAAAGCCAAGAATTTTTCCTCTGGCTTAGTTAGGATCCAGTAAATGAAGGATTAATGACCTAAATGCCTCAGGTGGACTGAAAAGCTCTGGACAGGAAAGTTGACTTCAATGATGACACCTGTGGGCTGTGAGGAACCAGGAAGCCTCTGCTGGGTTCTGCTGCTTTGAGACCACAGGGAAACTGATATACTCATGGAATTTTATATCTTACCACTTTTCTGCCCTATTAAACCTCTATACTCACACGGAGAGACTGAGGACCTTCAGTTATTCTTATCAAAGGAACAATTCTGCATCTGGAAATGCCTGTCTGTGTTCTTTTATTTCTGAGATATCTCCATCAATTACAATTTAATGGTAGAAACCAGAGGAATTCTGGATCAGTTTGGTCTCTTCTGTTGACTTTTCATTGCATTTATTCTTATCATGGTCACAGCTGTAGGCATTGCCTTGTGCCATGATGTCTGCTATAGCAATGGAAGTTTTCACAAGTGTGAAGGAAAGTTAAGCAACAATAGGAATATATAAGTTATGAAAGAAATCGCAAAGCTTGGGATTTTTACACAACCACATACTATTAGACAGACTGCAGTTCAAGGTTTCCACTCTATAATTTGCTTTATCCCAGTGTATAATAGTCCTGTGCTCCATTTTGTCAAATAAGGAGGAAGAAGTTGGGCTCAACTTTCTCAGCTCTGCAGTTTGGCTTCCAATCCTGGCTCTGTGCCTGTGTTTATGGGCTTTGGAATTTTGTCCTCTTTCAATGTGAATTGTCTAGCACTGGTCTCAGACTGGCTGGCTGTAGTAAATATGATTATGTGTATTAATTTAGTCTGATGCCTGGTTTAGAGGAAGGATTCAAAAGCTAAATTGTATTAATAATCATGTTATTTATTAATATTATAGTTAACGATATATTATCATTCCGTCAGCATGTATTCAGCAAGAGTCTTTACTAAGTACATCCCGAATAATGTTGTAGAGTCTGGAACCCTCATTATACAATGTGTTTCCCTTACTTCCTAAGGAACTCTAGTCTCTAGGTCTAAGAGAACCCAACAAACACCTATATGCTGAGAGTCTGGAGGGAATTTAAACAGAATGGTTTTTTTTATGAAACTGGATACTATCTAAATTGATTCTATTTAACTGCTGATTTTAGCCCAGGTGATGTTACCCTGGGAAACTTTTATTTCCATATGCTCTTGAGCCCTTTGAGAATATAAATTGTGTCACCATATTTTCAAATATAACTCAAGACCAATCATCTGGCAGCCATGAAAAGTGAAACTTCTTCATTTACAAAACTTATTGTTAAATGTTAACAACACTAGTCTTCATATACTGTCTTCAAAATGACTTCACTAACTCCTGCCCAAGAACTTAAATTCAAATGAATGTTTTATATATATATATGTATATATATATATATACATATATATATATATATATATTAGAAACTTTCCCTAACCTCATTTCTCATTTGAAGCTGTTTAATATTTTAAAAGATAATATTGCAAGATACCCTAAATTCCTTATATGAAAGCTTTACTTTCTATAATCAGATATTAAAAATATTATGCCATAATTATCACCCAATCAAAAGACCTCTCTCAACCCAAAGCCCTTCCCCTAATCTTCATAAACATAACTTTGTCCTTCTACCTTGAGAAATCCCAGCACTTCTTTCAAGTGCTAGCAATAACATCAATTTGGGTTTACCACTAAATTATGTAGGTAATAATTCAACAATAGAATGAAATATTTAAAAATCCAATTTCATAGTCAGACCTTTGTCTATCTTTTCTATCTGTGTGACTTTGGGGGCAAATTCTTTAATTTCTGTCATTCCAGGTTTTTAAAAGAAAATCTTCAGACTAGAACACATACAAAGAATTATTGTGAAGATTAAATAAAATAAGCCACAAAAGTTCACTCAGCCATGAGCTGCATATGACCATCAATACATAACAGCAAGAGAATGAAATGTCATTATTCTTGTCATTTGGCCCTTGTGCTCCTTTATGGGGCTTGATAACTTGATTCTGAGCACAGACATTGCATTGTGCTAGGACAAGCTCACGAACATGCTGTGCTTTGGCGTAAACCTCTTGATTCTCTAAGGAGAGACAAGTTCAACAGTAGGGGAGTTGAAATATTCCTCCTTGGTTTTTTTTTTATTTTTGAGTATTTCCCAGCTAAACAAATTGTCCAGACTGGCAAAAATCTTAAGGAAATGCAGTTGGAGGAAACCAGCAGAAGAGCCATTTGGACATGAAAATGCTATCAGTTCTGGTCAGTAATGGGTGGCAATTTGGGTTCACTTGACAGAAGTTTAAGTTTCAGACAGCCTTTCCTTAGGAGTAGGAGCAGGGAATCACTCAGCAGCCTGGAAAAAGATTCTCTACCCATGATGAGAACATATATTTGCCTGTGCAAGGGAAGGGTTTTTTGTGGAACATTTCTAATCCAAATACTCTACATCTGAAGTGTTCCTAGATCAGAAACAGTGCTAACATGTTGTTGTAGCCAAAAATCCCACACTGTGAAAATTTGTTTCATGTATAAAGTTACTAAATGTACAAAATTTCCATTAGCCTATGTATGTAAGGCATGTATGATAAAAATGAGCTTTATGATTAAATTTGAATACAATCTCAAGATAGCTGAATATGTATATGAAATATCAAATCCAAAATAAATCATAATCTGAGATACTTTTGGCTTTACATATTTTGGTACTTGGCTTATCAAACAATTAATGACTTTTGAAAATAGTAAAGATTTCCTAAGTTTTCAATGAACTTGCATTCCCCTGTAATACTTTTTTGGTTATTTGGGCATTTGATGGATCAGTTTATCATACAGAATGCATTTATTGATCACCAGTTCCATAGGAAAGACCTGTTCTTCAAGATGCATCTTGTTATGAATAGGTAGATAAATTATTGATATTTATTTTGTGAAATGTTAGGGAATTTCATTTTCAAATATACATGGAAGAGAAAAACAAACCCAAAGAAAACAAAGGTTATCATTTGATTATTTGCCTGACTGGATTGATTGCCTTTGACAACAATGTTTCATCAGCATGTAATAAAGGCTTCATTATAACAAAGACAAACCTTAGTTTTATGAGGCATGTTTGTGTGATAACAATTCTTTGACCTTCAGGACCCATATTTTATTCTTGTCTTACTATAAAACTTTAGTAAATTATACTCAACAGGAAGGTCTATGTTTGGTGAAAACAGGAAAGAGTCAAGGAGGACCTTGGAGCTAACAAATGGTACATAATTCATTGTTTTCCTAGACCAGTTTTTTCAAGTGTGATGTAACTTATAGTCTACTTTCAAGTGGTGTCAACATAATCACTGAAACATTCATCAAACACCTTTTTTTTTCTTTGCTTAAGTAAGTATGAGTTGATTACTTTTTCATCTTTCAAATTTCAAATTTGACCTAAATCTACTAATGAGCTGTTCGGATATAGGTGATATCTGAATTTGAATTTTACTGAAATTGGCAATCCAAACAATCAGATGTGATGATTGAGGGAAGAGGACCAATAAGAGTAAGCTAGTGCGGTGGTATATAAATCTCCTGAGAGGTAAGTGTATTCCCAGTCATCCATGTGAATGAAGCAACGAGGCCAGCAGTTAGGCCTGGCACCACTGACTGAGTGTTCCTCCTGAGATGTTAACCCTGCATTTCTAATTTTCTTACTGCACTGTATAGATTTTGGTTGCCTCAGAGTAAACATCTAGGCAGAGTTGAAGACAGAATGCTTAGGGATGGACATGGGTCTCCATTCTCTTGAAATCACCACTACAATTGCAACTGAAACCGCAGGTGGGTTGTGAAATGGAAAAGGGAGAGCACCAACTTCTTCTGGGGACGATATAGCCTCTCCTCACTAGACACCACATGCATAGTCTTCAACTGGGTAGGCATCAAACCAGCCTTGACCTTTTAAAGAATCATCTTCGTTGGCTTTGCATAAACACTCCTATATTCTCAGAATTGGATATGAAGGTTCAAAGAAAAGAATTGCTGTTAAAATGAATTTCTAGAAGCATGAATAATTCAATATGTCTCCATCAAGGGACATTTATATCACCTCAGCTTCTCTAAAAAAAGGACTGGAGAAAGAATAAGTAAGTGTTTGTCCATGCTGAAGAAGTAGGAAGTGTATTTTTATAACTGATGCAATGGCCACAAAAGAACTTTGAGGCGATCTTCAGAACGAGGTAGCACATGAATGAGCCTGACTTCCTTTCTCTAGAAGAAAAAAGTTTGGGGAACAGACAGCCCCCCACTGTGGCTGACTTTCACTTCTTTCCTTTTCCCCACTGAGCACATCTCTACACATGGGTATTGACTATAGATCTGAAGAAAAGGAAGCCTCTGTGCACCCCTCCAGTGCAGCAAGATCCCCTGCAGAGAAGAGTGGATGGCAGACAAAGTTTAATGCTAGCTACCCTCTGATGTCAGAGGAGATCAGGGCTTGGCCTTCCTGAAGGCAGGAGCAAAGTTTTCTCTTTATGCTTTCATTGACATAAAAGTCTGAGTTATCTAAAATTTTTTTTGCAGATGGTTTCAAAGACTGGGGAGCCCAGAAAAAAAATGTCCCATAGTAAATGATCACAATTTTGACTTAGCATAAATCTTGTGACTTTCCCCGATAGACTTAGTAGGTATCTTGTGAGTTTCCCTGATAGACCCTGAGAAAACATGGCATGACTTAAAACCCTGGAGAGTGAAAGCCAAAGGGATTCCAGACATGTGTTCTGCAGGTTTATTCTACTCTTATAATACCAGAAATATTCTGTAGGGAGCAGAGGAGAAACCACAGGTGGAAAACTCCACAAAGTGATGAATGATGCCAGATTGAGGGATTTCACCTCAGAGTTCCTTGAGATGCAAAATTAATAATGATTTCACATTGCACAACACCCCATAACACTGACATCAAAACATTTTTATCATACCTTTCCCAGATTAAGCTCATAGAACATGAGAAAGATTCCAGTGGAGAATAGGAGAAGGATGAAATGCCTGCTTGGAAGGACCAAGAGAATAATAAATAGTCAGGGATAAGGAGGAAGCATGGTTAAGTCACTGTGATTGACTAGAAACTTGGTAGTAGTTGAGAAAGAGGTACTTTACAAGTGGTCCTTAAATTGTACAAGCTTCACACTGATGGGAACAAGCGAATTACTACTGAAGTCTTTATGTGTATTACCATTAACTACCTCTTTGATTTAATTACTTCTACTTTCCCTAATTTTAACACCAGGACTCTGTTTTTGGTCAAGGGTGTCAATATGCTCAGTTTAAAATGTTCCCTTCCACTGATCTCTTGAAAAGAAAGGTTTGTTATGTGACTTCACTCTAGCCAAATTTCTAGCAATGAGTTTCTAGCAAATCCTGGTCAGAGTTGGAAGGCTTCTGAGCAAGTAATTATATTCCTGCACAAAGCAGGGGAGTACAGTTTGATCTAGACAGCAGATTTACTCCTTACTATTCCCTAACTTTTCTTTCCCTAAATCCATTATCAGCCAGAACAGCCACATTGTATAAGAGAACCAAAACTACACACTATGGCTATTGGGGCAAGATTCTGAAATAAGGTTCTCTATTTGGTATAGGAAAAAAAGCTCAGAATACTATCAGGTAGGTACTTAATATTTCTATTTATAATAGATAAAACAAATGACCAAATAAACAAAACCAGCAGCAAGGCACTCTTCAGTTGAACTAGTACAACAAATCTTCTGTTACATCTAACAGAAGGGCATCTTAGCTGATGTATTAGTTATCCAAGCAGTGTTTCTGTTTCTTTTCCTGCACGATAAGCTTATAAGGACACTAAAGAAGAATGTATAAGATAACTTGTTTCCTTATCGGATATGTCTTCATTTAGAGTTTTTAAGGTTGCTTTATTCCCTATGAAAATTAAGGACATGTCACTTTTTTGAAGCTCATTTCCATGATGGCACCAAACTCACAAGGTGTTGGCTGATGGTTCTCTTTTACTTTATAATAGTGCAAAAGCTGTATGTAATCACTGGAAACTGCACTTTGAATTTCAGTCTCTCTTGGGCTATTAATATGCGGTATGGCCTTCCCTGAAATGGTTGACAGTGACAGGAAGCCAGAGATCCTGATGACTGCACCATCACCAGGGCAAATGATTGATGTGCCATGGCGTTTGGTAAGATAGATATGTTAAAGGCACTTCCGACTGACATTTTGAACTAATGCAATTATGCAAGAAATCCACAGTAAGTTAATGACAAATCTTAACCAAAAAAAAAAAACAAAACAAAACAATAAAGGGGTATTGTAATAAATTGTCATAAAAGAGATAAAATACAAATCCATTGATTGACCCATATTATGTTCCCCGAGAAAAGTTTGAAGGAAGTTGTAAACATCATCTCGTTTAGTGTAAGGGTGGCCCAGGTTCCCTAGAGTGACTGACAGGTAAGTTGCAGATACTTCTCTGGGTGTGGACTATCAGTCCTCTCACCAGTACTACCCTCTGATCTAATGAAACATCTCACCTTCATATCAATATGGTTAATTAAAGAGAATGACTCCTGGAATCACGTTAGAGGACTCAAAATATGCCTTAACCTCTCTCCATCTCCTGATGATGACAGTTCAGCGGTGTATACAGCAGTGAACAAAACTCAGTGTAAAACAGGAGAAGCACTCCATGTAGAGGTTTACAGGAAAGCTGGGATAACATTTAGTGCTATCAGTAAGAACACTGTTCTGTACTCTACAGAACAGATTGGCTGTGAGAGTCACTGTCATCGGCAAAGTCTATCACAGTCATTATTTCAGTATTAGATAATATTTAGTGCTTACTATGCGTCAAGCATAGTAATTAATTCACAATACATCTCATCATTATTTCTCTCTGGTCATTGGAGAACGACAAAACTCAAAAGATGTTAATGATTTTCCCATGTTCACACTTTAAGACAAAATGCTTTATCATCCTCTGTGAAACTGGCATAGTTTTAATTTTGTTTTTGTATTTGGTTTTGTTTTTTGAGGGATAATTCTGTGTTTTCATGGTAAGATTTAGTGTGCACTGGACACAGTCGACAGATCAAATCCTACTGGTGAATTTAAAGCTTTACCTGATAAAGGTTCAACATGTTCATTAAAACTCCACCCACGGTCCTTTTATGCACAGGTTCTTGGCATGTCTGAATTAGGGAGAGAATGAAGAGGCCCTGACATCCTTGTTCTTCTCTTCTCTAGCTCCCCTCATCTGTGCTTCTTCAGCCATGTGTAGAACTCTGTTGTTGTGTGGTCAGTTTTCCACCAGCAAAGGATAAAGGAAAACCTGCCAGTGCAACTGAGAGCTGAGAGTACAGAGGGAAGGAAGTAAATAAAGCGAGATGAAGGAAACCAGGGCATCCCGGAATCACCTAGAGCTTCCTCTTCTTAGAGGGATGGATGCACCCAAGGCCAGCTCGTCAAATGACAGCATTGATCCCCAGGTATGGCTCAATTTTCTGTCTTGGCTGAAAATAGTCCCCTCAGCTTTTGAAATACTGGAAAATAATCTTCTTTTCCACATAACAAGACTATCTTCTGAGAAGTGAGTGAGCACTTCAGGAGGTGCACAGATGTCTGCTGAGAACACTATTAATTTTTATGCTAACATAATATAATATTATCAATAGGATTGGGAGTCATGTGTTGATAAATGTTCACTTTAAGTCACTATACTAAGTAATGAATAGGGAATCTCTTATTCATTAAATTAAATAAATTTTTTAACTTTAAGCATTTACTCTATACCATTCCACAAAACACAGACTGATGGAACAGGCATTTGTGATTCAAAGTCCCCTATATCAAAGTTACCTGGGGAGCTAGTATATACAGGTAACTACAGTAACTTACTTTAGGCACTGTAATCACAGTGAATTTTCTGTAATTTTTTTTCTGCCCACAAAAAATGAAGGAATTCAGGCAGAAGTGGGGACAACTAAACATGCCTTTGACATAAGAGAAGGATTTTCCAGCGTTTGCCAAATGCAATGCTATGATGTGTTGACATCAAATATTAATAATGGTAGAGGAAAACAGTGAGTGAGGGTCTCTGGTAGTGTTGTCAGATCCTATATAAAGCATGGACGGGGGAGGAGATGAGACTAGGAGTTAAGCATTCATTTTGAACATTTTCAAGTTCCCTCCTGACTTTGTTCCTTTCCCACAACTGCCTAAATCTTTTATGACCATGACGTTTAGGCTTTCGTAATTTCAGGAAACTAAATGAAGGCAATTTATCATGGCCAATCCACAACTGACAACCCTCCCTAAAGTTATTTGTTTTAAACATCTCTGTCTTGTGCTCTTACTGGAATAGCTGACATCTTAACCATGCACCGGTTCACTTTACAAAACATCTCCACAGCACTGGAAAGGTTTGTGGTGCCGCGTGAAACACAGAACTTGGAACACTGATAGTTTTAAAGAAAAAATAAATGTATCTATTGTTTCCCTGAACACTTGGCATTTTTTTCCTTCTTCCCAAAGACCTAAGACTCTGCCAGCTTTTAAATGTCTAGTGTTCACTTGTTGTTGGGTTAGATGAAGTGGAAACAAAAATCATTGCAGGCTTTTTTTTTTTTAGAATGGAAAATTTTATTATATTCATCCAGGTGTAGCTGAAAAGGAAGCTGAATGGTGAACAGTTTCACATGAGAAAATTTGAAGAAATTCACCTTAGAGTTCAGATGAAGCATAGATTCTTTTAGGTAGGAGGAACTTATTGTTAGAGAGACTAGAAGAAAATTTTGTATAGGCGGCTTGGGAGCATAGCAAATCTTTCAGTTTAACTGTACTATACCCTTAAAAGGACCCCCCCCCAGTCTCTCTCTTAAATTTTTTCAGACTTACTAATTTTTATGTAAAGTGTAACTGATGTTATTGAAAAATGTTTTACAAATCTTTGGCACACCTCTGAGTCTTCTTAAATTAAATTAGGTAAGCATGTTTGACCCTTCAAATTTTATCACTAACTGATTACTACTTTGTAGCACATCCTTAGACTCTGGTTTTCTTTATCTTATTTTCTCCATTTCACTGTCTGTAATGGAATAGTGTTCTGGGAGATCCAAATCTTACCCATCCTTCCTTCATGAGTGCCACCTAAACTCCCAGCCTCAATTGCTATTTGCTGCCCCCTGCTGGCATCGGGTGACAACACCTTTCTACTTTTAGCTTAGAGTAAGGCGGGGTGGGGTACCTTCCCTGTATTAGTTATACATATGGAAGAAACTGGATTCTTGAAAGTATGGAGGAAACAATCTTGTTAGTTTCCAGTAAATTCCAAAGTGGGTTATTAAAGGTTTAGTTTATAAGGTCTTAAATACAACCAATGAACTAATGGATCCCTAAAAACACATGAAACATATTAAACCCACTAACCCCATCTCCTTTTAGGTAGGAATTCCTACTTTGGACTAGAGAAAGACTGCACGTGTCCATTGCATTGGTTTTACGTGGAATGTCAACTTTCTGTGACCTTTCTCCTTTTCTTTATTGCTTTTCTTTTCCTTTTTTCTTCATGCAGAAACACAGAAATATTAGCCAGAGGACTCAGTCATGTAAATGCTTTGCTGAACACACCTAAGCCTTTTTAGGACAAAGGTATTTTATTGACATTTTTTTTTGTGGGCCTCAAACATGTATTTTGGTGGATGGTATACTTGTGCTAAAATTGTTGAATATCAGTAACTAGTAACATGGTGTTATATGTTTGTATTTCTCGTTTTAATTTTGATTATCAGTATAAAGAACTGGATGACTCAGAGCTCTAAGATATAGGTGCAAAGATATAATTTTGTACAAAGATGTAACTTAGATATTATCCCAGAAGGGAGAAGTAGAAATTTCATGTTTAGATGATATTTTTAGAGATGCTTTAAAAATTTGTATCTTTAGTTGGTCCTTGCACTAATTGCTGTCTCATTGCTGTGAGAAAATAATGCAACAAAAGCAACTTAAGGGAGTAAGGGATCTATTTTGGCTTACAGTTCCACAGAGAAAAGGTCCACCATGGTGGGAAAGACATGAATTCGGGCAGTGGAGGCATGGTGGTAGGCAGATAGACTTTTATTTATTAGCTTTGATGAGTAAGTTATTTACTTCTACTAGCATTTTCTTTAAAGTGAGACACACTTCATTTTACCTTCAACTTCAAAATCGGTTACAAAGTGATTAGTATACTGCCAGCACATAATAGGCAAATTAATATTTTGCAGTTCTTAATAATATAATAACATCCTGTCTTCCTAACCTTGTAACAACTGTTGACTTTGCTTTTGAATTGGTTGATACAAATGAATCAGTCTCAGAGCAAAGCTCATGAAACAGATCAACCAAACACCTGGATCTTGATTACAAGGTTTATTAATGAAGCTTTTATTTAGATGGGGAACTAAAAAAGCTGGGGTTTAACCTTTACTGGGGTATTATTTTATCTTCTTACAAGGAAGAGAGCTAGTGAGTAACAGAGTAGAAGGCTTGCCTTTTTTGTTAGTACAGTAGATTAATTGGCTGCTAAACATGTGGCTTTCTCCTCCAACCTTTCACCATCTGTGATGTTCTGGCAAATGCCAATGGCCTAGCACTTGGGGCACTGTATATACTACACATGCCTCCCTTACGAGTATCTCAGTTACGTTATTCCATGGAAATGTTGTGGAAGGGGCTAGAATTTAATAAAATTGTATTTAAAGAACTTATCCCAGTAGCTTATAAACTGTTAGCCTTTGAAGGATAACCATCATACCTCAAGCTCTAGCCCCCTGAAGCTATCTGTCACTGCTTCACAACCTCCTACCACACATTTCTGTAGAGAATTGGCTTCACTGACATCTGTGGAGCCAATTGGCCAAGTTCCAACTAGTGGTTGCTAAGGGTTTCCAGAGAACAGCTGCTTGGGATGCTCATGCTTTGTCTTTGTTGCGAAAGGCTACACACTGCAGAAGACCCCATGTGGGGAATTTCAGTTCTACCCTGAAGTCTCATACTCGCTTTATTCCTGACCTGGGCTAGTCCTCAGAACCTCACTCAGGCTGCTCATGCATAAAATGGGGCATGCAGACTAGAGCCTCTCCAAAGCCCCTTCAAGCTTTGGCCACTGGTGCAGTGAACCTCTTATTATCAGAGCTCTGAGCAGAGGTCTATGTCTGACTGATTATGCTGGCCGCTATCATCTTGGCTTGTCAGAGTCCTCATTTATTCTGTTTCCCCTTGAGTCCCTGTGGTATTGGCAGACTGAGTCATCAGCTGGCTGTGGCATATATCCGGAAGTGGACTGCCATCCTCTTTCCTGGCACAAAGAAGGAAGAGTGACTTTTTATATCCCCATCTATTGATTAATGGCACCTACTACATAAGAATTAGAATGGCTCTGGTCTCATGGAGCAGCATCTATGAATACAAAATCCTTTTCCTCTCTGCAACCTCAGACGATCTTCACCCCAGAAAGGCTTTGGGAACACTTTAGAAAACTCCTCTCACCACTGAAAGGTTCACAACCATTGTTTTTATCCTCTGACTCATCTTTGAATCAGTAAATTAAATATGTATAACTTGTGAAGATTTCATTTTTATTAAAGCAAGGAACTTTGCTGAGACAATTCAAGATTTAGAAATAGTGAGCTCTCCTTTCCTCTCTTCCCAGTGATTTCCTTTGTTCTTCAGGAGGGCTTTCAGAGAGCTGCTCCCTCTCTGTGGTTATGCCTTTTCTTTGCACCAGGGTGACACTGGGACTGTCATCTACTCTCCTGAGGGTCTGTCAGCAGCTGAGGATGCAGAGGCTGTCTGTGAAGTAAGTGATGGTTGCTTGTCTTTCGAGATCAGGGAAGCATCACTACGAGTCATGCTGTTTGGACCATGCTCTAGAACATTCTTTTCTGATGATCTTCCCTCCTAGAATAGTCTCATTTTGCCCCTCCTTCCCTTCTGCCACATTATAAAGCCTACATTTCATTTTTCCTTTCCCCAAGCAGAGCAGTACATCATCATCCAAATATACCTGAATATATATGCATCTTGATTTTCTCAATGTTTGGGTACTATACTAGGTGTGTGTGTGTGTGTGTGTGTGTGTGTGTGTGTGTTGAGTTTATGTGTTATTCTTATCTTCCTCACTAGATTGGAGATTTCACTATTATTTAAAGATATAGTTTCATTATCTTTAGTGTGTGTGTGTGTGTGTGTGTGTGTGTGTGTGTGTGTGTGTGTGTGTAAAATGCACATTCCTACAGAGGTCAAAGTGTGAGGTCTTCCTGAGCTATGGTGACAGGTGACTGTGAGTCTCCTGGCATAGGTACTGGGAACTGAACTCAGGTACTTTACAAAAACAGTATGCATTCTTTTTATCCCAGTTTTTTCCCACTTATTTATTAATTAAAGTTACATCGTGAGTCCTACCCTCCCACCCTCTAATCTCTTTCCCATCTATCCTTCTCCAGTGTGGAGGGGTCCCACACATCAACCCTCCTCAGTTCATCAGTCCCCTGAGGGCTAAAAGCTCCCTCTTATTCTAGGGCCTGACATGACAACTCAGTTAAGTTAAAGTGTCCTACTAATAGGTAACAAAGTCCATTACTGAGACTGTCCCCCACCACCTGCTAAGGGATCTGTATGATAATAAAGTTGCCTATAATCTACATTTGCATAAGGGGGGACTAGGTGCAGTCTCAGGTTTCTTCTTCTTCTTCTTCTTCTTCTTCTTCTTCTTCTTCTTCTTCTT
>CAJQZJ010032130.1:5661784-5688952 GCA_907164525.1 Lophiomys imhausi
TAGCCACTGATAGAACAGGAACTGAGTTTAGATTTTTTTCTATACATGTTTTCTGAGAGGATAAATATTTAAAGCCCTGGGGGGGATAGTCTGATATTCACTATAATATTTACACGCACATCTGGAGTTGTATTCACTCTTATGATCAGTTGTCTTACATTATTAAGTTTTTAAAAAATGTTTATTTATTACTTCATGTTACATCTCTATCACAGGGACCTCTTTCCACACATTCCAGTATCACACTCCCACCCTTTTCCTTCTAAACTATTCCTCTGGAGTGGGATGTCCCTACATATCAGTCCCCTGTCCCAGTTCAACAGTCATATGAACTTCCTCATATACTGGGAGCCTACATGGCAGCACTGCTAGGTAAAAGTGTCTTATTAACAGGTAACAAAGTCTATGTTCAAGTTATCTTTGGCGCATTGGTTGTAGTGTAGTTATCCTGTACTATATGGCTAAAATCCGATTATAAGTGAATAGGTGCCATGTGCATCTTTCTGAGTCTGGGTTAGCTCACTCAGGATGAGCTTTTCTTTTTTTCTTTTTCTTTTCTTATTAATGTTTATTTATTACTTCACGTTACATCTCCATCACAGCCCTCTCCCTCCACCCCTCCCAGCCCCACCCTCCTACCCTCTCAACCTTCCCCAGAATGCATAATTCTTTTTTTTTCAGTCCAACAAATGGTTCTTTCTCTTATAACAATAAATACAGTACAAAACAACTGAAATAAATAGGCCACAATTCTGAGAGTTATATGGCTTAGCATACATTCTCAATGTCCAGTCCATATGTATTTGGTCCCTGACTTTAACATTCTACTATCTAACCATCTCCATGATTTTAAAGTTCTATATCTAACTCAGCTTTCATATTAACTATGAGACTCTAGCTATCTATTCTTCAACCACCTCAGAGACCTGAGAGGGATAAATATATCTGATTATATAGGAAGTGCAGGGCCCGCAGCTTCCAAAACTAAGAAATGACATACCCGTGGCTGCCTCGACAGTTTTCCCATTTTCTCTCCATACATTACAGCATCAATCTTCAGATGTTTGGCCCCATTTCTCTGACAGACATTGATTGTAGAGCAGGAATTATGAAGGACTTACCTACCCTGTCTTGGCAGAGCTAGGCTGTCGACTAACCTGCTTCCAAGTTTTGTCCTTTTTGGACAGCAGTCTGTCTACAGTTGAAGCAAGGGTTTTGTTGTTGTTGTTGTTTTTGTTTTTGTTTTTTGCCAAGAGATAGGCTTGCCACTAATTCAACCATCTCACACTGGAGATTCTTCGATGCCCATCTTCTTCTTGGAGTGGAATAGGGGATGCTGTCAGGAGCTGGCATGTCTCCATATCAAAATAATCTTAATTTAAGAAAACATCTTTGAATGCCATACTCTGCAGATCTCTTGGGGTTTTTGAAGACGCCCTAACTATCTCTTATGTTTAGATAAGCAAATGTTGCTGTCTCTTAACAACTTGATTTCTGAGTAGCTTAGAAAATAACTGTGATAGACTGTCATAGTAACTAACAAAATGACACGCTTGCATGACTGTTAGTTTGTATTTCTTAATTATCTTAAACAGTTTATGATGGTTGGTAGCAAAAGGCCAAAACTTCATATTTCCTTTTTAAGCATTACTAGGTACAATACCTTTAAGAAGTGTTACCCTTAATTTTGTAACAATATACAAAGATCAATACCAATGTGGCCAAATATACTCTTAATTTTGTATCAATATACTAAGATCAGTACTGATGTAGTCCAATACAATCTTAATTTTGCATTAATATACAATAATCAATACCAATTTAGCCTAATATAGTATTAATTTTGTATCAATATACAAAGGCATAAGGGCTTATTCAATAATCTGTCCTTTTTTCTTGATCTTTCCTATACTATGTCTATGTCCCATTTTTTTTCAAGTCTATTCTCTCCTACATAGGAGAGAAAGAAGGATACAGAAAAGAAAAAGAGAGAAGTCCCTAGGTCTAACCTCCAAAACCCATTTAACAAGACCATTTAACAGCTTGTAGTCTCTTCCCCTAAATGACAAAATTTTCTGTTTTCCATCAAATAACCAAAGGGGGTGGGGACACCCTCCCCACCTTCTGGGCCTGGGATGTCGCTCTCAGAAATGACTTCCTGCTGATTTGGGACGTAGTAAACCTGTTTGGGGCCCAAATAGGGATGGAAAAATGGTTAAAAATGTTAATAGAATCATTTGATGTTCAGTTCTTTTGTGCTCAGCTATTTAGATGTCCTAAGAGGTTTGTAGACAGAAGCCTTTACTGAAGTTCTGGCTGGAGCAGTCTGTGGAGCTGAACGATATTAGTGATTTTGAGTTGTGGTTGTAGACTTTTCAGGAAACAGCTATTGAGGGAGTCTGCAAGGCTGGATCGGCTGGGCCGCTCGTCTTCTTTGGTGTCTGATCTGTTTTCTGCTGAGGTTTCCCTTGTCCAGTTGTCCCTGGATTCTTTGAATGGATGCTTTAAGTCTCCTGGAAAGATAAGAACAGAGCCCTGCCCTAATCCTAACTCTGGGGCAATTACCTTTTTTTTGGGGGGTGGGGGGCCAGGTAATATTTTTCCTGGAGCAAATTTGTTTTTTTGACAATATATAAAGTATTATCTTTCAATCTGGATTAAAGAAGAAATTATTTTGTTATTTTGGAGCTAAACAAACCTTTAGTGTATATATTTTCAGATATCAAAGGATAATTTGTTTACATTGAGCATGCCTTTTGTATGTAGCTTTTAAACTTAGATCCTTCCAAATCCTTTGTGCCTGTCTCTGCATACTAAGTATTGGGATCAAGACCTGTGGTTCCCAACTGAAGGGATTAAAGATGTGCTCCCCCACCACTGGATCGAAGTTTTTCCCTATGTAGAGCTTGTTTTGTGTCAGGCTGACCTTGAGCTCTGGCATCTGCCTGTCTCTGTCTCTAGTGTGTGGGATTAAGGGTATATTCTTCTCGAATGATGGGATTAAAGGTATGCACCATCACCACCCTGTTCCTTGTAACTCTAGAATTTATAAGACAACTAACTCTATAGTGCTCCTCCTGTCTCTGCTGAAGATAAAGGTATGCGCTAACCCCACGCATTTTATGTATTTTACCTTTGCTCTAAGTTTTTTCGACTCTTGGTGGTTTATAAAACCAGATTGAACAGCTATAACCTTTAATTTATTTACAGTATTTTAAACCTGTTACCTGCTTTTTTTATTTAATAAATTTATTTACTGATTGGTTCAGGTTACATCTCTATCATATTGTCCTCTTTCCCCCCTTCCAAGCTCCACTCTCCCATCCTCTACCCCCTAACCCTTCCATCTTGTGCCTCTGGAGTGGAGTGACCCAACATAACAGTCTCTTGCCCCAGTTCAGACGTCATATGAGGGCCAAGAGTATCTTCATACACTGGGGGCCTACAAGGCAGTACCACCAGTGAAAAGTGTCTCATTGCTGGGGAGGGAAAACTAAAAAACAGACCAACAAACAAACAAATGAAAACTATCAACAACAACAAAAAAATGAAAGAAAAAAAAGAAAAAAAAAGTCTATGTCCATGTTCCCTTTGGTGTGTTGGTTGTAGTACAGATATCCTGTACTATATAGCTGAAATCCTACTATAAGTGAATAGATGCCATGTGCATTCTTCTGAGAGACTGGGTTAACTCACTCAGGATGAGCTTCTCTAGTTCCATCCATTTGGTTGCAAATTGCATAATTTCATTGTTTCTGATAGCTGAGTAATATTCCATTGTATAGATGTACCACAGTTTTTTAATCCATTCTTCAGGTGAGGGGCTTCTGGGTTGTTTCCAGTTTCTAGCTATTACAAATAAGGCTGCTATGAACATAGATGTGGAGACTTCCCTATGATTCCGTGAGGAGTTATTTGGATGTATACCCAGAAGTGGTATGGCTGGGTCCTGAGGCAAAGCTATTCCAAGTTTTCTAAGATATCGCCAGACTGACCTCCATAGTGGTTGCACAAGTCTGCACTCCCACCAGCAATGGACTAGGGTACCCCTTTCTCCACACCCTCGCCAGCATGTGCTCTCATTTGAGTTTTTGATCTTAGCCATTCTGACAGGTGTGAGATGGAATCTGAGTCGTCTTGAGTTGCATTTCTCTGATGATTATGGATGTTGAACATTTCTTCAAGTGTCTCTCAGCCATTAGGGATTACTCCTTTGTGAGTTCTCTATTTAGCTCTGTCCCCCATTTTTTGATTGGATTATTTGGTTTCTTGGCATTTAATTTCTTGAGTTCTTTGTAGATTTTGGATATTAGCCCTCTGTCAGCTGTGGGGTTGGTGAAGATTTTCTACCAGTCTGTAGGCTGCCGCTTTGTTCGAATGACAGTATCTTTTGCCTTACAGAAGCTGTTCAGTTTCATGATGTCCCATTTATTGATTGTTGATCTC
This sequence comes from Lophiomys imhausi, assembly GCA_907164525.1. Taxonomy (NCBI): domain Eukaryota; kingdom Metazoa; phylum Chordata; class Mammalia; order Rodentia; family Muridae; genus Lophiomys; species Lophiomys imhausi. The sequence continues at coordinate 5,666,231 of CAJQZJ010032130.1, forward strand.
AGGTCCTGAGCTGTTGGTGTTCTGTTCAGGAAGTTGTCGCCTGTGCCAATGAGTTTGAGGGTTTCTCCCACTTTTTCTTCTAGTAGATTTAGTGTGACTGGCCTTATGTTAAGGTCTTTGATCCACTTGGACTTAAGTTTTGTACAAGGTCATAAGTATGGGTCTAATTTCATTCTTTTACAAGTGGACATCCAGTTGGACCAGCACCATTTATTGAAGATGCTGTCCTTCTTCCATTGTGCCGTTTTGGCTTCTTTGTCAAAAATTAGGTAGCCATAAGTGTGTGGGTCTATTTCTGGATCTTCAATTCGATTCCATTGATCTACTGGTCTGTTTCTATACCAATTCCATGCTGTTTTTACTACTATTGCTTTGTAGTACAGCTTGAAATCTGGGATGGTGATACCTCCAGATGTTTTTTTATTGTACAGTATTTATTTAGCTATTCTGGGCTTTTTGTTGTTCCATGTGAAGTTGAGAATAGCTCTTTCCAAGTCTGTAAAGAATTGTGTTGGTATTTTGATAGGAATTACATTGAATCTATGTATTGCTTTTGGTAGGATAGCCATTTTTTAGTTCTCTCCATTTGGCGGCAAATTGCATGATTTCATTGTTTCTGATAGCTAAGTAGTATTCCATTGTGCAGATGTACTACAGTTTTGTTTTTTGTTTTTTCAATGCATTCCTTGGTTGAGGGACATCTGGGTTGTTTCCAGTTTCTAGCTATTACAAATAAGGCTGCCATGAACATAGATGAGGAAATATCCTTGTGGTTTGGTGAGGAATCATTTGGATGTATACCCAGAAGTGATATGGCTGGGTCTTGAGGTAGAGATATTGCAAGTTTTCTAAGATATGGCCACACTGTTTTCCATAGTGGTTTTACAAGTTTGCACTCACACTAGCAATGAAGGAGTGTTCCCCTTTCTCTACAACCTCACCAGCACATCCTGTCATTTGTGTTTTTGATCTTAGTCATTCTGACAGGTGTGGGATGGAATCTCAGTGTTGTCTTGAGTTGCAGTTCAATGATTAATGATGCTGAGTATTTATTCATTGTCTCTCAGCCATTAAGGATTCCTCCTTTGTGAATTCTCTGTTTAGCTCTGTTTCCCATTTTGATTGGATTATTTGGTTTCTTGATGTTTAATTTCTTGAGTTCTTTGTAAATTATGGATATAGGGTTGGTAAAGATCTTTTCCCAGTCTGTAGGTTGCTGTTTTGTTCAAATGACAGCATCTTTTGCCTTACAGAAGTTTTTCAATTTCATGAGATCCCATTTATTGATCATTGTTCTTAGAGCCTGAGCTATTGGTATTCTGTTCAGGAAGTTGTCACCTGTGCCGATGACTTTGAGGCTTTTCCCCACTTTCTCTTCTATCACAAGAGAACTAATACAACTGATAAACACCCTCAGCAAGGTGGCTGGATACAAATTTAACTAAAAAAAAAAATCAGAATCCATCTTTATACAAAAGATAAGTGGGCTGAGAAAGAAAGTAGGGAAACAGCACCTTTCACATTAGTCACAGATAACATAAAATACCTGGGGGTAACTGTAACCAAGCCAGTAAAAAACCTGTATGGCAAGAACTTCAAGTCCTTGAAGAAAGAAATTGAGGAGGACATCAGAAGATGGAAAGATCTCCCATGCTCATGATAGGTAGGATCCTATAATATATAATCCATAATAAAAATGGCCATCCTACCAAAAACAATATCCAGATTCCATGCAATTCCAATCAAAATACCAACACAATTCTTTACAGACATGGAAAAAACAATTCTCAACTTCATATGGAATAACAAAAAACCCAGAATAGCTAAATCAATCTTGTAGAATAAAAAAGCATCAGGAGGTATCACCATCTCAGATTTCAAACTATACTACAGAGCAATAGTAATAAAAACAGCATGGTACTGTTATAGAAACAGACCAGTTGATCAATGGAATCTAATTGAGACCCAGAAATTAACTCACACATCTATGGTCTCTTAATTTTTGACAAAGAAGCCAAAATCTTACAAAGGAAACAGACATCATCTTCAACAAATGTTTCTGGTCTAAGTGGATGTTTACATGTAAAAGAATGTAAGTAGTTCCATACTTATCACCCTACACAAAACTTAAGTCCAAGTGGATCAAAGACCTTAACACAAAGCCCGACACACATTCTTAAGTTTTTCAAATGTGTGTGTGCTTGAGGATATGCTTCACAGTGTGCATGTATGGATATCAGAGAATAACTTTCAGGATTCACTTCTTGCCATCCACCTTGTTGAAGCAGAGCTTATTGTTTTTGCTGTCTGTTGTTCACTGCATGCTTCAGGGTCTAGGGCCCAGGGTTTTGGGCCTGTTCTACTCTCTTAACTACACATCTCACAGAGGGAGGGCTGAGGTTAGGGATGCATATTACTGCTTCTTATTCTTTAAAACTGTTGCAAGGATTCAAGTTAGTTCATTAGGCTTGGGAAGCTAGCGCCTTTACCCACTGAATTGGCTCCCTGAGCAAAGTTTTGCTCATCTGTGGTGGTGATGGTGGTGGTGGTGGTGGTGGTGGTGTGTGTGTGTTTGTATGAAAAAAATCCATTTGCTGCTTCATTACACTGGATACATCATAGTCAACTTTGTTCTTGGATGGCAATAAAGTCTACTCTAAGTGGCAATGGTTTATGAATATGCATGCCATATGCCACCATTCACAATCCACAGGTGTGTTTTATTAGATTATTAATGCTTCTGAACAGACACAAAGCTTCACTCTGCCCAATACTGTGAAACTCTCCTGGAGAAGCAGTGTTTGTTTATTAGATCAAAAGAAAAATTATATTCAGTTTTGACATATACAACATATGGAATATCACAGCATTAGTCGGCAAAACAAGAACTCAGCCACAGCTGTTCACACACTGAACTACACCAAATGTTGTAGATTTGAGGAGTGTTCAAAACGTCTTCACAGCAAATGAGATGTTAAAATGTATTAATCAGAGTAGATAGCCCTATGTTACATAGTTCCATATCCCCAGGCAAGGGAGAAAAGTGATTACTTACATATTCACCTCAACCTAATTTTTAATAATGCAAAATCCTATGTTCTCTCTTGCCAATGTTTTTTTCTTTCCCATGGAGCTGAAGAAGATGTATTAGGAAATCTTGTTGCCTCCCTCTGAAACTGTAGCTCCCAGACTTTAGTCAATTTGACTTATGCTTGTTAGTATTTTTTAAATAAAGTTTCTATAGTGTTACTACTGCTGAGTGCTTTACTGAGGAAAATAAACAAGAATATTTTTTGAAAAAGGCTGTGTTTTTGCTTTGTAAGAAACACTGAGGTCATAATGGACATTTTCAATTGTCCACAAACAATCTTCTGCTTATTAAAGCACAAAACAATATAAACCATCATCATCAACAATCTTTATTTTACAAGCTTGCCTTCCATAGAAATGCCCAGTAATTTAAAAATGCACTTTATGTAAAAGTAATCAAAGTTTGATGAAATCAGAGGCAAATGCTGTCATCTATCCTCAAGGGACTAATGTAATCCCTAAAGTATTTTCATATTTTTATGGAATTTTAGGTCTCATCAAGTATGAAAATAAATCTTACTGTTTTTATTCCTTGGAGCTAGAGAAAAAGATATAATAGGCCACAAATATGTTTCTCAATGCAATTCTTAAGCTGTTGTAGCTCCTAGCAACATTGATGGACACATGCAATAAAAGTTCCTTGTCTTAGGGTAGGCCAGAGTAGTTTCAGGACTCCAGTGCATCCTGGAATAATCAGTAAGCTCCGGGATGAAACTTTAGGAAGTTTGAAAGGCTTATTTATGGCAATAACGTGTAGATATTCCTTACATTAAATTACTTGGGGCCCTACTAATAAATCAAATCAATAAACACTCAAAATAAGGGTTTTCCCTTGCTATATTGGCTAGGATTTGAATAAACCCATTTGACTTTGGGATCCCACAAAATCACAATATAAAAGCAAAACTCCATAGCATATTTGTTCCTAAGAAACTCAAAGTGTTATAAAGGACATTCTGTCCTCCATCATATACAAGAACTTGTCTTTGATTTCTTATGATACTAATTCTTCTGAACTTTGTGTACCAATACCCCCTTTTTTCATGTTGATAGATAAATGCCAATTTCTTTAACACTAATACCTTTTCATGTCCCCAATTCATATTGAGATTATGAGACTATTCTTCCTGTTGGAGATATTCATTATCTACGAAAGAAAAAGAGGAAGAAGTAACAGGATTTCAGTGTCTTCAGCCCTCTGCATCTCATTGACTAATGGCACTTTCTTTCTATGGACTGACTCAGTTTCTGGTTGATACTCTAACATAGCTGCTGGGGAGACCCAGAGCCAGTTTTAACCATTTTGTAGCTGCCTTTCAGTTTGTGTTCTTATAATATGAGGGATTCAGATGAGTTTTTCTTCCTCAGTCTTTATGGATCTATTGTCCCACAAGAGTAGCACTACCCCATTCTGAGTTTCTCTCTGCCTTCCCACTTTCTACCCTGCCTCTGAGACCATATCTTCATCTTCAACAAGGCACACAAAGTGCCTGAAGGATCTGCCTTTTTACTTAGGAGATAGAACTATTTTTTCTTGCATAAACATGGTGTGCAATGGCATGTGATTAAACATGAGTAATGCCTAAAACAGCACCTAGAACATTATAAGAGAGAAATGCTAACTGTCATTTTCAGATGATATAAAATATCACAGGAACCTAGCCCAGTGTCTGTCATATGAAAAACTCCAATAAATACTAACCATTTGGGGATAATACTTATTAACTCCTACAAAAGTTATCAGTTTTCATAAAATATTTATTAATTATTATATAATTATTTATTGTAAACATTGTCATCTGTAGGAAGGCAAGGTTTTTATTTTCAGAATTTACAACTGTGTTTTGACTTGAAAAAGGTAATTTTTTTCTTCCTATCTAAGTCCCTAAAGATGAAGGGGTTTCTCTTTCCTTTTGTCTTACTACAGAGAATATGTCAACTTTGGAAAAGAAATCTCTGCCCAGTCCTGCCCAGGCCTTTAGTGTTTATGCTTTACCCTTGACATGGAACATATGTCTTTCTTTTTGACTGAATCTTTTCCCCTTTGTGTCTTCTCAGGCAGCCAGCAAACAGGCTCAGAGGCTTCAGTTTGAAGAAGGCCTTTTGCAGCATCAGTAGACCAAGAAAAACCAAAGCTTCTAGCAGAAGCTTACTCCCAGATACCCTATCCAAACAGCACATACTGAATCTATGGTAACACAGAAAATTATTCTTTTGCTTTTCTGGAGGACAGAAGGAACAGAATCAAAGTGATTCAGGATGTTGGTGGAGAGGACTCCCTGCTTGGCTTCCACAAGGTACTTTCCTCTTGTGAGCACACTTTCCTCTGAGCTCATTGAGATGGGTGGGGAGATGTAGTGTCTCTTCTTCTTCTTACAAGGCCAAAGTTCTGTACAATAGAAATCTTATCCTTATGATCTTCTGTAGTCTATTCTAGTAAATTTTATTGTCTGTTTTCTAAGTAACATTGCTTGAGGATTGGGACCAGAGTTAATGGTACAGAATACCTCGTGCTAAATATCCTAAGAAAGTTAAGGCTTAGTCAAATATGAAAAATGATTTCCAGTCATATAAGCTTAATATATTTTTCCAACTAAAATTCAAAGTCCCATGAGATCATTCTTTGTCACCTTTCAGATCATTCATGGAGCTGAAATCTTACCTCAACAATCCTGTATTACAAGATTCTAAGTAAAAGTCTGCCACAAAGAAAGCCACAAATTTATTGAAGAATAGGGTTTCTTCAATGAGAAAGGAATATATTTTTATATATGTAAGTTTAAGTTTGAGATACTTGAAACAGAAAAATGACTTCATTGTCCTAATAACTTAAAAGTAAACCTAATTGGAATCTTGTTACAGGAATTATATTAAATTTTTATATCTAGTTTTTCATTAAATCTCTAAGTTTAAGGTAGTTATTCTTAGTGCCTACATAGGAAAATTAATATTCAGAACGATTAAATTACTTATTCCAAATCATAGACCAACGAAATAACAGACTGGACTTCACTCTAGATCTGTAGACTCCCAAGCTTATCTTCACTAATGCTACTCAAAATACTGGCTTGTGGGCTTTCTTTGTGTGCTATGAGAGAGGTTAACCAACTCAATAGGCTATGATGTGTATATGTAATCTCAGAGCACCAATAATCTCCACATCTTATAGTTGGCTTGCTTAATAGAGGTCATTTACAGCTTGGAGATGGAAATACCTTTAAAGGCCATTTTCAATGTCTCCATTTCAAAGATGACAAAATTTGGCTTGCAGGTTCATAAAATCTCCCCAATGTCATCCATATAAGATGTGGTAAAGCTAACTAAGAGTATTCACTAACAGAGAGAGAGAGAGAGAGAGAGAGAGAGAGAGAGAGAGAGAGAGAGAAAGAGTTAACTTCAATCTAAATGCATCTGATAAATTTTGAAACCATTAAAATATTTATTTGGTAGTGGTTCATACTAAAATATTTTATGGATAAATTTTCAACATAGCAAAGTTATGTTACAGAATGATGTATAGATGTGATTGGAGTTTTATTGAATCAATACTATATAGTTGGATTTAGCCTAATATGTTACTTGACATCTTGATTGAGGAAATTTACTATCTGCCTAATCAGTGAACTCACAGTGAATGCTAAATTTAAAATGATGGATGTGAACAGTGTTTTAAATATGCTACTACTCCATTAGATTTTGGTGAGAGCATGCTTAATCCAAATCAGAAAGCAAGATCATAGTAGTGCTTAAGGAATGGAATTTGCTTTACCTTTTATTTAATAGACATAAAATCAGGTACAGCATATCATGTATGACCAACCTAGTGAAAAAATAAACCTATAAAATGTACATCAAGATAAAATCGATTCAAAGTCTAAGTAAATAGCAAAATAATGCCTTAAAACAAGCACTTCCGAGCATAGTCCACAAGATCACTTGTTATAGTGTCTAAGTTACCATTGCTCCTTCTTAAGTTTCTTTTCACAATAAACAAAAACAAAACAATGATTTCTCCCTTCTTCATATATCTTGCTTAAATTCATCTGTGGCATTTTATTTTTTAACAATATATTGTAATATGGTAAATATAATCCAATTTCTTTATTTACTGTTTTTTCTGTATTTTAATAAAAATAAAATTACATCTCTATTGTACCCAGAATTGTGTTACATAAAGACGTCATCACAAAGTATGAAAAGTGCTTTGACCATGCTTTTAATGGTTGTCATTTTAATGGAGATATAAAATATCAACAAAGTTTTCATTTTCATTTCTTTGATGGTTAGCAATCTCCACCACTTTTCATTTCTACTTCATCATTTGAGAATGTTCTGTTCATTGCATTGGATTATTTATTGATTGGATTATTTAGTTTCTTTGAAAATTTTCTTTGTGGGAGAGTACTTGTGCATAGTTTCTTATAACTTATTAATCCCATTAAAATGATTTTCTCCTAATATCACATTTGCAAGAGAGTTTCAAAATAAAATTTGAGTGGCACACAAATGTTCAAACCCTAATATTTTATCTCTGCCTCTACTCTTCAAAATTTTTCTTTTTCTTTTTCTTTTTATGTTCTTTGTAGGATTTAGACATGAGCACTATGTCAGCTAACAAAGATTTGTCTTCCATTGCATAGGCTATTCTTTCAATTGATTTTTTTTTGATGGATTCAATTTAATGCTATTCCATTTGTTAATTCCTGTTTTTTTTAATTATTTAAGTTAGATCAAAATTGCAGCTCCGTCCCTCCTCCGCTCCCAGCTCCACCCTCCCACCCTCATCCCCTCTCCCTCTTCTCCTTTCCCTCAGATGAGGGGAGCTCCTCATATATCAACACCCTTCAGTTCATCATTCACATGAGGGCTAAGAGCTTCCTCTTGGTCTGGGCCCAACATGTCAGCTCAGCTAAGGTAAGGAATTCCACTAATATGCAACATAGTCCTTGACAGAGATAATCCCCCACCTCCATTTTCTAAGGAATCTGTATGAGACTAAGTTGCCTATCACCTATATATGTATAGGGGGCCTAGGGTTAGTCTCTATATGCTTTGTTGTTGTTGCTGTTATTAGTATTTCAGTCTCTTTAAGCCTGTGGGGATGTAGGATGGTTGGTTTTGTTGATCTTCATGTGGTGTTCTTCCCCTCTTGATTTCTCTATTCCTTCTTCCTTTCATGTACATGATTCTCAAGTCTCTACCTAATGTTTGGGTGTGTGTCTCAGCATCTGTTTCGACCTACTGTTGGGTGGAGTTTCTCATAGGATAGTTAGCCTAGGTTCCTGTCTTTTTGGGTCTGTGAATTGTTGGATGGTTATCCTGTACTTTATGGCTAATATCCAGTTATAAGTGAGTATATACCATGTGCATCTTTCTGACTCTAGATTAGGTCACTCAGGATGAACTTTTCAAGTTCCATCCATTTGGTTGCAAATTGCATGATTTCCTTGTTTCTGATAGCTGAGTATTCCATTGTGTAAATGTACCCAGGTTTTTCATCCATTCTTCAGTTGATGGATATCTGGGTTATTTCCAGTTTCTTGTTATTATGAATAAAGCTGCTCTGAACATAGTTGAGCCAATGTCCTTATGTTTTGGTGGAGAATTTTTTGGGTATATACCCAGGAGTGGTATGGCTGGGTCTTGAGGTAGAACTAACTTCTTAGTTTTTTGAGGTATCACCAGACTGATTTCCAAAGTATTTGAACAAGTTTGCACTCTCATCAGCAATGCAGCAGTGTTCATGAGCATGTGCTGTACCTGATTTTTTTATTTTAGCCTTTCTGACAGGTATGAGATGGGATCTCAGAGACATTTTGACTTGCATTTCCCTGATGACTAAGGATATTGAGCATCTCTTCAAGTGACTTTTGGCCATTAGAGAGTCCTCTTTTGTGAATTCTTGGTTTAGCTCCATACCCCAGTTTTTGATTGGGTTATTTGGTTTGTTGGTGTTTAATTTCATAAGTTCTTTATATATTTTGGATATTAGTTGTTCGGTCAGATGTGGAGTTGGTGAAGATCTTTTCCCAATCTGTTATCTGCCATTTTGTTCTAATGACAGTGTCCATCTTTGCCTGACAGAAGCTTTTCAGTTTTGTAAGGTCCCATTTATTTATTATTGGTCTGAGAGCCTGAGCTATTAGTGTTCTGTTCAGGGAGTTGTCTTCAGTGCCAATGAATTCAAGGCTTTTCTCTAATTTCTCTTCTATGGGATTTAGTGTATCTGGCTTTATGTCGAGGTCTATGGGGATACAGATTGGAAAGGAAGAAGTCAAAGTATCCCTGTTCACAGATGATATTATAATATACATAAGTGACCCCAAAAATTCTACCAGAAAACTCCTAAAACTGATAAACACCTTCAGCAATGTGGCTAGATACAAAATTAATTACAAAACCAGTAGTCCTTCTTTACACAAAAGTTAAATGGGCCAAGAAAGAAATTAGTGAAACAACAGCATTCACAATAGCCACAAGTAATATAAAATACCTGGGGGTAACTGTAGAAAAATGGTTAAATAAATTATTTACTTAGTATTTAGATTATGATTAATTGGTTTGGTGGTGTTAATCATTAACCCACCAGTATAAATGAGCACAGAGACACCACGTGGATTTTAACAAGCCTTGGCTTAGACTGTAAAATCTTATCCCATCTAAACTAGCTCATAATTTTATTACCCAAATATGACCCCATATATACATATATCTCTTTGGACTGCTATTCTCCATGCTATGCCAATGTTCCAGGCCATGTGGAATGATCTTTTCTCTAGTCCATGGCATGTGTGTCTGTCCTCCTTGCCTGCTCCTGAATTCTTCTTGGAGCGTCTTCTTCCCAAGATGCTCTCTGTCTCTGAAGTCAGCTCACCTTAGTCCCACCTATTTTAGTATTTTCCCAATCTCCAGGCCTCAGCATTTATTGAACCAATCAGAGACAATGTAAGTTAACAGACAGCAAGCAGGACCAATTAAATAACATTTGAATGCTTAACCTCACCCCATCAATTCCCTCATTTTGTCTAATAAAAAGGCTAATTTTTTAAAGTCATATAGTAAAAACAGGAATAATATGAAACAATGAAGAAAAACATATATAAAAGTTACATATATAATGTAGGGAGTTAGATTTAGAAAATATCTAGGGTTTTCTGATACAGTCTCTTAATTCGGGGCATGAAGATCAACTTGGCTGTGACCAATTAGCTTATCAGCTTGTGGACTAAAAACAGGAAACAGGAAAGAATTAATGGACTAAAAAACAAGGTTGAAGCCAGGTGAAAACAGGAAAGACTTAATGGACTAAGAAACAAAGTATTTGGCCTGGCATTGTTTTCAGCTGCTAAGTGGGTGGAGCCCAAATTAAGCTGAAACAGGTAGAACAAGGAGAGATCCTATTTAAGGACAGTGGATGGAGCCCCATCCTAGAGGCCCCCTATGCTAGAGAGCTTCGATGCTAGCAAGTCCTGATGGAGAAAGTGCTGGTGAATTGATGGCCAAATCTCCCTGAGGCAGAAAGAAGCTGATGAGCAAAGAGAGCCTCAGCAAGACAGCAAAAGGCCAAGGACTAAACCCTGTGGCTCAACTTTTGCCTAGAGGGGTTTGACCTGTCCAAACAGTGGCCTAAATGAAACTGTGGCCGGCTTTAAGGACTGAGGCAGAACGGCAGAGTTGCCTGTGCGAAACAAATAAGTTGGCATACAGACTAGGATCTCCCAGACAGAAGAAAGCCTCAAGCTTTATTTAAGGTGAGACTGCAATAGCCAATTTACCCTGACCAATCTACATCTGAGATATTCCAGAAAAAGGGCTCTAAGTGTGTTAAAGAGTCTACAACAGAGACTGTGTTCCTGACGACTGAGGACCTGCCCCAGAGACTGTATCCTTCTAAACGGTTAGATAATAGTTATAATAATTATCAATAGGTTTAGTGGTTAGGTTAAAGGGGTTGTAGGAATTTATAGGGTTAATAGTTAAGAAATTGTTGGTATTTGTTAAAAGTGAATATTGTTAATAAATAAATACTTAATAATTTAAAAAGTTCAGTTTCAATATAATGTTTAGCCTATTTGTATCAGACAATCTTGAAGAAGAAAAAAAGTCATCTATCTATGTGAGTCTAAAGTTTTTAACCTAAATACATTTATCATATTCTATATTTTTAAACCTAAAGATTTTATTTAGACTTGAAAATATCCTTTTAAATCTTAAACAACTCAAGTTCAATTGAAAATTTATAGCTATTATGCCTTCAACCCCATCAAAGTTATAAGAAGAGATAAAGTTATTATTTGAGTGAGTAGGAAGCATAGGAGGGCTGCTCCTAAAAAGAAATATGACAGTTTGCTGCCTAGACAGCCCCAAATACCTCTCAATACCTTTGAAGCATCATCTTCAGCCTTCTGGCCAAGCATATCTCACAGACATAATTGTGCAGCAGAAAATAAGAGGGATTTTCCCATTCTGTCTCTACAGAATCAGGACATTGACTTACCTGCATTTAAGCTGTGGTCCATCAGACTGTTTATAGTCTGTTGCAAGAGCAGGGGTGTTTTTTCCCAATAGTAATTATCTCATGATGGAGATTTTTGATACTCATTTTCTCCTTCCAACTCAAATGGGGGCTGTCAGGAGCTGACTATCTTAAAGTCAAACAATTCTTAAAATAATAATATCTTTAAATGCCATTTTATGTACATCTCTGAGGGTTTTCAATCATCTATTGATTTATTTATAAATCTATCATCTATCTATCTATCTTTGAACAAATTGTATATTTTTAACTATTTATTATCTATTTAAGTCTATTTTGTGATAAATTAAGACTAGTATTTGACATGACCAGGAGCTTGACTGGCCAGTCATCAGCCTGTATTACCAAGATTCCTAAATAGATTGCAATAACAACCCATAAAAGGATTGGAAGTAAACTTGTACTTTTAAATGAGTTGTATAGGCACAATATATAGGCACAATACCTTATATAAGAGTTGAAATATTCATATGTGTCAAAACATAAAATTTTATACCAATGAATCAAAATTAATCTTATTTTTGTATCAATTTGCAAAATTCTATATCAATGAATCAAAAATTAACCTTATTTTTAGAATAACAATAGTTTTAAGTTTCAGAGCAGATTCAATAATCTATCCTTATATCTTATCATTTTTATGTTATATACACATATTCCCCTGCATTTTTGTTTCAAGTCTCTTCCCTCTATATAAGAGAGAAAGGATAGAGAAAAGAAAAAGAGAGAAATCCTGGAGTCTAACCTCCTGTACCTTGCTTAACAAGACCATTTAACAACTTGTAACCGATCCCCCTAAACAACATCTATAACATATCCAATGACCCAAATATCATCCCCCCCCATCTTTTGGGAATGGGAAATTGCTCTCTTGAAATTGCTTCCTGCTGGATTGGGTTGTAGAAAACCTGTTTGGGGACCCACATAAAATGGGAAAAAATGGTTAAGCAATTTAATAGTAACATTTTTTGTTCAGTCTCTATGTGCTCAGCAATTTGAAAGTCCTGAGCAGTTTGTAGTATGAAACTGAATTATGTATGGGAAAGTTCAGGGCTTTATTTAAGTCCTGGCTGGAACAGTCTGTGAGGCTGGGTCATCTGGGCTTGTCTTGTCTTCTTTGGTGTTTGATCCCTTTGTTCTGAAAATATATAATTCCTCAAAGGTAATCTCTCTTTCTCTCTCTCTCTTTCATTTTTTCTTTCCAGACAGGATTTCTCTGTGTATCCTTGTCCTGGATTTACTTTGTGACTAGATGGACCTTGGTGAAGGTCAGTGATCCACCTGTCTCTGTTTCCCAAGTGCTGGGATTAAAGGCATGTACTACATATCTCCATTAGGGTCAAAAAATATCTCTTGAAACAAGTTCTCCTGTGGGAGCCCCACATATAAGGAGACTCACTTGTGACCCCTTTCTCTTTACATCTTCAAAAATCTCTTATATTTTAGCATCGCTAAATGACAAAAATATCCTTTTTATCTCCCACCCATATAGGGAACTCAAAGGCATCTAAACAAAAATCAAGCAAAGAAACAAGAACATCCCAAAAGCCTTGGTCTAATTGTGCCATCCCATGTTGTAATTAAAGCTCTGTTCATTATTCCCTGGATTCTAGCTTTGGCTGTATATCCTTGGTGGACCTTTCCCAGTTACTCTTGACAAAGACCTAGTAGACATGGAGCTTGAGCTCAAGCTGTCATCAATTTCTTATCTATCGGGAAGGACCTCCCTCTTTCCACCATTATTATTGTCAGCAACTTGGCATTCCATCTGTAAGCTCTTTCTCTGAAGTCTATCCTAGTCAGATCTTTCTCACAAAGTATACATAGAACCACAATTGTCAGTGTAAAAATCATCTGCATGCTAAGAGAAACAAACTCAATTCTAATCCAAACATATTCAGACATTATGAATTCCTCCATTTTTAATCTAGGCAGTTAATTCCATTCCCCACTTCACCCAGAAGGCTGCTGGATTTTTAGCATAAAAGGACAGCTTTAGCTCTTCACCTTTGCTGTAAGTTAGTAACTTTTGTTAAGGGAGCCACACCTTTGAAATGCATTTGGGTTCAGTTCCCCTTTCTTTGGCTAGGAAATCACCTTTTATCCAGGCCTTCTCTGGCTGTAAGCATGGATTCTAATTGCTGTATTTGGGCCCATGTCTAGGAAAAAATGGCTAATTAAATTGCTTAACTGTATTTATATTATTGTTAAAAGATTGGCAGCTGGTAATCCTTAACCTGACATTATAATTCTCAGCATATTTGTTATTTGTACATAAGAAGGATATACATTTTTATATTTTTATCTTGTATCCTGCCACTTTGCTGAAAGTATATTTTTATTTCTAGGTGTATTCACTTTGTTTTGTTTTGTTGTTTTATTTTTGGCAAGATTTAAGGTCTCTTACATATAATATCATATTATGTTTAAGTTAAGATAGTTTCTTTACTGTTTCACTACTTTTATGTACTTCTCTTGATTTATTGTTCTGTCTAAAATTTCAATGACTACAGTGATCAAGTGAAAAAGTAGGCATCTCATTCAAGATTTTAGAGGGAATGCTCTCATGTTTCTCTAAATTATTGTAATTTTGGCACTATTTGTTCTATGATGGAGAGAACTAGTTTATGAGTCCAGCTCAAACCTATAAAATCATATTTGTGGTATGGAGTGCTCCACTCCATCTAAACAAATGACAGTTGCATTGAGTTTCTGTCACAGTGGTGCTGACTTCAGCAGGGCCTTCCTCAGTCCCAGAGTTGTCATAAGGAAGGCAGCGATGGAACCCTCTAAGGTGCTCTGGAGGTGTACATCTCACTTCATTTTCCATGTCTTTAGCCTGTGCTGATCTCGTATCTCTCTGGCCATGATGAATCTAGTGCTTGGTTGAGCCTCCTTGACTGCACTGTCTTCATGTACTTGTTCATATGGCTCTCATGGAGTTTGCTGTAACACAGCAATCAGTACTGTTTCTATTGAGCAGAGAGAGAGAGAGAGAGAGAGAGAGAGAGAGAGAGAGAGAGAGAGAATAGAACAGTCCCAGAAATTAAGTGTTGCAAAGGTCATTTAGCAGAATCAATGTTTGAATCCAGAGTAAACATACTTAGTATGTTGCCTCATATAATATACACATAAAAACTATAAAAATAATAGGGAGGAAATTAGCAAATGCCTTCACTATATTCAACATAATATCAGAAGAGACTCCTACTGCCTACATTTTTCCAAGCACAAAAATGAGTATTTATAAGTTTATTTCACAGTAGAGGGGACAAGGAATACATTAAAAGACCTCTGGAGAGCCTTGTCTTCAATGGTTGTTTGCTGATTTTTAATCTGATTTCAGTGTATTTCTGCTTTTCCCCACAAAGGAGAAACCAGAACACTGATGAAACCATATTATGTTTATTGCCAAAAATTAAAAAAAAATCAGAAATTGGACTTGCCTCGTTGGATGTGAAAGAATGGGCAGGAAAGAGGATAGTTGATTGTGATTATGTTAAAAGCTCATCTGAGTGCAGTGGAGATTGTGTTTAAGTGCACTGGAAAAGAATAGGCTTGAAGAAATTGATGAAGGATCAGCATGGCCTTTCTTTATGTATAAAGACTTTGTCTTTGTCTAAAATTTGTAAAGCACATAAAGAAACACTGCAATTGCAAAGATCTTCCGATGCACAATTGTTTACGTTGTGAATATAAGTTCTGAGAAAAACTGGATATACTGCTATTTTGTTGGGATAAAAGAATATGTGTAGAAAAAATTAATTTAATTACTTTGGGCACCATTTGTAGAAACAATTAAAATTATTGACTTGTATTTATATTATTTTTAATGAGTTGCCTGATGTTAATTCTTAACCCGCCGTTATAAATGAGCACACAGAGACAACTGATGGATTTTAGCAAGTCTTGGCCCAGATTGAGCAATCGTAGCCCATCTAAGCTAGCCCTTAATTCTATTCTCCAAATATGACCCCCATATATACATATGTCCCTTTGAACTGCTATTCTCAATGCTATGCCGATGTTCCAGGCCATGTGGAATGATCTTTAATCTACTCCATCGTGTATCTCCCTCTTCCTGCTCCTTGCTTCTGCTCTTGGAGGCTTCTTCTGGAGGCTGCGTCTACTTCATTTACTTGAGGCTTCTACTACCCAAGATGCTCTCTACTTCAGAATTCTGCGCCTTAGTCCCTCCTACCTCTGTCTTTGCCCACTCTCAGGTCTCAGCATTTATTGAACCAATCAGACACAATGTAAATAATAGACAGCAAGCAGGACCAATTAATTAACATTTAGAATACATAACATCACCTTATCAAATATGTATATCTAAAATGGTCCCACAGACATTTTGGCTACAAGTTTCAATAGTAGACTTTAAAATAATTTATTTGGATAAATAAAAGTGGAATATGTAGAAGAATGAAAATTGATTATATTCAATAAAGCACCATACAAATTAATTTTATAGAATGGAATAAATATTGTTATTATGTTGTATGGTGATTTCCAGGATATTTAAAGAAACAATCTCAATAAAGACTTTGTCTTTGTCTAAACTTTGCAAAGCACATATATGCATCACCTGCATTTCTATTTTTTAAGACTTATAAATACCTATAGAGGCCTATTTGTTTGCAAGTGCAGAGAAGGTGGTCCACACTTTCTGCCTAGTTTTCCCTTCTTAGATCAGAATTTTTTGAGAGAAATTAATTTTGAGCCATTTTAGCCTGATTGTCAAAATTCTTTCAAAGGTTTTCAGTCAGTGCCAACTTTGGAAGAATGTTTTTATACTTGTCACTGATTAATATGATTTTTAAGCAATATTTTCAAATAGAGATTTTTCTGAACACTTTTCTATGCACTAGATTTTTGGCCATTTGAAATCCACACTGCCAAAAATACTTGTCTTATTTCTGATCACTATATAAGTCATATGAAACCTTCCCTCTGCCCCTCTTTCCAGGTATACTCAAACCTTGAATTTCCAAACATAAATGTGAGGCTTAGTTTTCTCTGTTCTAGGTGGTCTCACTGCAATTACCTGTAAACTTTTTAAACTTCCTGTTACATATCATCTTTTCTGTGTCATGAGAGTATTTTATCATGGAAGCTACTGTATGTCATTCATATGCTACTAATCATCCCATGAAACATGAAGGAATCCTCAGACTTTAAGAAAATCTTAGAGTTTGAGTTAAGTAAGTATCATTTCCCTTGTATGCAATTTAGGTTTTTGTCAACTTGATGTAAACTAAAGTACCCTTGGAAGGATGGAGCTCTCTTCAGGAATTTCCTTCATCAGAATGACTGGTAGTCAACTCTTTGGGGCCATATTCTTGATTAATGATTGATAAGGGAGAGCTCAGTCCACTATTGGTGGTGTAATCTCTTGGCAGGTGGTATTAGATTGTATAAGAAAGTAAACTGAACTAGTCATGGTGAGTAAGCCAGTAAGCAAATAAAGCTATTGTCAGTAACAAAGTTACAGGATCCCTAGTCTTTAGCAATGTTTTGATTCTCTTTTCAATGAAATGTCAGGGTCCATCTCATGTCTTCCCATACTGTCTAACTCTCTAGCAAGATGAGTAACCTCAGAGTGGAAAAGAGACACACTGCTTTATAGCTGAACCTTGAATACTGAATATCATTTCATAAGAAAAGAAAGAAACAGTCAGGAAAGTAGAGGGTGCAGATGTTAAAGGAAAGTGTGAGGGCAAGGTATGGTGACAGCACAGGTCCTCTTGGAGATAAAACAGCAGAACTTGCTCAGAGGTTAGTGTGATAAGGTATTAGGAGATGGAGATGATTGAGAGAGAATGATGAATGCATGCACGGAAGGGAAGAAGCAAGGTAGGCTGGAGGTCCGAATGCCGGTGAGCCCTCATGTGTGCACAGGGAGATAGCAGACTGTGGTAGCAAACCAATGTGAAACGCAATGAGCAATAAACACACTGAGCTGATTCTTAATTACTGATTTAATATGTTCATATAATAATCCCTTGTCAGGGGAATAACTTTCAAATAAAACCTGGCATCAGATTTTAGATTAAAACAAAATGACAGCCTACAGATTGGGAAAAGCTCTTTACCAACCTCACATCTGACAGAGGGCTAATATCCAAAATTTATAAAGAACTCAAGAAATTAAACAGCAAGAAGCCATATAACCCAATCAAAAAATGGGGTACAGAGGCAAACCAAGAATTCACAAAAAAAAGGAATCTCTAATGGCCTAGAGACACTTGAAAAAATGCTCAACATCCTTAATCATCAGAGAAATGCAACCAACCCAAGAGAACTCTGAGATTCCATCTCACACCTCTCAGAATGACTAAGATAAAAATTCAAATGACAGGCACATGTTGGCAAGTTGTGGAGAGAGATTTCCATAGTGGTTGTACATGTTTGCACTCCCACACACACAGAGACAGACACACATTCTCTCCCTCTCCCTCTCCCTCTCCCTCTCCTTGTCCCTCTCTCTCTCCCACCATTGCTGGTGGAAGGTACAACCACTATGGAAATCAGTGTGGCGATATCTTAGAAAACTTGGAACAGCTCTACCTCAAGACCCAGCCATACCACTCCTGGGTATACATCCAAATGTTTCCTCACCAATCAATGACATCTCCACAACTATGTTCATAGCAGCTTTATTTGTAATAGCTAGAAACTGGAAATAACCCAGATGCTTTTCAACTGATGAATGGATAAAAAGCTGTGGTACATTTACACAATGGAATACTACTCAGCCAACAGAAACAAGGAAACCATTGCTGCCAAATGGATGGAACTAGGTCACTCATCCTGAGTGAGCTAACCTAGACCCAGAAAGATGCACATGGCATCTATTCATTTATAACTGGATTTTAGCCATATAGTACAGGATAACTGTACTACAACTAACAAACAGAAAGGAACAGGTACATAAACTTTGTCTCTTGTTAGTGGGATACTTTGGCCTAGTGGAGCTGCCATGTAGCCCCCAAGTGCAAAAGGAAGCTCTTAGCCTTCATGTGACTGCTGGGATGAAGGGGGCTGATATGTAGGGCACCCCACACTGGAGGAGTAGGATAGGCTGAGAAAGTGGAGAGGATGGGAAGGTGAGAAGGTGGGTCCTGGAGGGGTGGAGGGAGGGGAGTATGATGGAGATATAAATTTAAGTAATAACTAAACAATAAAAAACATTTCTTTACATATTTAGAGCTCTGGAATCAGAGTTTTGGTTTGAATCTTCTCTGTGTCCCGACTATGTCATCTTTTAAGACTCACCTGATAGAGATTTTTTATTGAACCCACATAAGATACCAATGTTTAGAACCAGTAAAATACTCAGAACATACTAAGTGGTTATCCTCCTTTATGATCATTGTGTTTATAATTACGTTGTTGGGTTTGGTGAGAAGTCCTATTAACTTAGTGTTGAGCCCATTTCCAGAGAAATGGCAAAATTAAATGAAGAGAGTTCTCATATTATTAACACCTATTGGTTCTAAAAAAAAATATAACTCAGGCAGAAAAATTTTAATTGCAACATTCATAGCCTTTGTTCCTTAGGTCTCCATGATGGCCCCATATACCTTGATGCAGCTTGATTTTGCTAATGGGTACTGGGATTCCAGCCAGTCACCAAGGTTTTTCCAGTATAGTCATTTGAATTTACATAGACCAATAATCCTCAACAATGTCATTTGTCTCATATTTACTATTTATTCATCCTGTTTGTTCAAAACTAAGACTTTAGACTCACCATTTCCATTTCCTTGTTTGAATCTTACCTCCTCATTTGCTTTTTCAATCTTTATGACTATGCCTCCTGGAAGTTTTTTATTTTGATGTTAGCTCTTGAACACTTCCATAAAAGTTTAACAAATATGTTAAGTTCATCTAATCATAAATTTACACCAAGTAGCAATCAGCTAACTAATGAGGGTATATTTCATTATAGTTGCCTCATCAGGAGTTTACTTTGGGAATATTTCAAAGAAGAGCATCAACCCCAATAGGTGCTGCTATTCGGACATATCTACAACACGAGAGGAAAGGGAAGGAATGATTTGATGATCCTCACTCATGCCTGAGCTTACCTGTGTAAGTGGGACAGGGAAAAGCAGGCAAAGCCTTATGCCTGTTGCTATTTTAAGCTCCTTTCCTTCTCTGCGGTTCTTAGGTTTCTCTAGCGCCATCACTACTTTTAAATATTTTACATATCATAATTAATGATTTGGTTTTACCCTCAGGTCTTCTTAGCAAAAAAAGGCACAAATTTGCAAATTGAATAGTAAGTAACTACATAAGTGTTGTTTTACATTACAATACATTCTTGTTTCTATGAATAGGAAATGACCACAAAACAGCAGCTTCTCTTCAGTTCTGTGTATTTAAATGCATGTTCTCAATTTCTGAATGATAGTCTTAAGGGGAACTATCATTATAGGAGATACTGGTAGGGAGGAATTAGCCATTAGCAGGATGATAATTGATTTGTATTGATATAGAGAGGATGGAGAACTTGATCTCCAGTGTGCTTTATAGTAACAGGGAACCATATTAATCCTGAGTTTTCTCTGCAAGTGTCAATCTGCTGTTGCTTGCTCTACACACACACACACACACACACACACACACACACACACACACACAAACACACTTTTTAAAAGTTAAAACAAAATGAAAAGCAAAGGGGTGGCTTTAGACAAATTATATGACTATACACTAAGGCTATGTAACATATAATTACAATTAGTAGATGTTTCCAACTGCAGTGAGCCCTCTTGCTTACTAAATAATGACTTAAATTCATTTAAAGTTAGATGTCTCCCTTCAAAGGGGAAACCTCTTTTAATACCCAACCCCAAAAGGCACTTCCATAACCAAGTCCACCTGGCTATAAATAGATGGCATGATGTTATTGCAGCTGAGGAGATTTCAGCCCATTAGAAACTTCACTCAGAAATGTAGAGGGGTGCTTAATAATGAATGAATGTGATTTAAGGCCGCTTTATGCTGATGACACTTTTCCTATAAATATTACAGAGACGTTTAAATTTTTATCTCCCGTAATTCTAATGAATGAATTTTCCTGACCCTTACTGAAAATGATACCTGTAAAGTCTGCAGTTTACTAACGATTGCTTAGGCTATTAAAGAGACTTGGATTTCAAAACATTTTCATTTCATTCATGGATTCCAGTAATGCTTTTGCAACCAAAGTTTAGAGAAGTTGGATTGGATATGTTTCCAGCCTGAGCCACAGGGAGATCGCAGCAGTTTCTCCAACAACTAACACCTTCCCTATGCATTAAAAAGCACAGCAGACACTGGTGCATGTGTGGAGGCGCGCTGATGTTGATGGCATCTTCAGTGGAAATATTAATGCAGGAGAAAGGGGGATGTTTTTGAGTGTGTGTGTTCAGCTAACTTCCATGTGGGTGCTCATCCAAGTTGATGAAGAATAAAGCATAGAGGATGGAGAGACAGATGTGCTCTCTATAATCACAATACATATCCGTGCTGACTAACAACTAAGCACTAGGACTAATTTCAGTCAAATATGAGAAAGAATCTTACCGTTAGCTAGTAATGTTCACCAACATTTACAAATAACCATAACTCAACTCTTTATGTAAAATTGATGATACTACTTATTTAATTAACTAATTTATAATTCAAATAGAATTACATCCTGTCTCCCCTTGCTCTCTTCCCTCCTATAACACCCATGCTCCCATAAGTTCAAAGCCCACTCTTCTTTAATCATTGTTGTCACACATTTATTTTAATGGAAAGCTGTCTAGCTTCAACTGCTTAGGCAGAAAATAGGTAAAGCAACTGACACTTTTGCAGGCGCTCCTGTGTTTCGGGGTACTGCACTGAGGATGAGGACCTGCCGCTTCAAAGGATGCATACAGGACATTCCCATGAATGCAGACCGGAAAGGTAGTGTGAGGACAGAGCAGGGGAGACAGACTGGGCCACTTTCCAGACACAATGTGAGGCTAAGTTTAAAGGTGAGCCCTTTCTTCCTCATGAAAGTGAACAATTTTAGGCAGAGAACAGGTTCTGGAAACATCTGTAAGTAGGAGCAAAACTTACCTCTCTGATAATATGTTTTCTGTCTTTACTTGTTTCCTCCCTGACACATTTAATTGGTCACTGTAAATTTGTACCTTCTTTCCCATTTCTCTTGAAGCTCTGCCCATTCTTTTGTCTACGGTACAGTCCGTGTCTTAGTTCAAGTCCTTATCCTTGCTTCTCTGACCATCACTATAGTCTGTGTGCTCTGGACTTACCTTTCTCCATCCTCTTACCTCAGGGCTCTCAGAAGAAGTTTCTTGAAACCTGCATGCAGCCCTCTCACTTCTCTAGTTTGACTCCACTGATTTGCCACATGCTCCAAACTATACTCACCCTTCCTAGATACTAACAGATTGACTCACAGTTCTCCAACTATCTCATGATTTCTGTCTCTTTGTTTTAAATGTCCTTGTGTTTTGTACATAGGCTGCCTTAACAATCTCTAGATCTTTGGCATAACTTCTAGATGTTTTTAAAGATATATCTCCTTCTTTAATGGCATCCCCTTCCTTCCCTAATTTCAGGCAGATGCAATTCCTTTTTATCTTTCTAACATAATACTTTGTAGGATAAGAAATTGTCAGTAAATGAATTAGTAAATAAATCAGTGAGTTGTTTCTTGCTAGATGTAATATGTGTTTATTATTTATATAATAGCAACAACATCTTATGAAAAACATGCTTATCCTGAAACTGTCCTGCTAGCTTTAACATATCCATTGCCTGATATAGTCACTAACTCATAGACTCTTATTTAAATATGCCTGTTGAATGAAGGAGTCTAGGGCTTAAGGGTGAATTATGTTCCCAAAGAAGTAGGAAATTTAAGCTCCCAGTACCAAATAAGTTTGGAAATAGTGTCTTTGAAGATGACCAAGACAAGAAAATTTTGGTAGGGTGAACCTATTCTAACATGACTGCATGGTTAATATGATCACTTACACACACACACACACACACAGAGAGAGAGAGAGAGAGAGAGAGAGAGAGAGAGAGAGAGAGAGAGAGAGAGA
>CAJQZJ010032130.1:5688962-5714270 GCA_907164525.1 Lophiomys imhausi
AGAGAGAGAGAGAGAGAGAGAGAGAGAGAGAGAGAGAGAGAGAGAGAATGCTGTGTAAATTAGATATGTGATGGTACAAAGTAGGAAAAATGTACAGATGCTGGGAAAACAGTGTGGAATAGATTCTCCTCACAGCCTCAAAAAATGTAGTCTTTCCATTTCTCTTAGCTTTCCAGCCTAAAAATTTGTGAGATGATACGTTTTTGTTCTTCTTAGTCACTCAGTTTCTTATTTTTTTGTTGTGGATGCTTTAAGATACCAGTATACATAGTCACAAAATTTAGATAATTTCATTACAGTCAGATGCTGGAATGAATGTGTAGGAGGGCTTCAATGACTATTAATGATAATTGTAGTGGACACAGTGAAATCAGAAACTTAAGAATCATTAGCAACCATAATACTTGATAAAATTACTGTGGGGATTTGTCAAATAACACTGATGCTTTGGCAGGAATGTTGGAGCTTATATTCATTTTTAAAGTTCAAGGTTAATATCTAAGCATGTGTAGTTTTGCACACTCATATTCAGGTGACTTGATGTATGCATTAATCTGTGACACTGTAATACTGATATTTCCTTTAGCTGTGCACTCTCCCTTCTGCAGAGCCATGCTGCCTCCCTCTGGGATAGTCCACTCATCATTCTGTGTGTGTACCATCAATGTTTCCACTTAGATAATATAGAAAGCTAACTCCCTCTGGTTCACTTTCTGAATAATAATAAACATAAGTGATAAGCCTATGTCTAACACAATTTTATAATTTGGTCTTAGTTTTTTAAAAAATATGTTTATTTATTAATTCAAGTTACTTCAAAATCACAACCCTCTCCTCCTCCCCTCCTGGTCCCACCCTCCCACCTTTTATCCCCTCTCCCACCTAGTCTACTCCTCCAGTGTGGGGTGCCCCCCACATATCACTCCCCCTCAGTTCATCAGTCATATGAAGGGTAAAGCTTCCTCTTGCTCTGGGGCCCAACATGGCAGTTCTGCTCAGGTAAAGTGTCTCAATAATAGGTAACAAAGTCCATGACTGAGACTGCTCCATCCCTACCTGCTAAGGGATCTGTAGGACCAAGTTGCCAATCCTCTATATTTGTTTAGGGAGGTCTAGGTTAAGTCTAAACTTTTTTCTTCCTTTTTTTTTTCATTAGCATTTCAGTTTTTGTAAGCCTTTATGGGCCTTGGTTAGTTGGTTCTCTTGATCTTCATGTGTTGATCTTGATCCCTTGGGGGTCTTTCTATTCCTCTTCCTCTCTTATACAGGACTCCCAGAGCTCCACCTAATGTTTGACTTTGTGTCTCAGCATCCGTTTTGATCTGCTGCTGGGTGGAATTTCATAACACAAGATGGTTATGCTAAGGTTTCCTGTTCCTTTGGGTCTGTAGGTGGTAGGATAGTTATCCCGTTCTATCTGGCTAACATCCAGTTATAAGTGAAAAAAATACTTGCAAACCGAATTCAAGAACACATCAAAAATATGATACATTATGATCAAGTAGACTTCATCCCATGATGCAGGGGTGGTCCACCATATGAAAATTTATCAATGTAATCTACCATATAAACAAGCTGAAAGAAAAAAAAACCACATGATCATCTCATTAGACATTAAAAAAGTATTTGATGAAATCCTTCATGCTAAAAATTTTGGTGTTAGTTTTACTTTACCTTCTATTTAGAACAATCCGTGTGTGGTAGTAATTCTTGATAAAACTTCTGAGGCTTGTTGCACTTTCCTACCACTTTTTTTAATAATTTATTTTTTATTTCTTCAAGTTACATCTCAATCACAATCCCCTCCCTACTGCCCCCTCCACTTTTGTTTAAAAGAAATATGAAATTTATAAGGTATAACATATATTCTCAATGTCCAGTACATACATATTTGGAAACTGATAATAATATTCTATTATCTATCTATCTCAATGACTTTAAAGTTCTATACCTAACTCAGTTTCCTCCCTAATTTGTATTACCAACTTAAAAAGATCTTCCTAGACCTAGAACATCCTTTTAATTCCTAAACAATTTAAAATTTAACTGTGAGACTATAACTATCTAGTCTTCAACCACATCAGAGACCTGAGAAGGATAAATATATGTGAATAAACAGGAAGTGCAGAACAAGCAGCTTCCAAAACTAAGAAATGACAGACAATTGGCTGCCTGGAAAGTCCCCTATGCAGTCTCCAATGTCTCTCTAAAACATTGGAGCATCTCTCTTCAGCCTCTTGTCCTAGTATTTCTGACAGACATTTCATAATTGTTGCCTAATTGCTCTTACTGTTTTGTTTTCTATTTATTGTTATAAGAAAATGAGCCTTTTATTGGACTAAAAGGAAAAGCTGTTGAGGTAGAAAAAGATGCACCTTAAATTTAAAAAAGAAGAGAAAGATAGGAGGGAGAGGTGAAGCGGGTAGGAGGGTGGGAACTGGAGGGAGAGGAGGGATGGGACTGTTATTGAGATATAACTTGAAGCAATAAATAAATAAATATTGAAAATAAATTTAAAAATATGTAAGCATTTTTCCTTCCCTAAGTGTTAACATCTTTTTCTTTCATCCAAGCTTTCAAGTGTACCCTGTATCAAAGTGACTGAGCCCAAACATTGTCAGACTAGGTAAAAATACTGCTTTCCAGGTTAGCTATTGATTTACTAGTTGATTGAAGATGTTACCCCAGTGAATTTGGAGTAAATTAATATTCCAAGCGAGAAAGATAGAAGGAGAATCATATTAACTGTTTTGCCAGGATTGAAAGAGGAAAGATGTTTTAAGAACCAGAATAATGTGAATTATGAAAAAATTTAAAATCTCTTTAACTCAATTATATCAAAAAAGAATGGGAACAGGAGATTTCAACCTAGTGTACATAAGATAAAAGAGCATGTAAAGAGTCTTGATTGAGAGTCATTAGCTATAACATGAACTAAGTGGAAATGGATACATTTGAAAAATCTATATGCTCCTTGCAGGATGGTATGTTTGAGACTTGCTAAATGCTTACATTAACATATCCTGAAGTACATTCTATTCAAACATACTGTGTCATTGCTTTCCATACTGCTCCAAGTTTCAATATTTCCATACATGTGAGTGGCTTTTAAAAATCACACATAAAGTCTTTACTGTGTCTCCAACACATTTTCTCTCATTATTCTCAAATGTGTTCATTTTCAACAAGCTTTGTGGATGGCCACTGTCAGGGTGACCACTACAAAGCTGTCAGGTAGGAAATGCTGCATCTGTTTTTCTGAGCTTTGTGAATCAGGAAGGTTTTCTTTTCTCCACAACTAGACCAATGGATCTTGGTGCATGTGTTGGAGGCGAAGATACTAGGAGTGATGACAAATGGAAACAATTTCTCTGTGGAAAGTTGAAATTATTTTTGTGTTGCCAAGTTCAAGTCATGTACAACATATGTCTGTATTGATTGGTGGCTGAAAATTTACACCTGTTTATATTATACATGAATCGTGCCTGGTGTCATATGAATTGTTGATGGTGAAACATGAAGCCACAAGAAAATGATCTGGTGTCAGGTTTTTTTTTTTTTTCCAAAGTGAGACTCAGACAATGGTTAGAGAATGTTCAGGTAAACCTGGGCAAGTTTGTATGATTCTCCTGGCATAAGCTTAAGGGTTTGTTATTGATCCTACTAAATGTGGATTAAACTATGAAGCAGGCTGGATAGTGAGAATTATCTAGAGGAAACTGTAACAAGTAATGTGGATACATTAAAAGAACGTGATAAATATCAGTATTTCCTAGAGGAACAAGTGCAACCAACGTCTGTTTCTCTGCACTTAGCATTTAGAAACTCTACTCTTACTTCTAACCAACTAACATGTCACCTTCTGTGTGAAATTTTCCATGACCCCACTAATTGGCATTACATAAGTTTTACCCCTTGAGGTTCCCAAGAACTTTGCTGGCAGTTTAGGTCTGTGCCACAACTCTGAATACTTGAAAACAACCCAGAAATGCTTGTTTTCATTAACTGTTGTGTGTTCCACACTTCCTATAATGCCTGGCCTGATAAGCTATCAATATCTGTTGCATTGATAAATGACAAATGGATTTATTACATGTCATCATTTTGGCTTAACTGCTTAAAGGGTGAATATAAACAGAATGTTGACCTGTAAACAAGTGAAAAGATTAGACATGGGATGAAGTTTGCAAACAAAGCTCTTGCCTCTACTACTACATCTCCAGAGTTTATTGTGAAATCTGGAGGAAACCAAAGTATACGCTAGAACAAATGGTGGTTAACTAGGCTTTAGGAAACAGAAGCTGACTTCAGGAAGGACCAGTCATCAGTGTATCTCCACTGAGCTATGAAGAAGGTTTGAAGTGGATATGTAAAAGCTGTTACATCTCTTTATGTGTTACTAAGTGGAATTTCTTGCTTTATACCATGTCTAGTGAGGCTTTGCTAATTAGAGTCATGAAGAGTGTGGGTTCCAGCACTGATTGATTAAGCCTCTGTAGAAAGCTCCTCCTCGGATCCTTGTTGGGTATTGGCTTATAAACTTTACATAAATCCAATTCTTAAGGACACTGACAAGTATTAGCGATACCAATTTATCTTCTGAGCAGGAAGCGTGAGAAGTAAAGTCTGGGAATCTGCTTTAATAAATCATTCAGTTATTCTTATCAAACAAGTGTGACTGTGTCTTTAGGACAAAATGCTTTTCCTTAGGAATGTAGCACAGGTTTGTTTCTAATTCTGCACTTACTTGCTACGACACCAGGATTTATTTTAGTATTAGTAGCACACGGTTACAGACCTGTATTTCTATCCAAATGGTGTCTTCTCCACCCTGATTGTAAATAATGCTTCAAAGCAACCCTATTGACGCATCCCCTTGAGAGGTTTTTTTTATTAGCTTCTGGAAGAAACACTAGACATTATGTTTTCTTCCACTTCTTTTGTTCTTTACCTACTGTTTATTCTATAGCAGATCTTCATAAAAGTAGCAAACATATATACTTCTGTTAATAATATCTAACATAGTTATAGTACAAACCATAACTAGACACTCAAGAAACGTATCAATTCATACTCATTTTTTTGTATGTGTGTATTTTTGCATATGTACATGTGGGTGTACATGCATATGAGTGCATATGAATATTGAGGCCAGATATTTATATCTGATATCTTCCTCTATTGCTATTTATCTTATATTTTTTATTAGCATCTCTCAGAGCTCACCGACTGCTTAGACTGACTGACAAAAGAGCTCTGGATTCCTCCTGTCTCTATTCCCCAATGCTGAAGTCACAAATAAGCGGAAGCATCTCTTCTTTTTTATCATGGATAGAGGGGATTCAAATTCAGGTACTCATGCTTGCATGACAGGCACTTTAGTCAACAAGCCACCTCCAGCTCTTCATTAACTTAAAAAAATAATTATGTAGCACATACTGGATGAATTCTCAATGCATGCTGGCACTTAATTCCTCTAAATACCCTGCCCTTTCTTAAAAGATGCATCAAATGAAACCCCTTCCATAATGATCACATGGTTTTACTGTTCCCACTAACCAGTCTCCTTTATAGTCCACCATAATTACCACTTCCTATTCTTTTCCTGCCCTCCCCACATGTCTAATTTATGTCTTTT
Source organism: Lophiomys imhausi (assembly GCA_907164525.1). Lineage (NCBI taxonomy): Eukaryota > Metazoa > Chordata > Mammalia > Rodentia > Muridae > Lophiomys > Lophiomys imhausi. Next base: position 5,694,601 of record CAJQZJ010032130.1, read on the forward strand.
TGTTTAGTGTACAAGTAACTTCTATGCAGGAACATTTAATTTTTTTCACTCAACATTCCAAAATGAAGCAATATATATTTGATTATGTCTATATTTAAGTATATAGAAATATGTAAAAACATTAATCATTTCTGAAATATCAATGATGAACATGTAGGGCTATGTGATATAATTTTATCATGTTTGAAAGGGTTTATAATTCTAAACTATCGCAATATTTTTGGTTGAAAAAAATTTTAACCTTAAAAACATGTACTCTTGAATTCAGAAATTTCATACACTCAGTTCAATTATATGTAATTTTAAACATGTGTATTTCTCTTTATCAAGTCATTTCTTTCCATAAACTCTGGTTTGCTCAATCCATTTCATACATATTGCAGAAGTTAATCCTCTCTCATCTGCAGACTGGGAAGTAAAACGTAAACTATTTTTTACACTCGGTGAACAAGATGAGTTACTTTCCTCTCTCAGTGATTTGTCTTTAATGTCCTGCTTATGTATTAAAAACATTTCTTCCTCCCTTCTTTATCCTAACTATAGAAACAAGAACATCCGTGGACTCTCAGCCATCTTCTTCATTCATCACTGAGGGATAATTATTGCATGTATTTCTTAGGTAAGACACTGTACTAAGTACCAACAACTGTAAACAGGAGAGCTGATAAGCAGCTGGGCAGTTAATACCAAAGTAAACTTGCTGGCTCAGCCAGCATCACAAAATTGTAACCACTGGGACACTGTTTCAATGATACCAACAAATGCACACTTGAGGCTCTAAAAGACTCTGTGACCCAGTAATTCCATTTATTAAAAAAATGATCTTAATTGATCCTAAGTCTCAAAAACTACACATAAAGTAGCATTACTTAAAGTATGAAAATGGAAACAATTTAATTTTTCACCAAAAGATTAATCTGCATGTAAACTGTGATTTACTTCTTAGTGTGTGAATAAGTAAACCATGCAGTGTGTTGTTTGCTTTACCTCAACACACAATGACATACATGTTTATCTGTTGTATTTTTGTTCATTAATGTAGTAACTCATGGCTGAAGCACTAGGAAAGATGAATAAAAACTTTTCTAAGATTGCTAAAGTGGGGTTTTAAATGTACTTCATGAAAATTCTACCACTCTCTTTCTGTAAGATAGGATCATTCTTATATCCAGGGTGTTAGTAGTTTATAATGTTGGTAAACACCATGTGTTCTTTTATGTCTCCATTCTTCCTCTTGTCTGCAGTTTTGGAAATACCATGTGCCCTCTTTCTTTGAGAAATTAATTGTTCTTCGCTCACTTACAGTTTTCAAGAATGGCAGTCATAGTTTTCTATTGCAACTTTGAAAGGGATTCCAGGCCAATCAGAAGGCTTTGTTGAGAACCAGATGTTGGAGGACATCAACAGCTTCTCCTAGTCCTTGCCACATTCATTACCTGAGTACTTTTTATTTCTTCTAATGGAGAATAATGATTCATAATTCACACATTCCACCATGTTACATGAAAGAATAAATTGTCTTTTCTGAAGTTATTTTATTTGGGCTCTTGTGATTTACAGTTAAATTATCCTTGACTATAACAAGTTAGTATAGATTGTATCAGTATAAACACATTAATGCCAAATAAAAATCCAGCAAATCTCCAAAAATTTTTTCATAGGAAAACTCTATGAGAGTGTGACTATTGGTTTATTTTAGACTGGTTTTTCTCTTGCTCCTTCAACATTCTGTAGTTTACCCACAGATTTTGTAAAATAGCTATGTATTTCGCTTTAAAGTGTCAACACCCACACTCACAACACAATTGATTTGACTCCGTGGCAGTATCTCAGAGAGGAAAGAGGGAAGGAAGAAAGAAACAGGCTGATATATACAGAGTGATTACTGAAAGGAATGCTGTGTGCTTTTCACTACCTCCAATTGTTTCTTGGGGGAAATATGCTAAAATGTTTAAGTTGCATGCTGTCAAACATCTGGGACTGTGGTAAAGGTTACTGATAGAAAACGTTAAATCCACAATTGTTCCTGAGGAATGTGTAGGTGTTTTCTTAGGAGAGGTTGTTTAATAAATAGAGAAAAAGGTATAAAAAGGAGGCTTTCGTTTTAATAGTTATCAAATAGTAAATATCTTGGTAAATTTTCTTAGAATCATGCAATGTTCTGACACCAGTGCTGTTCACCTGCTGAGAGAGATGTTGACTAGGTGAGGTCTAATGTAGGTAATCTCAGGAAGTCACCTACAGCGCAATCATAGAATCGTATTGTTAGATAATGCAAGGCTATCATCTCAGAGGGAGTGAAACAGCTGTGCTTGCCTTTATACCCTTTTAGCTTTATCAGCAACTGACAAAACCTTGGATAGAGCAGACTTTAGGTTATATTTCTTTATCTGAGTCGAGTCCCAGGTTCTCAGCCCCTGTGGTTTATAATAGTCATGCACTGTAAACCAAAAAAGATCATAGTACCTCCACAATAGCCAGCAATGAATGGGCTAAAAAATGGCATTTGTTTCTCAATCTTTGTGTAGGCAATTTGCCAGGAAAAGAGATGATATTTAAAACTGAATGGAAGGCCCTAGAATTACACAATCCAGTCTAGTTGTAATACTTGAGTAGATTTGATATATCTATAATGATATACTTCTTAAAAAAAGAACCTATAGCAACATCACAAAGTTAACATTGTGCAAACTACTGCAGTGGGTACAGGAATTCTTAAGAACATTTACTTCTATTTTGTAAAATCATAGTACCTTCAGAAAACTGGACAGTAAATCCAATCATTATACGATTCAAGCAAGCATTCGGTTCTGAAATCTGACATCTCAACCAGAGAGGAAGAAACATGACCATTAGGGACTGGAGTGGGCCCTCGTGTCAGGCTATAAAGTTGATTTGATGGTTGTGTACAGTTGCCTTAATACTGTAATTAGAATGTTGATTTTACATAGTTTGCATCAGGTCTTTATTGGGCCTTTCTTGAAACTGTCTCACATCTTTGAACCCTATCTGCTGAAGTTAGTCTCCCTTCCTCATTACCAGAGGAATCTTTCCAAAACTAAACCGAATGAAAACTGGCTACTGTATAAAAATAAAACTGGGGAAATTTGGAAAACAAAACTCTTATCTTGATTCTCTATTGCCTGTGAAACTAACGTTGACTTTACCTCCTTCTTTGTAGGGTGTGCGTGTGTGTGTGTGTGTGTGTGTGTGTGTGTGTGTGTGTGTGTGTCTGTGTGTTATACATATGCAATATGTATGGAGGCAAGAGGTCAGTGTGTATTCTAATATCTTTGTCAATTATTTTCACCTTAGTTTTTTGAGATAGAATCACTCATTGAACCTGAAGCTTGCCTATTTCTTTACAATTGCCTGGTTGGCAAACCTAAGGGATCTTCCTATTTCTATTTTTTTCCAGCATTGGAATTACGGTTAGACATATACTGTTGCGCTTAGATTCTTAAAATTTCCTTTCCTTTCTTTCTCTTTCCTTTCCTTTTCACCTTCTCTTCCTCATCCTTTTCTTTTCCCTACCACTTCTCTTCCTTTTTATTTTCCTTCCCTTCTCTTCCCTGCTTTGCCATTTTACAAAGTGGGTTCTGGAGGTAGAATTTAGGTCCTAATGAATGTGCAGTAATAGCTTTACCAACTAAGCCATCTCTGTAGTCCCCAAGTTTGCTGCTTCTTTACATGTAGACAGACTCTCAGTCCACTCTTATAGGTTAAGTTTTCCTCCTCTTTGTATGATTCCCATCCTCTCGATGACTTTAATGTTTTACAACTGTCCATGGCTCTTAGAACTTATCTGTGTCTGTTCTCCTTCTGTTTCTTCTGGTTAGAATATTTTTGCTACAAGAAAAAATTAATGATCAAGAAAAGTTAGTGCATAATGAGTCAGTAGGCAGGAAAGTTATATAGGTAAGAATGCTTATTAGTAGTTATTCTCAGACTGTTTTTATCTTATGGACAAAAGCTAAAAATAGATGATATTGAATTCAGACATTTGGGGATTTCCTTTCAGTATCAAGAATCTGCGATCTTTGGAAAGAAAGGGGCTTCCAAGAACACCTGGAAACTTTAATTCTATGATGTCCCTGTAATACAGCCTTTGTCGCTATGGAAAGTGAGAATCACAGATGTGTGAAGGGTCCTGTGTCTATGAAATACTTCATAGTGTGCTGTATCTAGATAAACTCTCTTGTGATATTTTATGTGTACATTTGCTTTAATGACCACAGAATTCTTTTATGACTTAAAACTTTGTTTATTTTAGCATTCTATATTGGAGTTTATAAGTCTATGTTATGTGGGTGTCTTTTCTCAATTCCTAAAAAACAGCTGGGGAGAAAAAGTAGCAGCATGATACAGAGACTGACTTGATTTGAAGACAATTTTCAAAGTGTTATGTGTGTTAGATCTGTGGAGTATTGCCCTCTATATATTAAAACCTAGAATGGCTCAATTATTTCATTTATAATTTGGGTGACATACTGATGAGCATTCTTTATACCATAGCCAACAATATTGTATATAACTCAAAATGAAAATGTTTAACATCTAAAATAACATGGGGACTGGAGAAACAAAATGATAACATTTAGTGCTGTTTTGGAACTGCTATCTAAAGAAAAATTATTTTTGAATATATTTTAAATAAGATAATGTTTAAAAGTTTCAGAGAGGCATTCTATGGATTATTTAGATCATAAAATGTAGAATCACAATACTTATGCATTATTGTTGGTGAAATGTTTAGATATATAGATTAGTTATTAGGTATTTCATAGCTTATCTTTCAGGAACTTGTAGCACATGTCATTCTTGGACAACTGAATTTTTAATTCAAAAGTTTTATAACAGGAAAAACTTGAGAAACATCTGCTGATAAAATGAAATTTCAATGGGCTTTCATAAAAATTATTTTCTCAGAAGGCTCAAGCATATTGACATTAGTGGCTTTATATATAACCATGTTAGATACTCATCACAAAATTTTAGAAAAGTTGAATAAACAAGGCCATACAGTTAACAAATGAATTACTCATATAATTCAGCAATTAGATTGTCATCTAGAATTGTGCCCCAATTACTGTAACTTTTAGAGAGTACGAGACTAACTTGTAAGATTTTTTTTTTAAGCCTAGAGAAACTAATACTTCAAGAGGTCACATTATAAAGTGTGTGTGTGTGTGTGTGTGTGTGTGTGTGTGTGTGTGTGTGCAAAATGGGAGTCCCTCCTTCCATGAAAGAAGTCATTGGATTATGCTACCATGACAGAAGCTTCAGTAAACTCATTTGAAGAATAAGATTCAAGTACAGACTCCCTTAGAAGACTGGAATCTTTACAAATGAAGGAAAGCATTAAATGTTTCCAGCTCATTCTCTGCAAGCCAGGTGTCTCCTGTGATACAGACCTGACAGCAGCCGTCACTGTTGTCTGTGGTTAATTGGGATATTTTGTACTTATTGAAAATCTATAGGCATAAAGCAACAATTAATACAGCTGTACGGTAAAGGATGGCAGGATCCCTGTTGGAACAGCTGCTTGTTGATTCAGCTGACATTTCTTTCATCCACCCTTCCATTGTTCTCCTTAAACAATAGAGAGATACAAATGTGAGTTTTACTCACTCTAATGAAAAGGGTAGAGTTTCTCTCCCTATAAATATTTTCAAAAGCCTTGATGATTCATGAGATTTGCCTTAATACATTTAGAGCTGAAAGTAAGTGTACAAGGCATTGGACGACTACTCTGCCCTGGCATTAGAGAGAGGAGGGCACTTACATCAAGAAGAACTCAACTTATGCTTCGAAGAAAAACATGGTCTTTATTACTTTCTTCTTTGCCCTAACTTCCCCCTGGAAAAAAGAAACTTTCTCCAAAACAAAACCTGGCAGAAGGGAACACTGCTTCTTGGGTGGGCATGAATGTACTTTTGCCTCAAGGAAGGGGGTATATACAAGATGACCTTTGAAATTTATTTTCAAGTCCATTATTCATTAGGTTTATCTAAACACTCTTTATGAAGGAGGATAAAATATGGATGAGTCCTCAAGAAAAAAAAAAAGCCAGAAAAATATTACTGACTGCCTTTTACAAAGGGGAGATGAGATGTGTTCCTTCAGGTTCCACATTTCTTCTTTATTTCATTCAGCCCTACTGGGACTATGGCATGTATCAAATTCACCTATGAAGCTTAGCTGATACAATAAAAACCTGGTGGTTCATTTCTTCCTTTTTCCTATATAAACCCACATTATTCTTTCAGATTGGTAGGAATTTTCTGAGTTTCTCTCTCAGGCACGATTCTGATGTTTGAAACATCTCCCTCTCGCCATTGCTTTTTAGTTGCTTTTAAAATGAGAAGCTCAAAGTAGACATGTGATTAGGCTCAAAACCCAGCAGTTCTTTCAAACATGCTGCCGGGTATCAGATTTCCTTTTCTATTCCATGACCTTTGTCTTGATACTGACCCTCAGTTATCCCACGTGGCTACTTCTGAGAAATCTAGGAATTCATAAACTTGAATTCTGTTTCTTCAGAGAGCTATCTTGTCCACCTATATCTACAGCTGTCAAATTGTCCCTGGCACAAAAGATATGACTCGTTTGAAAATTTGTTGCCAATTCATATCAGAATGTACTCCATGAGGGCAGAGTTACACCTTATAAGCTTGGGTTTATATTGCTGTGATAAAACACCGTGACCATAAAGCATCTTGGGGAGGAAAGGGTTTATTTCAGGTTGAACTTACATGTAACAGTACCATCACTAAGAGAAATCAGATAGGAACCTGAAAACAGAGACTGAATCAGAGGCCATAAGAGGGTGCTGCTTACTGGCTTGCTCCCCATGGCTTGCTCAACTTGCTTTTTATACCACCCAGGATCTATTGCTGGACCTTTTCCTAGTAATCATTTTCAAGTAGATGCTCTTATACACTTTTCCACATACAGTCTTGATATTTGCCAAAGAAGTACATTGTTATGTTACCCCAACAGAGAAGATACTGCATCTACCTATGAGAATTTATAGAAATAGCACATTCATGGAATTCATATCCACAAATCTGTTAAGATTAGCAAGGATAAGGAAGATGAATAATGTACACAATATGGGTCTTATGGGTCTGTTTCCTACTAAGACATCTAAAATATAAAGGCATACTCTGATATTTCCTATTTAAGTCAGAAAAACTGCTTTTCTTATGGAAACATATAACTCAGTATCCTTTCTGGCCTAAAACAGTTTTAAGGTCTCTTTTGCTCTTTTTTTGAGCTCTACATTTCATTTCTCCACTTAATCTGATCTTTTAATTACAGACCGTGAGTTGCAGTATTGCCTTTATATCTGATGAGTTGTTGGTTCTGTTCTTCAGTTTACAATTGTTCATACCTCTTTCCTTGAAAAGTCTCTGCTCATATTCAATAAAGATCAACACAAAGTAAACCTATTTTGATCCCCAAAGCCTATTTCAGCCTCCCTCCACCAAGAACAAAAGTAGTCTTTAAATTTTTTATCAAGTACATATATTTTTTGTTTTAATAATTTTATTATATGTTAATGTATTTATTACATGACTGCAGTAGGAGAGTAACATTTGGAGGACAGTGGTCAATGGGAAAGTGGTGAGAGTTGGCTCTCTCTATTGTGTAGACCCAGGGAACCATTGAACTCAACATCATCAGGCTAGAGGACAGATGCCCTTATCTATGGAGCCTATTGAGCATCTCACTGGACCAAATCCATGCAATTCTTCAGTATTGCGGGACTTTCTTGGACCCTTCTATGGTATAAGTAATGACACTGAGACGTCTTTATAGGTTAAAGCTTTGGCCTTTCATTTGGGCAGCTTACAAGCTACTTGTAACTTAACCTGACTCGCAGACCTGTGTTAAGACTTACAGGCCTTTGTTCCAACCATGTCGCTAGCTCTTTAACTTCCTGTTATGCTCCAGTCTACGTCTATTTTATTCTGAGTCTTCCTTGGTTCTCTCAGTATCCCCTTGCCTCTCCCTGCATCAGTCTCTCTGCCAGGAAGTTCTACCCTCATACTTCCTTCTCCAGCTATTGGCCATCAGATCTTTATTACAACCAATCAGCAGTGAGATAACACCTGATACACCTCTTAGATTGGATCTAGGCACAGAGGGCTGTCTGATCAAGTATCTGAGCAGGTGTTTGCTTTTGTTTTGTATTTTTTGTTTGTTTTTGAGACAGGGTTTCTCTATGTAGCCTTGATTGTCCTGGAACGATCTGTGTAGACCAACTAGACTCAAACTCAAAGATCCAACTGCCTATGCCTCCAGAGTGCTGGTATTAAAGCTGTGCACCACCACTGTGCAGCATGTACCTGAGCAGGTATGGAGGGACCATAGAAATGACAGTACTAAGATCTTGCCAGTATGTATCTTTCTGTTATAACAGTAATCAATAATAGAAAACAAAGAGACACACCTTCACACAATGTGAAGGAAAGTCACTCCAACCCTTAAGCCTCTTAAGCACATCTGTATTTTTAGGTGAGATTTCTTTTTATTTTGATCATCTCTACCAGACTGTATCTTCACTTTCTATTTGGCTTGCTAGGTCCTTTGAGTTGCTTGGCTTTGCACTGTCCCCAGTCAGGAAACAAAGAGCAACTTAGAAAGTCACAATTCTAATGTCTGTCTTACATAGAGTTTATATCAATATACGGGTCCCACAGTCAAGGCATATTTTAAAATGTATTAGCATCAGTACTAAAAATGTGTAGAAAACGTCCCTGAAGGTAGAGTAGGAGTCTTAACACTTTCTCAAATTATGCACTGTACTGATCTTTCTCATTACAGTGATTTTTGATTCCTGAACAGGTTACTGTTTTATAGCCAGTAAAACTGATGACTGACACAACAGGCAGGATCAGCACTCTCTTCCTGGAGCAGAGTTGCCAGCAAGCACATCTTTATTTGACAAGAAAAACTAGTACAGGACAAATTATAAAACAACTTTTCTAGGTTTGACAAGGACACCCCTTAATTAATTACATTAAAAACTTCAATTTGCATGGGTATGGAACAACAGGTGGATGAAACTTAGATTCAGCTCATTTATTTTTGAGTGAGTTGGAAAAATGTGATCATCCACTTTCCTTGCTTCTCTCCTTTTACTCCATTCCCTTTTTTGTTCCTCCTTGTTTTTTTCCACACAACTTGGAAGTAGTATCCTTTCTTAATTTTATAATAATTTAAAATCTTTTACATACCACTGTTCCTTGAACTGGAATTTTTTTTACTCAGTCTCATTGGATGAACTATAAACTATTGCAATGACTTCCAAGTTTATATTTTTTTGTTTGGACTTTCCCCAAAACACATGTTACATGTATTAGACTCTCTAATAATTCTTGATATTAATTATTAGGAGTCTAGTATTTGTTTTTAACTTAATATATTTCAAACTTTTATCTGACTTTCTTTACTCCTAAACTTGCCACATCACAATAATCTACATTTCAGTACATAAAGGCTTTAAAATCTCCAGCTGACCAGCAAAAATAAAATTTGGCATTATCCATAGGTACTGTTTGGTTTACTCTTAGATCTCTTCTAGTCCCTTGATTAAAATTCATCCAGTATATTGCTTTATGAAATTATTGTGTCTTGTACCAGTTATCACAAATACCTTCTGTGTATATTGTTACAATAGGCTCCAGAACATTCTCTTTGATTTGCTCTTGGTTGATGCAGTTTCATCTTGTCTGAAAATGTATGTCACATCCTGTAACTTCAAATAAAAACATCTAGTACTTTCTCATCTTGGTAAAACCTCAAGCTTCTAGTTAACAATCTCAACTCATAATGTTTAAAACACATTAACTCCGGTGGCTGTTATAAATATTGTTGACTCTGACAGGAATAAAGCTCTTTTCCAGACTTTGTTTGTGCTGTTCTATTCTTTTTATATATATATATTTTATTGTTGGTTTTTTTGTTCTTTTTTTCTTTTTTTTCCTTTATTTTTTATTTCTTCAAGTTACATCTCAATCGCAGTCCCCTCCCTATTCCCCATCCAGTCCCACCCTCCCACCCTCAACCCCCCATCCTCATCCCTTTTTTTTTTCTTTTAAGTTTAAGGTATATCTTATTTCTCCCTACAGTTTCCCCTTTCAGTCCAACAAATGGCTCTTTCTCTTATAATAATAAATACAATACAGTACAACAGAGGTAATTAGGCCACAGTTATGAGGGTTATATGGCTTAACGTACATTCCCAATGACCAGTCCATATGTATTTGGTACTTGACTTTAACATTCTAATATCTAACCATCTCCATGAGTTTAAAGTTCTATATCTGACTCAACATTCATACTAATTGCAACACACAATTTTAAAAGTATCTTCTTAGATGTATAACACTCTCTTGACTCCTAAACACCTCAAAATTTAATTATGAGACTGTATCTATCTGTTCTTCAATCACCTCAGAGACCTGAGAGGGATAAATATATCTGATTTTATAGGAAGTACAGGGCCTGCAGCTTCCCAAACTAAGAAATGACATACCAGTGGCTGCCTGGACAGTTCCCATTTTCTCTCCATACATTACAGCATCGCTCTTCAGTTGTTTGGCCCTGCTTCTCTGACAGACATTGATTGTAGAGCAGGGGTTATGAAGGACTTACCTACTCTGTCTTGGCAGAGCTAGGCTGTCAACTTACCTGCTTCCAGGTTTTGTCCTTTTTGGACAACATTCTGTCTACAGTTGGAGCAAGGGGCTTTTCCTACCAAGAGATAGGCTTGCGACTAATTCAATCATCTCCCACTGGAGATTCTTCAATGCTCATCTTCTACTTGGAGGAGAATAGGGGGTGCTGTCAGGAGTTGATATGTCTTGATATAAAAAAATCTAAAGTTACGAAAACATCTTTGAATGCCATATTCTGCAGATCTCTTGAGGTTTTTGAAGAGGCCCTATCTATCTCTTATATTAGGGTAAGCATATGTTGCTTGACTCTTAGCAGGTTTATTTCTGATTAGCTTAGCAGGTAATTATAATAGGCTGTCATAGTACCTAACAGAATGACCGGCTTGCATAACCATTAGTTTGCACATTTCAGGTTCCTTTTTGATATCACCTCCAAATATCTTTTAAGGCTTACAGGCTGTCCTTCATTTCTATTTCCTCCTTATATCATAAGATCCACAGAGTAGGATGTTTTTGTTTTGTATGTTTGTTTTTACTGCTTCATCCTTTCTTTCCACAGCAGTGCTTGGGAACAGTTGTCCAACAATGATTCAGAGATTTAACAAATGAATTCTCATCTCTAGTTTTCAATTTTAGAATTCCCATTTATTTACTTTTCATAAATTATAACAATTTTTATTTTACCTAATATATCCTCTGTTTTCATGACTCTAGTGATCACAATTACTTGCATGTATCTCTTGGGCTATGTAAAATACTGGGAACCCTCTTAGGTCTGCTTTTACTACCTTTTTAAAACTTTGGTTTTTAGTAATTTGCTTTTACTTTTTTGTATCTTACAATCCTTTAATTGATAGATGAAATTGTGTAAATATTCATAAAAATCTTAAATTTTTTTCCTGAGGCATTTAGTTGACAGATTATCATTGTCCTGTTAAGACTTTTTTATAAACATTGTTAGGAAAGGCTCAGTTAGGATCTGTTTGCATAACCAGGTATCAACCTCACTGCAGGAGGATGTGTTACACTGATTTTAGAGGGAGGACAGGGTGGAACTGGGAAGGGTTGAAAGAGGGTACTATGTGGAGATGTAACTTGAAGTAATAAATAAACATTAAAGAAAAAAAGAATGGTTCTCTTGTGAGAAATACTGTGGTGTTTTTGAAAATATTTGCAAAATTTGGCAAATATTTGTTTCATTTGGTAGAGATTAAACTTTAGATTTTATGTTGTGAATTTTAATTAGTCTTTCTTTATGCTCTTTTTATACAAAATAATGTAGAAGAAAACATACTCAAGTAATTGAGCAGCTGAGAGGTGATAAGTGACTGTAATCTCTTGGTCTTTTTCAAATACTAGATAGTAGATCCTTTGGAAGCTCTGAAATCCAATCTATATTTCCAAATCAATGCCTTCCTTATTATTTATTCATTTTGTGTGTGTGTGTGTGTGTGTGTGTGTGTGTGTGTGTGTATGTGTATGTGTGTATATGTGTGTGTGTTTTGGTGTATGTGCATGGGATGTGTACAGGTGTGTGTGGTATGTGTACATGGCATGTGTACAGATGTGTGTCTGTGTATGTACTCAGCTCAGAGAGGCTGTTGGGGCACTACTCTATCACACCCTACTTTATTACCTTGAGACAAGGTCTGAAGCTAGAATAGTGGCCAATAGATCCCAGCAATCCTTTTGTCTCTGTCCCCATCAACTGGTGTGTGCAGTGGCACCCACTTTTAAACATGGTTTCCAGGGATTTGAACTGAGGTCCTCTAGATTTCAGTAAATATTCTTTCTCACTAAGTCATTTCTCTGGACTCTCAAAGCAGCACCTGAAATGTTTAAAGTAAAAATAACATGTAATTGTTGCAAATTAGATAGATGATAGAGAAATAACCTCTTACAACAACTACACATTACAATGACTTGATAGTTATAATGGTCATATTCTTTTATCTGTAATTCAGTTTTGCCAAAATAGAAATTCTGAGTCAAACTGCTTATGTTTAAAAGGTTATTAGCTACTACTACATTACTTTAAACAATGCTTTTATTTTCTCCCTAGCAATATATAATTACTGCTTTTCCACATTCTCTCCAGAACAAAATGTGTTGAACATTTTAAAATTTCAATAGACTTAAGTGGGTTAATAATGGATCTGCAGTGTTGATTGGGTTATATTTTTGGTTTACTCTTCATTTGAATATGTTTCTGATGTTTCTTGCTTATTCCTCTTTTTAAATTGTGTTTATGTTATTTTTAGGTTAAATAATATTCATCTTTCTAATATTAATTTAAAGGAACTGTTTGCAAATTAAGGAATGTTAAACTACTTTCAAATACCTTCTAGTCTACTGAAGAATTGTCATCCATACCCAATTAATAGTCTTTCTTCAGAATATTTATGATTGTAAATGTTAGTTGACCCTGATTTCCATACATACATTTTATGAACTAAAGGAGAACTAAGGAATGCCTAGAGGCAATTAAGGACAAGAGAGACTTCTAGAAGCATACTGTGTCGTATGAGTGAAACAAGATGAGGTCACTTCAAGTGATTTTTCATCCTATCTCACCTTAGAGAATTATCTCTGTCTTTATTCAGCCAGATCCTTCCACTGAAGGTCATTTGAAGAACATTCAAAAAGGTAGATAGCTTGAGAACAGTATGGATCTTTCTATAAGAAGTATGCATGACTTCTGACATAAAAAAAAACTATTAGTCAAGAAGACTAGTCTAGGTTTATAGAAATATAGGCTATATCGTTCAATTTTATGTTTTGAAAAAGTATATATATTAGTTTTTGTTATTTCAGTTTGTCAAAAGAATCTAGATTTATAGCTACAGTTTGAACTATAAAATCACTCAATATTTCTGAGGATCAATTTCAGAAACTATAATATAGAGATAATAAATAGTTACTCCGTAAAACTGATGTGGAAAATGGAGATAATATGTGATATGTGGAAACTGGAGATAAAAATTAAAAACAATTTTTAAAATTTGTTTCACTAGCAGTTAGCAGTTGTTTATACTCATTAATATCCCTCTTAGCATAGCACATTATTGATGACAATGCTTCCTGTCTTGCTTTTTGTTTGTAATTAAGATTAATTTATATGCTGATTAATTTTGGGGGGGGTAGTCACCTTATTCCTCTGCCTTTGTCACAAATCTCATTTGTTTGTAATCAATTGTTCTTAGCCTTTAGACCCCAAAGAGATGGTGTATGAACATATTCCTTATTTGTTTCATGCTTTCATTATAAGACAAACAGCCAATGGATAGAATATATTGAAAATAGGAAAATTAGAACTTGAATTGTGATGAGATGGTTTATGAGAATTTTTGTTTATTCAGGAAAATATATAACAGTGTGTAAGATGTGAATATGATAGAATATAAACATTAACTGTACATAGAAAGATCAGTAAATAAAGAGAGATCATACATAAAGGATGCATGAAAGAAAGATGGTATATTGTAGAAAAAGTATTTTTTTAATCCAACCTAAAAGACACATATACATTTAAAGCACAAACAGAACATCTCAGAACATATGATTTTCTTCTTCCAAATTATTACTTAGTTGACCTGTTCTAGAAAAAATTTGAGTTAAGTTTTGGGAAGACATTTCCTTCATAATATCTTTTGATCTTGAGTGTTTTATGAAACAAATGCTATTGAAACTCTCTCCTTAATAATTTCACTATATCTGTCATCACATATTTCCCTCCAGTGGCAGTGTGCAATAGTACATTAAAATAGCTGATACCCTGACAGTATGAGGTTTTTCTCTTCATAGTGGAACTCATAGGGCATAGCTGAATGTTGATAATGACTCTGAGAAAAAATTTATCATAAGAACTTTCCTATATTCCTTATGGAATGAGGGCAAGAGGAAAAAAAAAGAAAGTATGGAGAGAGGGAAAGAATCTTTCACCCTAAAAATAGAGGAAAGAATAGTGGGAAGAAATATGAATAACAACTTTGCATTATAGTTCTGGATAGCCACTTACACATGCCAGGGTTTCTACTCTGCACTGAGGTTGAAATTCTCAATGTTTTATTTACAAAGTTATGTGGAAACCATAAGAGGAATATTTAATTCCAATTGGTCGTTCATGTACTGAAGATGAAGCTATCCAAAAGTCCTGAAACCTTCCTTCATTGGTTTGTATTTTAAGCTTGCCTTCCTCTCTGTTCCCGAACCATCATAGCGCACCCTGCCTAATATTAGTCACAGGAATTAAAATAATTTTAACTACAGATGACTAGGCAATTACGTAATTTTATTTCTCTAGTGGCAGATGCTAATGTAGTGTTGCTGAAGCCATTGCAGCTTAAAGACTCCTGTCACTAGTCTTTGCAGACATGGTTTGTTTTTTTTATTGTTAAGTGAAAACACAAAAGAGAAATGGGAAAAATATGGTCATGAGACTCTACCTCAAGGACTAGATGAATGGGGTATGAACCCGAGATTTTACTTTTCTAATGGATATTCTTGGGAATGTTGCTTAAACATTCTACCCCTTGGGATTTTTATTCTGTAAATTGAGGATAATAATAAATTATATATCAACAAGGTGTTGTTTTAGCATACATAGGCTAATATGCAAAAGTCCTGACCCATAGCAAATATGTTACTAGTATCATTATTTTTTACTCTTTTCAGATTCAGTTCAAGGTTTGCAATTGAATGACAATGGAAGATGGCACACTTTATCACAATGAGTTTTCATGTATCCTTCCTACATCATAACTACTGAAAACCTTCTTTTTATAGAGGCCACAGTCTTTGATAATTGCTCCTTTTGATGGCCACAATTATGAAGTAACATGTAGGTCAGCAAAAGCCTCTTTTTCTATCTCTTGCCGGCCTCTTCTGCAACGTAAGGCAGATCAAAGCTTCTGTATACTTCCATTTGAATGCGTCACCACATACAGTGTAAGAGTTGTTAACACTTGCCATCAGCATCTGAAAAGTAGCTGCTTGTAGACAGACAGCATAGAATATTTTGAGGTTTTTACATGCTAAAAACCTTTCACATTACTGGGTATAGAAAGGACAGCAATAAGAACCAAATGAACAGCTGAATTTAGTGTTAGAAAGGACACTCCATAGAATGTCCCAAATAAAGCTATGGACCCATAAAGTTAGAAAGTTAGTCCATAGTCATGAACTAGATGAGTAAATACCACTTATTTTCTTTTTAAATTATCTGTCATGTAGCTATTTGTGTGCCTCACCACATTTAGTAGCAACTTTATATTTGCATACTTACGGGACACTCATATATTTTATTTCTAGTCATATCTTATTGATGAAGAAAGAAGCTCTAAGCATTAAGTAACAGCTACAAATTGCTAAAATTGGACTTAGACTCTGACCTGTCCAATTTTAAATCTTAACCCCTTATTCACCCTTTCAGAATGTAGTGATTGTATTTAAAAAAAAATCTATTTTACTTTGTTCAGATGAAGAGCTGATGTGTCTTCCAAAAGTTAATCTTTTTTTGCATTCAAATCTATCCATACTCTCTTATTATTTCTTAACAAAATGAAGTGTTTATTTTTTATATTTCTCATTTTATTAATAATTAATATTATATTGTTTGTCTCTAAAATCAGGGATAAATCATGCTTAAATTTCTAAAAATAATGCCAATTTCATTTATTTTAAATAAATATATTTTGCTAAATCTGTTAACTTGAAGATAAACTTTGACAGCAAGAACATCTTCACAGTCATTTTAGACTGAGTAGATAGTAATGTTTTCCAGGCAAAGCAGTTGGGTGAGATAGAAGCCATGATTCTTTTTGACCACTCACGTATTTTCCTAACAGAGAAAAATATCATAGTTGCTGAACAGCCAGAATTGTGTCTTCTAAGAATTGACTAAGACTGGCTTCTCATTCCATGCAAATGAGTAAGTAGACAGTGGTAAAAGAAAATATGAATGAGATGTCTTGGTTTGAATATTTTTCTAAAGTAGAATTTATGAGTCCATTACCTATGTTGTTTCTAAGTTGAGCAATTAAGTTAGATTAGCATGAAGGTTATTAAAAAGAGGCCTAGTGCTAATAAGCAGTACATTATATTACTAGGCACAGGGAAGTTATAGTAGCTTGCCGTATTTTTGTTTGTTTTGTTTTTTGGATAAAAAGAAATAGACAGAGAGTAAACATGTTATGTTACCACTCTAGTCTAAAGGATAGTACTTTCATATGCTATAAACTTTTTACTCATTACAATTTTGTAATAATGTAAAGGGATATTTTTCTTTTAATTTCCAAGTAAGAAAGAATGAGAAATAAAGGTTAAACTTGGGGCAACACTATGGTACAGGGATTTGTCTGGAATGTGGTCTCAGTGCCCAGGATTCATTTTTCACCCCTCAGTCTAGGACTTTCCAATGTGAAGTGCCCAGGCCCTCATCTTAGGAGAGTCTGAAGAATTTCTTCATAGCTTATGGATTACAGGTTGTTCATCTATGAAACAAAATAGTGCTTTGGAGCTTGGCCACATATCAATTCCTGTCTTACTGTTTCTTATTCAGTAGGAAACTCAATAGCTGGAGAAAGACCTTGCCTGAGAGATTCTCTCAATCAACAATGGAAAAACATCTGTGCTTGATCTATAGATATATGTTTTCCTAAAACCTGGTTTAGAGAAAACATACTTCTTATCTTTAAACACAAAACAACCTTCGTAGTATTTAATCTTTAAACATCATTGTTTTCCCAATGTTGTTTGAACTCTTTCATATGCTTACATCCAAACTCACTCTTGTTATGCTCTTATTTTGTACACTCTTCTACTTCTATGCTCGCTCAGTCTTCAGTGATAAGCCTCTACATACTATTATTAGTGGAATGCAAAGCCAGAGTAAGTGCAACATGTTGACTTCTACTGAAAACAGCTCCCCCCCTCACTCCCCCTACCCTCCCACCCCCAACCAGGTCATACTGACCTTCCTGGGGAAGGTAAGGAGAGCCTCCTTGGTTTAATCACCACATTCCACAAGGGGAGATGTCACTTCGCCAGCTTTCCTCTCTGTGCCAGGAAATCAGCTCAAAGTATTTTTCTTCAGATAAGTGAACATGCTTGTCATAGCTTACTTATGCCTGTTAAATCTTTCTATGAAATACTTTACAGGGAAATATGTAAATATTTTGACGGCTTGTGCCATTCTGTTCAGACTGTTTTACAGATTACACATAGATCCCACATGAAACAGGAAAGGAAAGCAAGAAGAAATGTCCTAATGCATCATTTTTTTGTTAATGAAACAGCAGGATCAAAGGATGTTCTTCATAAATGGACTCTTAATGTAAACACACAAAAAGAATGATGTATCACCGTGGGCTGGCTCCAAGTGATGCCAGTATGATGGAAGTACATAGCAAGTTTCCAGTACAGTATGTCCTCTCACCTTTCCCTCCTGGCAGCTGTGTGGGTGTGGAGGTAGGCCTTAGGACTATGAGGTTTGTAAAATTTACATTAATAGAAACTTTGTATATAGTAAGATTTTACTGATGCATTAGATTTTAGATTAAAGAAGTCTACAAACCATTAGTGCATCTCAGAAGTATACGATATTCTTTCATTTAATTACAAACTGTAGTCGGCAGTTCTGACACATTCTGATTATAGCTGGGAAGAGAAAAGGAAGAATTTCACCTTGTCCTTCACAGAAAATGAGTAGAATCAACTTATCACTTTAGCTATTTAGATTTTACTTTCTTATGGTTTTCACTGGAAGTATAAGATAATGTTCCTGAAATTTGAGACATTGATAATTGATAACAGAGTAAACATCACAGAGTAGCTATGCCATAGTACTGTATGTGACAAGGCTCTGGTTAAATGGTCATTTCTCTAGTGTCTGTAATTTCTGGGTTTTTAGTCATCTTTTATTTCGAGTGTGTTAAAAATGCAAGTGCACCGTCTGTCTGAGGAGAGCCCTGCTTTACTCCTACTTTCATTTGATTGTTGATGTGCTGCCTTCCAGAACTGAAGGAAAATAACATAATTACAACCTTAACTATAGCAACAACAAAAAAATTCATGGGAAGATATCAAGAATTGACATTTCAGCTGGTGGGTTAACACTTGGTAAACATAGAGTTACACTAAAGAATCAGCAAGTAAAGAAAGCCACATGGCAACAGCTGTGATAAGGATTATCTCTTCCACCATATTTTTTTTCATGCTACCAACAGAAAACTCTGAGTTCCAAGACAAACATATTATTAGCAAATCTTAGCTCACTGAATTGTCCTGAGGCATAGCCATACAAGAGAACATCTCAAAGTCTACAGTTTGGGGTGAGAGCTGCAATAGAAGTCAATGATTAGGAATTGATTTCTGAGTGCACTGGGTCCTTCAGAAGAACTCTTAAAGTAATTAAGTTGATGATGGTTAGCCAAAGCATGAAATATGTCTTTTTCCAAAGAAATATGAAGTTGGGAGTCATGATGATCTTTTAGACCAAAATTTATCAAGAACTAAAAAAACATGTTGTTCTCCTTCTCTTTATAACTAGTCTTCAAAATGAAAACTTTGGGCTGGCAAAATGGCAAAGTGGGTAACAGTGTTTATTGTCAAGTCTGCAGTCTGGGTTAGATTCCCAGGATTCCTATGAACCCTATAATGTAAAGAGAGAACCAGCTCCAATGGGTTGTCTTTTGACCTATACGTGAGCTACATACACACCACACACCACACACTACACACACATACACACACACACATACACACAGACACAGACACACACACAGACACACACACACACACAGACACACACACACACATACACACACACACAGACACACAGACACAGACACACACACACAGACACACACACACACACAGACACAGACACACACACACACACACGCATACACACAGACACACACACACAGACACACAGACACACACACACACACACACACACACACACACACACACACACACACA
>CAJQZJ010032130.1:5761855-5779993 GCA_907164525.1 Lophiomys imhausi
TTTCTTTCTTTCTTTCTTTCTTTCTTTCTTTCTTTCTTTCTTTCTTTCTTTCTCTCTCTCTATCTCTCTCTTTCTTTCTCTCTCTCTCAGACTTATATAGGTATTTTGTTTAGGGTTTCAGGCTTCTAAACATACACCCCTTTATATTTGCATATCTATTGGTGTCCTTTTTTTTCTTCATTATTTATTTTTTTCCTTTATTTTTTATTTCTTCAAGTTACATCTCAATCGCAGTCCCCTCCCTATTCCCCTCCAGTCCCACCCTCCCACCCTCAACCCCCCATCCTCTTCCCTTTTTTTTTTCTTTTAAGTTTAAGGTATATCTTATTTCCCCCTACAGTTTCCCCTTTCAGTCCAACAAATGGCTCTTTCTCTTATAATAATAAATACAATACAGTACAACAGAGGTAATTAGGCCACAGTTATGAGGGTTATATGGCTTAACGTACATTCCCAATGACCAGTCCATATGTATTTGGTACCTGACTTTAACATTCTACTATCTAAACATCTCAATGAGTTTAAAGTTCTATATCTGACTCAACATTCATACTAATTGCAACACAATTTTAAAAGTATGGTGTCCGTTTTCTTCAGCACATTTTTAGACAGTCATGATGGTAAGAATTGGTGGGTGCAGTTTTCATAGTTCTAGGAGACAGTTTTACAACAAACTGACTGACCCTCTGGTTCTTAAAAACCTTCTTGTCCGTTGCCTTAGGTGTGGGTGTCATTATAAATGCATCTCTTGGGCCTGGATTCTATAACTCTGCATTTTAATTGGTTCTTGTTTTCTGTAATGGTCTCCATCTGTTGCAATGTAAGCTTCCTTGATGAGGAGTTGAGGATTACATTTATCTGGCTAGACTCTGGGGAAATAAAAGTACAGTTTAAGGTCAGAGAGAAAAGTAACAGAAACTGAGGTTTTCAAAGTAAGATCTATGGGAGAGGGATGAGAGCGTGAGAGGGTGGGACTGGGAGGGGTGGAGAGAGTGGACTGTGATGTAGATGTAACTTGAATAAATAAATTAACAAATAATAAACAAACAAAAAAGGGAAACCTAAGCTTTCAAAAATTGTAGGTTCAAGGTATCGACACATGTGTTAAGCAGAAAAAACAAGACAAAACATTTGAGAAATAAGTACTTCCTTTATATTGCTATTCTTTTTTGAAAATGAGTTTAATAGATTAGAGACTATTGGTAATTGAAAAATAACAACAGCAACAACAACAAAACCTGTGCATGATTAGAAGTCCACTTAAGGAAGGAAGTTTGAGTCTGGGTGTTGACTGGTGAGTCAGGATTGAATGTATGTTTCATTGTTAAGAACAGGTGTATCCTTCCACCAGGCAGAGGCACAAGAGTGTTCCCAAGGTGCAGTGACTAATGCTTTGAGTGTGGCCTCAGTGTTCCCTTTATAGATCAGGCAGTCATATACCAGGGATCCTTACTCACAGCACTGAAAATGAATATGAACACAGAGGGACAACAAAGGGCCACTCTTAAAATTCAAATGCTTTAGATAGAAGGGAAGACATTTTATGGCTTACTTCAGAAATATTTTCTTAGTTCTTCTGAAGATAAATATAAAACAACAATTATGACTTTGCAGGGTTGCTGTACTTTTCCTTCCTCATCCATGTATTGCAGCAAAACCTTTGACGTGTAATATGATAAATACATTCCCAGAAGGGCCAAGTTGAGATTAATTCACAATTAAGTATTTTTCCAGTAACAATCATCTTTAGCTCTTGAAACGAGATTATTTTTACCTTAGTTCTTTCTGTACCTGTTTTTCCTGTAGTGTAGTTTAATTATGGATTTGATAGCCTGGAAGGAGAGCTTTAGTCAGATAACTAAAAAAACCAGGATATACCTTTTTTTTTTTTTTTTTTTACCTGAAGAAGGAGCTTGACCATTATTTAATGCTTTGGGGAAGATCAAGAGCAGCAATTTCTTAGATCCTCTAGACATATAGAATCTTAGCTATCAATCTGCCAGGGATTATTCCTTGAAGTGGGTTGAATATTAGACAAAAATTGGTAAAAGACTCAAATTCAAATACAAGACATTTTACTAACATGACTAGTTATGTCACTTTTAGAGACACTGGCCAAACGAGAAAGTTATGTTTCAAATGCATGGGCTATGACAGTAGAGTGTCCAGATCAAAATCATTGCTCTGCTTATAATTAGCTATGAGACTCTTGACGAATAATTAAAATTCCTCAGATTCCTTTTCTATATGATATGACTAATGATAATACCAAGCTAACATAATTTTTTGAAGATAAAGTTCATATAGAATGCTTACAGTTGTTCCTGGGTCATAAAAAGTTAAGTATATTTTTCAAAGTGATAATGTAATTCTCACATTACTTTGAGTAATTATACAATTCTACAGATAGTGAATGTACAGGTTATAAGGGCTAATAAGTTGCTGTTGTAAGTTGCCAACTGACCTGTGACTTTTGGAATTCTTGTTTGCTTTACTTTCCTAACCAAAATTGAGAGACTACAGCTTTTGGAGATGTTCAAAACAGTGGCACTTATATAATGGGGGTGATCGATATTTACCTAATTAAACTTAATACTCACTCACTAGGAGGAAATATGTCTGACACTGTAAATTTAGACAACTACCTAGCTTGTAAGGCCATGGAAACTAGAGGAGCATCTACTGCTTGTAGTTTCCTAAACCCTTATAATCTCCAACAACATGCTAAACTCTTATTCTTACATCACAGATAAGTGTAGCTCTCATCCCTTATCAAAGAAAATTTCTTTTGCAATATACAGATATGGACAGAAAGCCACAACTAATCAGAATGAAGAGTTTAACTGAACTGTGGGGTCCTCAGTCCCAATGTATACATATGGAACACGGCTCCTACACTAAAGGCTCAGGGAACACTGGCAAAGAAGGGATAGAAACATTGCACAAACCAGAGAACCAAGAGAGCATCTTTGAGATATTGTCTTCAAGAAAAAAAAAAAAAAACAGAGCAAGAAAATAACAAAAACAAAGACCCAAAGTGTGAGGAGAGGAGGAATGGATCTGGACGAGTTGGGGTAGGGTGGGTATAATAAATACAGATTGTGTAATATTCTCTAAGGGGTAATAAATATTGCGCATATGTAAAGATGTTTTGAAAAATATGTTGAATACCTTGTCTTAGCTTGGGTTACTATTGCTATGATGAAGTACCCTGATGAATGCAACCTGGGGAAGAAAGGGTTTCTTTGACTTACACTTTCACAGCACTGATCATCCTTGAAGGATAGCAGGACAGGAACCCAAACAGGGAGGAACCTAGAGGCCAGAGCTGATTCAGAGGCCATGGAGAAGTTGCACTTACTGACATTCTCCTCCTGGATTACTCAGCCTGCTTTCATACAGAACCTAGGACCACCAGCCCAGGGATCACACCACTGATGTTCCTTCTCCCATCAATCACTAATTAAGGAAATGCTCTACAGTCTTTCCTATAGTCCAGTTTTATGAAGGCATTATTTCATTTGAGGTTTCTTCCTCTCTAATTACATTAGCTTGTTTCAAGTTGACATAAAACTATCCAGCACAGAACTCTTATTTTCATCCCCATGCTTTCTGTTTCTGTTTTATAAACAATGGGAATCAAGAGGGAATTCATTGTAGTATAGAACAAATTCATTTAATTATATCTTTCACATGAAGAATAAAAATACATCAGGTTTGACATTTGTGCTAGTCAACTTGGCATGTGATGAGACCTGGATTCCTATATCTGAAAACCACAATTTTATCTCTGCTTTCTTTTTAGAGCTGTATAAACATAGGTAAGTAAAATAAACCATCTTCAAAAATTGTATTTTTAAATTATTTACAGCTGTGGCAGAAATGGCAGTGATTTGCAAATTTCTTGCCTATCTAAGAATTCCCTAATTTAATATTTCAGTTTTGCTTCAGTGAAACTACTTGTTAATGGCAGTTTTTCCCATTCATTTTCTTTTCTTCTTTTTCTATTTGTTAGTGAATTGCTTCATTGGCTAGAACCTTTATTATAATATTGATTTAGATAATTATTAGAAACTATTTTTATAATGCAAAATTACAGATGTAATAATCACTTTGAGGCCAGTGTTGGGGACTTAGCAAGACCATTAAATGAGTAGCATTCCAAGGTAAAATAAAAGCAATTATACTTGTTGATTTACTAAAGATGACTGAGAATGGATGTAACATTTTTTAGAAAAAGTACAGAACTCACAGTTTTTATCTCCTCATTCTATGACACTTTTGCATGTCCTATTATATGAGATTTAAAAGAAGAAATTTTGGGAAAATTGTGTTTTATAAAGAGAACCCAGGAAAGTGAACTTTTCCAACTTTGCAAAGATTTGCTTAAGGAATATCTAAAAAGGATTGATGCTGTAGGTATGATTTGATTTTTCTGAGATAATGGGAAAAGTTAAAGGGTGTAGAATGGGTCCCTAGAGATCACTGTGTCTTAATAGAAAAGAAATTCAAAATAAAAGGAAGAGATTTCACTGAAAATCCTAGGTAGTGCTGGAGAGGTGTCTACAGCCTGGTAAACTAGAAATGGGAAGACATTTTAAGATGTGAAGGACATATTTGGCAATCATTGCTTTCATTTTCTGACTCTAAAGTGGTGAATCCAGATGCCTATGGGATCCAGGCAGGTAACTTAATGAGTAGAGAAGCTTGGGTGTGCTATAATGATGAGGGAATGTCATATGCCTGAGAGAATCTTGGATAAAAGAGGCAGTTGCTATCTATGTCTTTCCTATTATTGCCCTGTGAGAATTTGGGTCAATGTTGCCAGATATTTGGCTTTTTCAAGAAAAACTGAAACTATATTTTTATATGAAATCTGCCAATTTAAAAAATGTTTAAAGCCTTTCAAGAAGTACCAATGGGATTTTTCAGCCCACAGGCTGACAGTTTGCAACATCTGCCTCAGCAGCCATGACAGGAACAATCTTTGGCCAGGAGGATGGCTGGCTGGACTTACTATTATGATCTTCATTTCCATATTCATGAGTAGTTCTCCTCACAGACACCTTGATGAATAATTTTGACATTTTGTGCTATTCTAATTTAAAGGCTAGCAATTGAAAAAAATTAAAGAAGTAGCTTACAAAAACAGGTGTTTTCATCTCTGCCTAAGAATGCTTTGTGACCTTTGCTAGATGCTGACAGGTAACACCTTGGCTGCTTGACAAGGATGATCATGTACTTATCACTCATATATGAGTGCATTTGTGGTTACAATTGGTGTATTTAGAAAGATAAACACAATAAAATTTAGATTACTTTATCTATCATCATGTTATCTGAACAGTATCAGTGCTGAACTTTTGTATTTACACATCATGAGTTCAAATCTTCCTATGATAACTGGGAATTGAAATTTTTTATTTTTTTGCAAAATTTACTTCATTTTAAGTATTTGAGGACTTGTAGTGAGTATGTATATTAAAGCCATTCTTGAGAGTCACATAATTATATTGACTCAGCAATGTTACTGTGTGTCCATTAACTATTACTTTATTTTATGAATACATACTTTAAATAACCTTACAGTATAGGAAAACTGGGTTGTGCATCTCCACCAGTGGTGCATATAATTTTATCATTTACAAATTGAGCATCAAACATTGTTCCTTTGTGAGGCGAAGGTTATTTAATTAGTGGGACTAAATTTCTTGGGCTTCATGTCAAGTTTCGCTGTTTGGCTCTGGGTTTTGAAGCAGATGAAAAGCACATAAAACTACAGGTTTTTTTTTTTTTAGAGGATAAAATAGAGCAGTTTGTAATAAATTAATATTGTCATTGGACAGTTATTTCTAATGTGGCTATGGGGTGTATTCACATTTTTCTGTCACTCACCAGAAATGGCAAGAATATATCAGGGCAATGATGACCATGTTCGGCTGAATTATATTGAAATGGTTTGGTTATATAGAAGAGACAATCTCCAACACTACATTAGATATGTTCTAAGAAATCTGATGCCATTTGTGCTTCTCAGCTGATTCTAGGGGAAACTCCATTTAGGAGTTTTATTTGAAAGGAAGGGTGAGCAACAAGGAAAAACATTTTTACTTATGGAAACGTAGAAATAAATACAAAGATTTCTTATTGTTATGCTGTTACTGCAAGTGTATGTCATGGAATTCATCAAGTAAGAGGGTTTTAAGATGGGTATGTGTGGGGCACCTTTTGAAGTCTCATAAACATTTACATATTTTAAATGATTGTGTTTTGGTATTTCCAAGATAACTATAGTCGTAAAGTATACCAATGGCCTGAAACAAAGCTTTTAGTGTAGAAAATGGCCTTGAGATTTTTCAAGTTAAATCCTTTTCCCACCACTTGTCAGGGAAGAAGTTGGGTAGAGTCAGAAGTGCAGTTTACAGAAGAGTGAGAAGTAAATCCAGTGCGATTTTGTCTAAGCCCAGTGCATTTTCATATTCAACTCATTCTTTGAACTCAAACATCATTCCAATAGCTAGGAAATAAAGAGAAGAATCATTTCTATATTTAAATTTCTGTGGAATATCAATAGTATGTCAACTAGTTTTAACATAGTATATCTAAATGAAAATGGAGACTTTAAATTCGCTGTTTAAACACACACACACACACACACACACACACACCTTACCTTCTTCATAGACTCTGAATAACAAGTTACTTCTGTATCAGTTTCTATTTATTTCTATTTAGTAATGACTAGGAGTGTTTTGCATTGTTCTTACCACGGTCAGAGGCTCCCAGAATTATTTAGCCTGAATTTCTCTCTTAAGAAAATAACTCTACTTAAACAAAATCTTGGTCCTCAAATTTTATCCTGAAGTATTTGACAATTTTGGAATTTAGAATAAAAGCTGGCAGTTGAGACTTGATGATCTTGCCACAGGTTGTATTTACTTATCAATGCTTTGTTTGAAAGGCATGATTAAGACCAACTGCAGCCGTGTAATTTTAAAGGATTCTAAGTTTCTTTTGTCTGGGTGGTCCATTCCTAAATTGGCAGGCCACCTATGAACTATCCCTATTTGGACCCCTGAAAACAGAGCTAAATAATTAAATACTCTAGCAAGAAGCCTGTTCAGCATTCTCAATAAATAACTCACTTCCTTTAAGAACTTAAAAATACCTGCTTACAGCTCTATTTCTGGAAGTAGGAATCATTTTTTAATTAAATCAGCAGATTGTTTTTATTAACAAACATAATTGCACATGTTAAAAAGTAATATTAGCAACTAATTATTATTATTTAATTATTGAAACAACTAATTAAATAATTAATATTTTACTTTCACTAAGCAATGAAAAACTAAACTGTTTATATCTAAAGGGAAGTATGGTTGTAAGCACAAATATGAATATTTTGTAATGACACTGAGAACCTCTTTACTTACAGGCTTCTGGGTCTCTTGTTTGGATTCATTATATTCCATTGCTTAGAATGACCTTGTTCCCAGCACTTACTGTAGTAGTGGCAGATTCTATTGATGTTATCTTTAGAGATCATCTTGGAAAGCTGTTCTACTTCAGCTGGAGCACTCAGGACATCATGGATTCACATGGTTACAGTAGAGAGAGAGAGAGAGAGAGAGAAAGAGAGAGAGAAATATATATGGGTTAGAGTAGTTAGGGATTACTTTCTTTCTCTATTCCTTGTCTTTCTCTTTAAAAAAGATTATTTTGTTTATATTGTTAGAAATTTAAGATTGTTTATTGATGCAAGTTTAAAAAATGTTTGTATTTAATAGAAAATTAAGTTTACTGATAAGAATTAAAAATCATTTTGTTTGCTTTAATGTCTTTTGATTGTCAAAATATGTAGATACAACTATGTATTGTGAGAACTTTAAGGTTATTTTGTTTAACTCTTGCTTTAATGTACATTGAAAATTTAAAGTTACTTTGTTTATGTATTGTACATAAACAATTTATTTACATTGTATATGTAATTATGATTGTAGATTTATTTTTTATTTTAGAAGAAGGGGGATATGTAGGGAGTTAGATTAATATAAATTAGATTTAGTAAATACCTAAGGGTTTCTATACAGTCTCTTAATTCGGGGCATGAAGATCAACTTGGCTGTGGACAATTAGCTTATCAGCTCATGGACTAAAAACAAGAATGAAGTCAGGTGAAATAAGGGGAGTCTGTATGGACTAAAAACAAGGTTGAAGCCAGGTGAAACAAGTAAAGACTTTATGGACTAAAAACAAGGTTTATGGCCTGGCATAAGTGTGACTTCCAAGGCCCATGCCTCCTGGTGTTCACACCCCTTCACAGTTCTTTCCTTTTGACTGTGGAGGACACGGTTCAGTTCTGTCTTCTGTTGCGGTGATAAAACACCCTTACAAGATCAACTTTAAAAAATATTTTTATTTTTTTGGTTTGGCTTTTAAATTCTAAGATGTAGTCCTTCATTTCAGGGAAGTCAAGGAAGGAACGCAGGCAGTTGGATATCTCCCCGGTTACAAACGGAGAGAATGAACGCATACAAATTTTCTGGGTGCTTGTTTTTTTCTATTCTTTTGTATGTAGACTTAGACCCAAACCCACTTTTAGGCCAGGTCTCCCCATTTCAGTTACTATGATCAAGATGATTTCCACAAACTAACCTAATCTAGACAAGTCTTTGCTGTGATTGTATTTCCAGGCAAGCATTGCTATTTAGATTACATCAAATTGACAATTAAAATTAATTATTGAAGAAAATGACACCCTTTTAACCAGTATTGTGTAGTAAAGTTATAAATATATATGCATATATATACATAACATATTTGTGATCATATTCTATAAGATTATTCTTTCCTGGTTATGTACAATCAGTTGCCAAACTTAGGCTTGATATGCAGAGAGGGTCTCATGACCAAAGATCAAGGGTAGTTGCTAGCTGAGAGCCAGCAAAAAAATCTGAGGCTGACTATCAAACAGCCTACAAGGAACCAAGTCCTGCTAATAATCACAATGTTTATATTTCATATGACTCCCAGATGTGTCAGCTCTGACTGATAATTTATTGCTTGGTGAAACCCAGAAGGCCCAAATAGATTTCCCGCATGCTCAAATATGCCAAAATCCATGCTACCTTTTAGGTGTACTGGGATGGATACTGCACATTTATGGTCATGAGTTTTCTGGCCCTGAGGTACAAAAAAAGAGAGAGAGAAATGAACAATAGATTATGATAGATGACTTTGTGATAAAATGCAGGAGCATCTTTGTGTGGTTAAGTGTGGAAAACTCTGTGATTCATTTTGGTGGTTTTTCCAGGGGTAGTGTGGGCTAAATGTCAGGAAAAGTTTCAAAAGGCAAGCAGCATTTGAGTTAGATGTTAGAGTGAGAAAAATAATAGAGCAAACTACCTAGCAAGCACACCAACAAATTTAAATCAGTATCACCAGAACTTTATTTCCACTCCCTGCTCCACCATCAATTTGAAATGATTCACAGAAGTTTAAAAATGTTTGAAAGTTTATGGAATGCCAAGTACTCTAGTGTGGTTAAAAGACTGGATGCACGACAGGGAATCAATGTTTAACAAGGAAAGTTCAGTATGCATTCATTAGGATTTCTTTGCCATACAGGGAAGCTTAGCATTTCTCTAGGATTTCATACAGATATGACAGAACATCTTGTCAAGTACAAGTGATTAACTGGTTTCAAAAGACTATGAAAATCCCTAAACAAAACCAGATACAATTTGCCATATCATTTTGGAATACTTTGTAGAGCATCTAATTACACATGTATATAGTCACAAAATATTAACAATATATTGGAACTTTGTTGGTTATAATAAGATAAACTTGAATCTTGCATTTTGTGTGTGAATAATCCAACAAAAAGTGGAATTCTTAAAGTAATGATTTAAAAAAAATAGTTACCACAAAGCACTAGAATAAAGCAATGCAGGTTGCCATGACAACAATCAAAATGATGAACTTAACCTTATCAGGGAAGTAAAGGGAGTGAAAAGCAATTAGGTCACATGATAAGGTATGTGATTTTGACTGTGTGAAAAGGTTTTGCTATTGAAGGACACTGTAGACAGCATTTGTGTATGTCTATTCACATATTTACACAATGCAAAGTACGACACAATATATGAAGTGCTGTGGAAAAAAACAGATATGCTCTAAAACAACTCCTATAACTTCATCTTCATTTAGTTTTGAATGAAATATTTTTATTTGTCATTTATTCTACTATTCCACAAAACACTAGGCAGAAAATAGAACTTCTTAAATGGTTCATATGTTGATGATATCAGAACTTTACCTTCAGGAATCTTGGCCTTTGGGGAGGCTGACAGTAAGTAATAACAACAAAGGCTTCTCTTTTATGTAGCTTTATCAATCTTTAGTTGAAACTCACGAGCTAGGTTTTCCTTACCTAGATAAGAAGTCCCAATTCTGAGAAAATCCCATGTAATTAATAACAAAAAGGATAGCAACAACAACTTCTTTATCAATGCTCATTTTTTTGGTCTTTGAGTTTTACCTCTGACACTATTTACGACCATAGATAAAAGGAGTAAAGATGTGTCACAGAGCTGTCTGCCACTAATTTTGAGATATTTGTCCTATATAATTTTTCTGTTACTGTCTTTTTGTAGACTCTTGGCATCTTATGACAACAAACAAAGATGCTTAAACATTAAGGATTCTGTATTTTGATAAATATTTCTTATAAAACATTTATAATTTTGTTTCCTCCATCTCCACAATTGATGAATAAAGTCAGTATCAGAAAAGTTATGTACACTACAAAAATATTTAAAGCAAAATAGTCTAATGAAAATTAAGTGTAAATTATCAGTGGGTAGTAAAGACTACCAGGCTTCCCCTCTAATTCTGACTTAAGCATGACCTATAAAAAAGAAGGCCAAAATGATTTCCAAGAGGACACAATGATCTCAGTTCATGTAGGCAGTGAATTGTTCATCTTGATTTTAAAAGTTAGTCTCCAAAAGTATAACCCAAACTTGTTTTCTGTCACTACCATCATATTTGGCTCTCATATTAAAAAGAAAATGTTCATTAAAGGAGATACACTATATATATATAAATTACTAGACAGTAAGATGTTTACATGTAGTAATAATATAATGAATTAATTTATTTTTATTGATACATATGATGTAGAGAATTGTGAATTTCTTTATGACAATTTTCTATGTGCATATAATACACTTTGTTAATATCTACTTCATTATCCTGCTGTAACTTCACTAACTCCCAGTCATCTTTCTAATCTCTAATCACATTATTTTAATACAAGTTTACAAAAGTTGTAACTCAGGCTGTCAGAATCTAACAAGGGAATGTTTCTTTGAACAGAAAGAGTCTGTCAATATTTGATCTTCAGTGATGGCATAAATCTAAGAAAGGATTTTCTGTTTTTACTTTATTTTGTTTTTAAAGATTTTATTAGTGGATTTAGCTCAATACTGAACTTCTAGTTGACAAAAGTACTACTCTCTTGGCTGCATTTGGAACAATTTACTATGTGATAAAAATTGTCATTCGTAAATGCTTTCCCTGTCAACAGAGACTGCAGATTTCATTATCACTGAAATGTCTGTCTCCCTGTAAAGGTCAGAGGCATGTGGGAGA
This sequence comes from Lophiomys imhausi, assembly GCA_907164525.1. Lineage (NCBI taxonomy): Eukaryota > Metazoa > Chordata > Mammalia > Rodentia > Muridae > Lophiomys > Lophiomys imhausi. The sequence continues at coordinate 5,773,514 of CAJQZJ010032130.1, forward strand.
AAAATCTCATATATTCAGCTGTCACAAAACCGTTCCCATTCCACAAACTCTAGATCAGGTACTCTGTGAGTGGCTGCCATTTATTACCTATAGAATGAGTGTGGGCACTTGGTTATAAAAGAGACCAACATTCCAAATTTCATGTGCTTTTCATTGATGGAAAGAGATGCGGAGAGTTTTAACATGTGCATTATAGATGTTTACAAGAAAAAAAAAAAGAGTGGGCAGGTGTGGGAAGTGAGAGACAAGAAAGGGACAAAATGTTTCTGTGCAGGTCATTTCCTGCCAACCTTTATACTCAACCCAACTTGAGAGATGGGGCTTTGCAGGAATTAAATGATTAATAAGGCTCCCCAACAGGACCACAAATGAAACAGAGCTATGACAAAAACTTACAGGTTATGGTCCAGTATAAAAACACATGTCCTTAGAGGGATATAATGACAACTAGAAACATCTTTAAATGACATCAGCGAGGTAATGAACAGAAGAAACAGGTCAGCATGCTTTTTCTTAAGATAGCCTCCTTGTGTTGGGTTAGTTTGGATTTTAGGTGATCAGAACAAAAAGAAATGTATTAGGTTCCTGCACAGTATTGTAGAAACAGTGTGGCCCTGTTAGCTCTTCTCAGTTCTTTATTAGCACTCATGGGAGCCTCTGCTTTGCTGGGCACTGAATGTAGATGTGTGTGATTTGACTTTTAAACTTTGCTTCATGCTTCTCATATATGTTATTTTAGGCTGGGAGGTGAATAGTCCAGCAGACTTTACCTGAATGGCATCATAAATTATCACCTAACTTGGGACCATTTCTCAATATTGTCTATGAATGTAATATATTTTAGTAATTCCAGAAGTTGTTTCTTAAAGTCAAGCAAGAGAAAAGGAAAAGCAACAGTGCTTTTAAAAATACAGATTTTTTTTAATTTAAAAAAAAACTATAAAAATATTTTCCAGAACCAGCAAGTAACTTGATGATGCACCTAGCAGAGAAAAACATCACAGTCTGGAGTCTGCTTGTCAAGATCCTGTGGTGTGTTTTGGAGTCAGTACCATAGTAAGAAGAAAAAAGGACCAGATAGGCAATGACTAGCCACTGATTAAGCATACAACACACACACACAAACACACACACACACACACACACACACACACACACAGAGAATCACACATGCATGCACATGCATATACACACATGCACCCACATACCAGCACACATATGAATGCATGCATATGCACAAACAGGCACATTTGCACACACACATGCATTCATATTCACACACACAGTCACAGACACACTTCCACACACCCACAGACTGACACACAGAGCCCAAATAAACAACAAGCAAGCGCATAAACAAAAATCTCTCAGCCATGTGATATACAGACTTAATGTTTATACTTTGAGATGCATTTCTTTTCAATGAGCCTCCTTATGTGACAAGCACCTTTCTTGTTTCAGGGTTCTAACAGACTGCTATGATACAAATGCTCTGATATGGACTTCAATGCTTGTGTTAGTTTCCTCTTGCTGTTGGAACTCATTGTTACAAACTCAATAGTTGTAGGAATTCACTGTCTTTCCATTCTGGAAATCAGAAAGGTGAAATGGGGTCTTTCTGGGCTAATTGAAGATATCAGAAAGGCTGCTCCTTTGAAATGTTTGTGGGAGAATTTGTTTATTGGCTGTTTTTAGGTTGTAGAGACCAATTGCTTTCCTTGAGACATAGACCCTCTCTCTGTCTCCACAGCCAGCAGTGGAACACCTAAACTCTCTGATTCTGCCCTCCATTCTGTCATTTTAATCCACTTCAAGGGCCCCTGTAGTCATTGGATTCACCAGGACAATCCAGAACACATTGTATTTGTGGGTTAACATAATGAAACATTCATTCCCCTTGTTATGTATTATAAATGTCATAGATTCTAGAGATTAGGATATTGAAATGTCTTGGAATGGGCAACATTCTTCCTAATATAACAAGAAACTGAATATTAAAATTCATATATTTACATTCAAAGAACATCTAATTTAAATTTATCATGACACAGAAGACTATGTCATCCAAATTTTGAACTATATATTGGTATCAGGTCATTCTGAGATTTATAAAAACTTGGTTTACCAATGAACTCTCTATCTAAACCTTATTTACAGCTTTCTCCAAAAAACAAATCAAACAAACAAACAAAGGCATCTGCTTCACCCAAGCTTCCTTAATGGTTTATTAGTTGTGAAGGAGATTTTTTTATTCTTCCAGGTAAATTTGATTTCCTTGATAGTTTCAAATGCATGCAGTCACTCCAAATATCTTCCCTATTCCTCTTCAGATGTAACAAATGCACTATGTTCTAGATGTATGTAGGTAGTAGATACAAAAACTAAGTGCATTATATAGGCACTATCCCTTAACCATAATCTAAAATGATGAAAGAGAAAAGGACTTACGATGACACTAAAAGAATCTCATGTGGCATAAATTAGCTCTCCCAAAATGTCAAATTAGCAAGAGGTCCTAATTAGGGGAGGGGCCAGCAACCTTGTAACTGTGAATTTTAATTGTGGACATTTTATTGAGGAGAAAGAACTTGTGAAGACAGAGACATGTGTGGTTTACTTTTGTTCTTCCTGGGGATGTCCCCACCACCATTCCACATCTACTCCCATTATCTTCCTGTTCCTATTCCTAGAACACCTAGAAAGTCCTCATTCTGGATTTCTTTAAAGAGTAAAATAAATTAAATGATACCAAAACAAACTTCTTTTTTTAAAAAAAATATGATTTATATGTTCCCAAGTTGTTTTCTAGTTTACTTTCCTAAACAATTCTCTTAACTTCTTACTCATATGAACCTAAACTGTTAGATGTACCTGGTAGATTATGTTGTGTTTCCCTTTCTGGATTATATTATATAAATGGGAGTGCAAAGACTTCACATCCAGACTCATCATACCATGAATATCAGAACAGTCATGATAAATACGCTACTTTCACTGAATTACTGGTCTTCACTTTATTAATTGGGGATGATACAAAGGCAATATGCTGCTAACTTATTCTGCAGGTTTAACATGTTGTGGTTCAAAGAAGAAGTATTCTACTTGCTTTTAGCATGTTGTGCTATATTTTCTGCACAAGTAGATTCTAAGGCTGAAGTGACTTGACTTTAACAGAGTGACTCCACTTGTCCTTGTGGAAATACAGTTGTTGGTTTTTTTTTTAATGTTTCATTCACAAACTTTGGTGTTAATTTCATTGACCCTTTGTTAATTAGTTTTCCTCAATACCTCTTTTCTCCTCCCATCTTTCTCCTTGTTTACCATTCTAGTTTCTTTAGAGTCAAGAGAAGAGACAAGAGCCTAGGCTAGTTTTGTTTATTTGTTCTGTTTGAGATTCTATCTTGTCTCATATTGTCTTCCATTGTCTTTGCTCTTGCAAGAGTTAAAATGTTCACATGCTTGAACACATATGTGGTTCGTTCAATGCTTGCTATTCTCTATACTGGCGATATTCAGCATGCCTTTTACATATGGTCTAGTGAATCTGCTAACCAGCCTTTTGAGTTTTCTTATCACACTTTCTATGTAGAACTCTATCAATAAGTTCGATTTGATTATTATTATTTGTCTGGAATCAAGGCCCAAAGAGACCCCTATATCTGTCTTTTCTGTGAAAATATGAATATGTTTATAATTTTATAATATTCATCTTTGTTTATCTCATACTATGAGGGATCTATAGTCAACCTGTTTAGAATTCTAATAGAAATAAAGTAATAATATCAATTTAGGATACAACTTTAAAAGATACACATAAGAGTCAAAAGATATCTTTTTCCACACTGAATTTTCATAAAAATACTGTTCTGGTCATGTGGGGTTTCATTCAGGCATTCAGTGTTTTTTATGAGCTTTTATTTTGGTGCCTTGCATCTCTTGGATGGTTGACCATGAAGACTCACCTAGCTCTCTAAGAAGTGAGAATTGGATGCCCTCCAGATGAAGTTTGCCATTTGTCCATGTGATGCTGTATGAGTTCAATGGAGTGACAAGCTAAGAATTTGAAGGGCAGGTATAGTCACTTGTAGTGCTTCTGGTATTCCCAGTTAAGGTAATAATTCATTGACTTTTTATTTAGAACACAGAGATAGTTATTACCCATTGCTTTTTGATGTGAAACTTTAGTTAAAATGTGGAAACAACAAGAAACATGCCATTTTATAGCCAGGATCATATGCAAAACAAATGACATAGAATCCACTGTGGCATTCAAAGCTATGGTTTTTAATTAATCAGTTTCTTTTTAACCTGTAAAAAGTTCCTCAGACATTCCTGTAGTGAAATTACTTATATAACTTTTGAGCATATATTTAAACTTAACATTCATATTCTGGTACTTTTTAAATGAGCAAGAAAGCTGAGTGAGGGGGCAAAAAAAGAACTGCTTAGGGAAATGGAGAAAATAACACCTTTCTGCACTGAGACTTTTTGTTTCTTCAGTTCAGAGGACTGGGGGCCTCATTTGCACTTGCCTTTTTCCAGAAGCTGACTTGCAGCACCTCTTACCTGCTTTTACAACAGGTTGATTCTTTTGCAATAACATTTAGCCTAGCGCATTTAAAATTGCTGATGAAAGGCACTGTCAAATCCCAGGTCTGCTCTGATAATGATTTGTACTTGTAAGGCAATCTGCCCATTAGCACAGTATAGGGACAATTGGGACATCACCTCACAAAAGGATCTCTGAAAACAGAAAAACTGCTCTGGAGTTGGCTGGGCAGGAATTTATATTTTATAGCATTTTGACTCAGCACACAAATGTGGGATGTATGGGGGTGTTTGCATTTGGTGCCAGATTGTTTGCCTACACCAGAGGCTGTCCTAAGAAATTTGGTGAATCTGCCTAGCCTTGTAGATTTGAACTTAGGGAAACTCTACTTAAAAGCCAAATTATAGCACTGAGTTTCTCTACACTATGTCTACAGCTGTTCAAAAAACAATGACCTACCAATGACAAGGAGGAATCCAAATGTGTCCTGAAGCCTGCTGATTAGATAGAATAATTATTACTAGCCTTATGTTGTTCTTCTCTCTGGTGATTATACTACTAAACCAGAGGCTATTTGTGTACCATGAAAGCAATAGATATTTTACCCATCAAAGCGTTAAATTAATTCCCTATCCTAATCTTTATAATGGCCAAAACAGCTGTATTGGAAAACCATAACAACTCTAATCTGGAATAAATTAGGCATAGTTTTAATATTTTGGTTTGTGTGAGTTTGAGTATAAATCTTCCTTTTTAAGAGTTTCTCAAATAGTTACATTTTGAAAATACCCATATCTCTGGAAAAATGAGTTAATAAAAACAGAAGGCCTAGAAAGTTTTTTTGGCATTTAAAAGTAGTCAATAAGTATTTATTCTCTTACCCCACTCACACTAATGCAAAACTAACTCAAGTCTCTTATTGCTAGACCTGTTACAGCTGCCATTCCCCAAATCCAATTACCCACTTCAATCATGGATTATAGGGAGACTGTAATATTGTCCACTGACATCTCCTGGGTAGTAAAAGGGGATTCTGTTACTGGTTTGGGAAATTGTAGATTGTTGAATTTGAGGTATGTAGAGAGAAGTCCTTCTGATTTTGTACTCCTTTTCAAATTTGGGATTTAGATTTAAGAAGAGATACACAAATGCTCTCTGTTGTCTCTACCCTCTTATGGTCATATTTCAAGGTAAAAGTTTCTGTTGGGATTATTGTAAACCCTGTTGGGAACCAAAGAATGTGTTTTAACAGCACTCAGATATTCAGGTTGTTCACATTTGAGCAAGGTTTCTGCTTCTAGGGGCACCTGGGAGTTCAGTGAAAATGAAGGGACAAGGCAAGATATTAGAGTTGGGTGCTTTGAGTATAACCCTCTGTGCCATGAAGTCTCTTCAGGAACTTCAAAGTTATACAGCCCATGGCAAATTCTAGCTCTGTCAGTAAAATTAACTAGTTTTATTCTTTCTCCTTTTTTTCTACTTTCTTTCTTTTTCTTCTCTCTCTTCCTTCCTTCATTTGTTCATTTGTTTGTTCCTTCCTTCCCTTCCTCCTTCCTCCTCCTTCCTTCCTTCCTTCCTTCCTTCCTTTATTCTCTCCTCTCTCCTTCCTTCTCTCTTGCCTTCCTTTCTGCCTCTTTTGGATAGAGTCTCACTATAGTCTAGTTTGACCTTGAACTCATGGCAGTCCTCCTACATCAGCCTTCCAAGTACTGAGATTAGAGTTGTAAGCCACCATGATCGGCTTTTGCTTCTTTCTTGTTTCAGGCTTTGTCTGCTCTGCTTTCTTTCTTGGAATGTGCAATAGTCCTCTCCTTCCAACTGACTATTTCTTCCAGGATCTTTTTCAATTATAACTCTCACTGTCTCTGTTTCTCTTTCTGTTACACACACACACACACACACACACACACACACACACACACACACACACA
>CAJQZJ010032130.1:5781576-5794822 GCA_907164525.1 Lophiomys imhausi
TGGCTTGTTTGAGTTCTGTCCTGACTTTCTTCAGTGAGGGATTGCTACCTGGAAGTATAAGTGAAATAAACCATTTCTTATCCAAGTTGTTTTTGTTCATGGTATTTTATCATAGTAGCAGAAATTCTAAAGATACTGAGAAAGTCAGGAAACACTTTTTTTAAAAGTTTATTTATTATTTCAAGTTACATCTCTGTAGGGGGTTAGATAAATTAGATTTAGAAAATATATAGGGGTTTCTGATACTGTCTCTTAATTCGGGGCATGAAGAGCATTATCAGCATGTGGACTAAAAACAGGAAACAAACAGGAGACTTAATAGACTGAAAACCAAGGTTGAAGTCAGGAAAAACAGGAAAGACTCAATAGACTGAAAAACAAGGTTGAAGTCAGGAAAACAGGAAAGACTTAATGGACTTGAAGAAACAAAGTATCTGGCCTGACATTGTTTTCAGCTGCTAAGTGGGTGGAGCCCAAATTAAGCTGAAACAGAGTTCCTCCTATTTAAGGACAGTACATGGAGCCCCAAAAAAGAAAAGGAAGAGGCCCCTGATGCTAGAGAGCTCCTAGAGTCCTGATGAAAAAAGTGCTGGCCATCATTTGATGGCCAGATTTCCCTGAAGCAGAAAGAAGCTGGTGAGCAAAGAAAGCCTGAGCAAGACACCAAAAGGCCAAGGACTAAACCCTGTGGCTCAGCTTTTGCCTAGAGGGGTTTGATCTGTCCGAACAGTGGCCTAAAGGAAATTGTGCCTGGCTTTAAGGACTGAGGCAGAGCAGCTGAGTTCCTGATTCAAAAGAAGTAAGTTGGCCTGCAGAACGCTGGGGTCTCCCACAGAGAAGAAAGCATGAAGCCTTATTTAAGGTGAGACTGCAATAACCAACTTACCCTGACGAACCTGCATCTGAGAGATCCAGAAAAAGGACTGCTAAGTGCGTTAAAGAATCTACAACAAAGACTGTGTTCCTGATGACTGAGGACCTGCCCCAGAGACTGTATCATTCTAAAAGGTTAGAAAAATAATTATCAATAGGTTTAGTGGATAGGTTAAAGGGGTTGTAAGAGTTTATAGGATTAATAGTTAAGAAATTGTTGGTGTTTGTTATAAGTGAATTTAGTAATAAATAAATAAGTGATAATTAATAATTTAAAAGTTCGGTTACACATCTCCATCACAGCCCCCTCCCTCTACCCCTCCTTGTGCCACCCTCTCACCCTCTCTCCCTTCTCCCACCTATCCTATTACTCTGGAGTGGGGTGCCCTACATATCAGCCCCCCTCAGTTCAGCAGTTATATGAGGGCTAAGAGCTTCATCTTGAACTTGGGGCCTATATGACATTTCCACTAGGACAAAGTGTCCCACTAACAGGTAACAAAGTCTATGTTCCTATTCCTTTAGGTCTGTTGGTTGTTATAAATGAATACATGCTGTGTGTATCTTTCTGGGTCTGGGTTAGCTCACTCAGGATGAGCTTTTCTAGTTCCATCCATTTGGCAGCAAATTGCATGATTTCCTTGTTTCTGATACCTGTGTAGTATTCCATTGTGTAAATGTACCACTGCTTTTTTTTTTTTTATATCCATTCATCAGTTGAAGGACATCTGGGTTGTTTCCAGTTTCTAGCTATTGCAAATAAAGTTTCTATGATCATAGTTGAGGAAATGTCCTTGTGGTTTGGTGGGGAATCATTTGAATGTATACCCAGGAGTGGTATGGCTGGATCTTGAAGTAGAGATATTCCAAACTTCCTAAGATATTGCCAGACTAATTTCCTCAGTGGTTGTACAAGTTTGTACTCCCACCAGCAATGGAGGAGTGTTCCCCTTTCTCTACAACCTCGCCAGCATGTACTGTCACTTTTGTGGTTAGTTCTTTCCTCAGTTTTTCATGTGGTCTGGGAATCAAACACACATGCTCAGCTTTGTACAGCAGACATCTTTACTTGCTGAAACATCTTACTTACTGTATCATTTAATTATTTTTTTCCTTCTTTTGAAAACATATTTAAACTAAAAAGAACTACATACTTTCCTCCCTCTAATCCCTCCCAAGAACCCTCATTCAAACTCTAGCATACCCCACCAATCTCAAATTTATACACCTGTACATACATGCATGTATATGATTTCCACACTGTATTGGATAACCAATAAGACACTTACCTCTTGAATGAACAAGATATTTAGAATAAAGTAAGAAATCATACTCATCTAGAAATCTGGCATTAATGGATTCCTTTCTAAGGTCCGTGACCTTACTAGCCCAAGGAAGCAGGCTCAGTTTCTATTATCAGACATGTTTACCTCCTCTTGAGAGAGCTTTAAGCCCAATTAGACAACTTTTGGTTATCACCAACATGATGAGTGCCACAGTTGTGTCTTTATGTATACCTTGTTCATTACTGTGACACATAGGTGATGCAGCTGGGTAGGACTATGACTTGTTGTGCTCGCTTGGCAGCTGACAATGTATTTTCTGCTACCATGGAAATTAGACTGCAGAAAGAAGGCTTAGATCCAGATCAAAGTATGTGATTCCTGTGTCCAAAACATACAATGTCTTCACAAAAGGGGGCTTATGTTCAACCTCAGAAAGGCAAAGACAATCATATCCAATCCTACTACAGTCCTTGAGATGCTGAGATAGAGAATAAACTCAAGTTCAAAGTCAGTTTTGGGGTACATAGTGATTTCAAGGCTGGCCTACACCACATAGAAAGACCTGATTTCAAAACAACAAATCTAAAATATTTTGCAAATAAAGCTATTGAGGATCACAGTCGCTGAGAAAAATAGGTTACATATAATTCTGAAAGAAAAATGAGAGGCTGAAATGATATAGGGCCAATATAATCACTTTCCCCTTACCATATCTTTCATTTTTCATCACGTTTCATCTCTTATCCTTTACAACCAAAAGTCTCATGGAGAGCCTACAAAACTTTTAGTTGTCAAATACTGAACTAAATAATTTCAACATGTAATAATTCAGAAGGAGAAAAAATGCTATACAAAGAACACTTAAGCTAGAATTCAGACCAAATAATAGTTATAAGTTAAAATCATTAAGGTTACCCAATTATCCTTTTGTTAAACTCATGAATTCCAATTCATTGAATAATTAATAGTTTATATTAGATGCACTTGTTGAATGGTTTCTATTGTTTCATAAGTATTCAAATGTTAAATCACCTTCTTAATTTACTTATTGGATTCAAATATGTTTAATGAATGCTTCATATATGCAAGTTACATTTTGGCCAAAGTTAGTATAAATTTGAAATTTAAAAATTAATGAACCTTTGATCTGTGTACCATGAATTTCACTCAAGATTGATGAAGACAGCTGGAGAAACAGTTGTAGTTCATCTAGATGCAGATACAGGTATATATTTTGGAAACATGGACAAGAAAGTTTCTGCCTTTCATTATAGTGGTGTATCAAAATATTGTTTGATATATAAAACTTGAAGCCATTATAATTTTCACATGTGCTTCCAAATTCTCTAGAGGATTCCCAAAATGAGGAAACAGAAATATAGAAAATACTAAAAATAGACAGGTTGGAAAGTTTTGGCTCTCATATTACAAATTTCTACCATCTGATGACTCACTCAGAAACATGGGCTATTTGTGTTATATATCTGTGTACTAACGTTAGCACAGAAGCAAACCGGGAGCTTTTGGTCTGAGAACCATAGGAGACCTCAATTTTCCAAATGTGTCCCAACTTTGGAAACATTTGAGCTAAATATATTTGTGCCTATCTGCTGTAAAATGACTCAAAGATTTTGCAACTATGTGTCATCTTTACATTGCTGGTGCTTCTTTATTAGGATGCAGAAGGAAACCTAGCACTGGGCCAGAATTGTGAACTTGCTCCTGAACAATCACTTCTGTCCCTTAAGGAGCTTCTGCTTTAATGAAACCATGAAATCTACCAACTTTTACATCAATGCTTTGTCAGGCCCACATGGAGACTATAACTTTAAACAAAAGGAAATTATAAGGCTATTTTATATTAAGGTCATGACATAGAAAAGTACAAAAGTGCTCTCTTGGTTCAGGCTTAGAATGTAGCAACATGGCTAAATGTACAAAGGAGGTTGGAATTGTTGGGAAATTTGGAACCCACTATGGTGCTTCTCTCTGGAATATGGTGGAGGAAACTGAGATCAGCCATCATGACAAGCACTCTTACTTCCACTTCGGCAAGACTGAGATAAAGAAACCAGCCATTGGCATCCAACACTGTGGTTCTTTCAGGAAAATTTGCTAGTCCAGCCTGGACCTACAACATTACTTATGATGGCACGGCCAAGTATATTAAAAGATGGAAAGAATCTAAAGAATGGAAGAAGACATAAATAGCCTGCAACAAATGAAATACCTTATATAAACAAGAAAAAAATATGAAAGCATTTGAAATAACAAGTTGTTTATTCAATTAAACAGCAGCTCTCATTTGCCTTAAGATGACAATCCTTCCAACCTTTTTTTGAAAATTGAGGTATTTGTTAACACAACCATTAATTTCTCATATGTCATACTATCTTGTGTGTTTTCTCCTGCCCTTGATGACATTCATTTGCTGTGCAATGTTTGTATTCTGAACACCTCTATCATCATTGTAATCAGAATAGGTATCTAAATGAGGGCAAGAATAAAGACCCCAGCATTGTGAGAACATAGCTGCTACAGAAAGTCCTGTGGGCCAAATGGAATTCCTTATTTCCTGTCTTCACTTTGTTTTTTTTTTTTTCCTTCTCTGTAGCCTATTAGCCAGGGATAAAACATTTATGTTCCCATTGCCTTCTTGTCCCTTTTAGTTTAGTCTCTCTGTTCTCTAATAAAAATCCTCCAGGATCACTCTTCTTGCACATAGCTCCAGCCTTTTTGTTCTTTCTGTCTTTTCTCTCGCAATTCCACCCACGGACACTCGTACATGATCTGCCTACATTCCAACATTTTAGTTCATCATTTAACTTTGACAAAGCATATGTTAGACCATAATTATGTTTCATATAACCTTTCTTCCACTTTGTTGCACTTACTTCATTTAAAAGTTTTACTATCAGCCGGGCGGTGGTGGCGCACGCCTTTAATCCCAGCACTTGGGAGGCAGAGGCAGGCGGATCTCTGTGAGTTCGAGGCCAGCCTGGTCTACAAAGCGAGTCCAGGACAGCCAGGGCTACACAGAGAAACCCTGTCTCGAAAAACCAAAAAAAAAAAAAGTTTTACTATCATATTATAGACAAAATGAAAAATACTTTCATATTAAAAGGGTAAACATTCCATATATGCTTTAAAAATATTTAGTCACGCACCCAGAATGAGAATAACTGCAATCCATATGTAAAAGTTAAGTTGTAATGTATCTCTGGGAACTTTCATAGTTTTCCTCCTAAAGCTTCTTTATATTTTTCCTTGGTGTTTCTAGATTATTTCTGTAACTACTGTGAGTCAACTCTTTGTAACATTTTCTAATTTATTTTTATTTATTTATATAGAAATTTAAACAAGCATTAGTTCAAAATTTTATTCTTCAACTCTCACCAATTTCAGGAAGTTTCATTTTATTAGAATATCTGGGCGCATAATCAGATAGTTCTTAAATAATAATTCTCTATACCCTTTTCTTTTAAATATTCCATTAGATTTGATGGATCTTCCAGGAAATGCTAGCTAATAATGGAAGTAGCCTAAGTTGTAGGTTGTCCTGCTTTCGTGACTGCTAGGAGTGACTCCAGCATTTCAGTATTATACTAGGGATGGTATTACAACATTGCATTCATAACTGTCTATGACTTCCTAGAGTTAGCTGAGCAACCTAAAATTACACCATTATTTTTATCAAATGCATTTTGTTGTTAGATTTAAGAAAATATATTTTTTTCCCTTATTTTTGCATTGTAACCTTTTATAGATTTCCCAATATAGAATGACTTTATGCTCCATCTACTTTGGGGCATGATTTAAATTTTTAATAGAAATAATTTGAAGGTTGGTGGCTCAATGATAAGCTTTGCTAATAGATGTAAGCCTGATACTACCTCAACCCCAATTTTACTACTTTCTCTGTTTTAACCTTAATCATTTTAGATATTTGTCTGTAGCCTACTCATGTCTGTAATCTGTTACATTACATAAGGCAATGCCTTATGTAATGAAGAAACCATTGCAAATGCCCTTTCTTTAATTGTGAGTCTATGCCACACATTGCCAGATCAAAGAGACAAATTTCTCTGTGTCTGTTTTATTCTTTCTACATTTGTAAACAGTTAGGTGAGTTTTGTGCAGAATGGAGATTCTTCTCCAGTATGTCTGAGTGATATAGTTGCAGTGGGGTGTGTACATTATGGTATGATAGCATATACCTCATTTGCTGTGTCCTGTTGGTTGTCAGTAGAATATTAAATTTCAAAATGTTCCTTCATTTCTCTCAAAATTTTCTGTGCCTTTCATTGTTCTTTCTTTGCCCTAATATTGAAACATTTTAAAGTCAGATTCCAGATATTTTCATATCTTGTAACTAATTTATTAACTTCTGAAAGATCTTTTTATTTTCTAATTAATTAGTTTTGGTCTCCTGTTTGTATTTAGTCAGTGGCATGATATCCAAACCTTTTATCAGATACAATAGTAGCAGAAATTCTGTATTAAGTTTTGTTTTCTTTGAGAGCTATTGTTTTCTTATTTTAACCTTTTGGTTTTCCACATATTCTGTAATCCACAAATATTGCTCATATTTAAAAATGAAGGACAGCTTTACATATTCTCTGAAGCTAGTGAACCTGGGTCTCTTCTACTGCTGTATTTGCAGATTAGTTTCGACAATGGGAAATCTCTCAAACTGAGAAAGTTAACTGTTAAGAGTTAACTGACTGCAAATTGAATGATTTCCTTGTTTCTAATGGCTGAAGAGTATTCCATTGTGTAGATGTACCACAGTTTTTTTTTTTTATTCATTCCTCAATTGAGGGACATCTGGGTTGTTTCCAGTTTCTAGCTATTACAAATAAGGCTGCTATGAATATAGATGAGCTGCTATGATTATAGAAACTTCCTTGTGATTTGGTGAGGAACCAGAAACAACTAAATCATGCAATTTACATCCAAATGGATGGAAATAGAGAAGCTCATCCTAAGTGAGCTAACCTAGACTCAGAAGGATGCACATGGCATCTATTCAGTTATAATCAGATTTTAGCCATATAGTACAGGGTAACTATACTACAACCAATGCAGCAAAGGGAACAGGAACATAGACTTTGTTTCCTATCAATTGAGACACTTTGCCTTAATAGTGCTGCCTTGTAGGCCCCCAATGTATGAGGAGGCTCTGGGCCCTCATATGACTGATGAACTGGGGCAGGGTACTGTTATGTAGGGACACTCCACTCCAGAGGAGTGGGATGGAAGGGAGAGAGGGTAGAGGGTGGGAGGGTGGGACTGGGGGTGGGGAGACACTGTGATGGAGATGTAACCTGAAGTAATAAATAAGTATTTTTAAAAAAGAGTTAACTGACATGAGTAATTGGTGCTGATATGAAGTGAAAAATAATATCCTGACATCTCAGACTCCATCTTGCCTATCCTACAATAACATCTGTTTATTTTTATATATGTTTGCCCAATCCCTCCTTTCCTTTATTTCCTTTGTGATGTTCATTTAAAAAAGTAAATACTAGATTCATAATATTTTGTGTTATTCTGTAGAACATACAGAATGAGGACAGAGGTAGAGAGTCAAGTATCATGGCTGCTTGGTCTCAGAATTACAAAAAATAATATTTTCTTGAAATTTTATTTTTAATACTACACAAGCTGATGTGTTGTGTATGTGTATATAGAAAGAAAACACAAGAAATAACCACTTTAAAGTCTTTGAAAAAATTTTATAGCTTGTTGCACAATGTTTCATAGCAGAGCCAAGAACCTTTTTCTTAATTAAAACTCTGTATGTATTTGAACATAACCTGATATCCCCCAGCTCTCAGACCCAGGAAACCACAATTCATTTTTTTTCTGCTTCTGTGATTTTGAAAAGGTCTGCTCTCCTGTATCAATGAAATCATGGATTATTTTCACCTGTTGTAACTGTCTCATTCGCATTATGCTCTCATGGTTCATATCTGCTATCCAATAAGAGTTCATCTCTTAAAAATCTGAATAGTATTGCCATCGATTGCATTTTGTGTCTATATGGAGATATGTGTGTCACCACTTCTTTGTGCAATTACTCATGTAGAATTCTTTCCTTCTCTTCAATATTGTGACTATTGTAGAAATGAATATGGCAGTCCAAATTTCCCATTAAGACATTTTAATTTTTAAAATAAACACCCATGAGATAGTAGCTGATTCACATGACAGTATTATTCTAATTTTTTCAGCTACATTTACATTATTTTGCACAGTGGTTTCACCCTTTTGTATTACTACCTACCACTCTAATCCCTTATATTCTCTCCTTTTTGTGAGGGGTTGTTTTGTTTTTTGATAATGGCTATTTTACCAGACACAAAGCACTACATCACTTTATCTTTATTTTATATTTCTTTGCTAGGTGACATTGAGCTCTTTCTTATATATATTTTTTTGCTAATTTTGTGTCTTCTTGGAATTTATATCTACTCAAACCCCTTGCCCCTATTTTCTTAGGTAATTTATTACTATAGAGTTGTTGTGAAAGTCACTTATGTATTTTAGATATTTACTTGTTTTTAGACACAAGTTATAAATAATTTGCTCTACTGTATCTATAAACGATCTACCACTGGTCGTTTGCTATGCAAAGTCTGTTTTTTTTTAACTTGATGACGTCTCATTTATCTATTTTTGATTTTGTTTCCTGTACTTTTGAGGTAATTTCCAAAAAATCATTGTTAAGCCCAATGTTCTAGAAGTTTTTTTTTAAAGATGTTAGGGTTGGTTCCTTACCTGTAGTTACTTTATCCATTGTGAGTCATATTTTGCCTGTTGATTATGATAGAGCAAATAACATTCTTTATATTTGTATCATATCCTTGCATGCCTGGAAGAAATCCCACTTCATCATGGTACATACTTTTAATGTTCAATTGAAATCAGTTTCCTAGTATTTGAGAATGATTAAAATGAATATTAATTAAGGATATTATGCTACAGTTTTCTTGAAGTGACTTTATCTTGATTTGGTTAAGATATTTCTGAGTTCCTAAATTAGTTTTGTAATATTTTGCTTTCTTAAAGTTTTTGGAAGAATATGGGAAGTAGTGATGTTAATATTTTGGTAATTTATTGGTAGCCCAAATGATTGTGATCCTGGCTTTTCTGTGACAGAAGTTTTTCCCCTTCTCTCTCTCCATCTCTCTCCCTTCCTTCCTCTCTTCCTTTCTTTCCTTCCCTTTCTTCCTTCTTTCCTTCCTTCCTTCCTTCCTTCCTTCCTTCCTTCCTTCTTTCCTTTCTCTTTCTTTCTTTCTTTCTTTCTTTCCTTCCCTTTCTTTCCTCTTATTTCCTTTGTTTTTTCCTTCCCTCCCTCCCTCCCTCCTTCTTTCCTTCCTTCCCTCTTTCTCTCCCTTCTTCCCTCCTTTCCTCCTTCCTTCCCTATTTCTTTCCTTTCTTTTTCGATGTCCTTAACAGTTTCAAGTCTGTTAAGATCTTTTTCATAATTAAGTTTTTAAAGTTTACCTATTTCCAGAATTTATTCATTTTTCTAAGCTACCCAACCTGCTGTTCTCTTACTGGTTTTAGTATCCACTTCCTATTTTATAATCATATTTCCATGACACTAGTTATGATGTGTCTTCTTCCATGAGTGATTGATTTTAAATATTTGTCTCTTCTCTCTTTTCTTAATTTACCTAAATATTTGCTTAAATTGTTCATCCTTTCAAAATAACCAACTCTTAAATTTAGCATTTTTCCTCTACTTTCTCTCCTCTCTATTTCATTTGAAGTCTTTTCTGTTGATTATCTCCTCTCTACAAGTTCATTCTTCTTTTTCTAGTTATTCCAGTTGTAAAGATAGTCTATTTGGAATATTTCATTATGACTCCCTAAACTCTATATATAGGGCTTTTCTGTGGTGTCTCATTAGTCTTGATAAATTTTAAGATATTTTCTACTTTCCATTTTGAGTTCTTAACTAGCCCATTTCTACATATTTATGGATATATATAGAAATTCATTTCTCTACATTCATGAATTGTCAAGCTTTTCTTCTATTATTGACTTCTACTTCCATTCTTTTGTGGTTGGAGAAGATATTGAGTGTGATTTTATTTTTCTTAAATATGTTACAAACTATTTAATAAATTAATATGTTATTTATTTTAAGGAATATTTATACATGAATAAAAATAATTTATACAACAGTCATTGAATAGGTTGTTTCATGTATGTCTGTGAGATTTGTTTAATCTAAAATATTGTCAACTTGCTCTGCTTCATTGATGATCTGTCTAGGTGATATATTTGTTATTGAAATTAGAATATAGAATTCACTGATTGTTGCTGCTTATTTTTCTAGTTATATCTGCTATTAATTATGTTGGTACTTTAACATTAAATGTATATATACTTATTAACACATTCTTGGTGATTTGACTTAAAATGTTATATTATTATTGTCTAGTGACAATTTAAATGTGACAATTTTTTGCTTCTCTTGTTTATTAGTTGCATTGAATATATTTTCTATATTTTTTCAGTATATGTGATTTTTAAAAAATTCTTGCTGACAATTTAATTCAGTATTAGTTTTTTAAAATTCACTGAGCCATTATGTGTTTTGCCTAGGGAATTTAATTTATTTCTGTTCAGTATAATTATTAAAGGTAGGACAAATTGTTTTAATTTCTTAATTATTTTGTAACTTGTTTTCTTTTGTTATTTTCCCCTTATCTTTCTTCATGTTTCATTGACTTTTTGTAATAATATATTCAGATTTATTTCTATATTCCATTTTTCTATAATTTACATGACTTTTTCTTTTTACTTACAATGAGTCCTATATAAAGTGTATTTTCACAGTCTATTTTAAGAAGACAGTAATGTCCTATTTTGTTAAAAATTCTACTCTTTATTTCTTTTTTTTTTTCATTGAGAATATTTTTAATGTTCTCAGACTTCAATTAAAAAAGCACACAAACACAAGAACAAACATTTCACCAATAGGATACCGAGATGGAATTAGTTACATAGGGAAACCACAAATAAACATCACTATCCTCAACACACAATATATGCATATACACACATTAAAAGCACAAGAATTTATCACTACACCCCTATTAGGAACACTAAAATAAAGTATATTGGCAACAGGATTCACTAGATGGCTGAGTGCTGATGGAGCTTGACACACAAGCCAAATAACTTGAGTTCAATGCCCAGAGCCCATATGATGGAAAAGGAGAACTGACTCCACACAGTTGTCCTCCAACCTCCACACACTCACCATGATGTGTGCCTCCTCACAGTAATGATGATGATGATGATAAATTGAGAGGTCCTTAAGGGGTCCTCCCCCATTGAGAACCAGATCTACTTTTTATTTCTATGCTCACTTTGTTATACAGTTAAAGTTTTCAACTCCTTAACTTTCCATTTGATTCCCTTCTATTTCTAATATCATTGAATATAATACTTATGGAGTTTTCTTATTACTTTATTTGTATTCATGTACTATCATTCATGTACTATCATTTTTTAAAATTGCCTTTTAGATATATATTGTGCCTTACTTGGAGTATGCATCATCTTTCTTTGTTTGCCTTATAACGTTGCATTGTAATCTCTAAATATGATAAACAGCCAGCATTACCATTCTCTGTGGCCTGGCAGCACATCAATCAATTGACTTCCATCAATCACCAAGGGACAGAATCTGGAGCACCTTGTATATTTTCTGTGACTTGGTTCTCTATGGGCTTGTCAGTGTACATTCTTAATAAAGGTGATTTGCTGGATGTTTACTTCAGGGTCTCAAATCACTACCCATGGTACATATCTGTACTAAATAGGTTCTTTGTAAGTGTTCAACCCCAACCTCCCCGTTCTTAGTAGTCATTAAGATACTAAATTAAGCCAAACTACCTGAATTCTCAAAATGAGGGAAGTTGGAAGGTAGCGCCTTGCTTGTTTTACAAAACAGGACAATGTTGAGTATAAATTATATTATTCTCCTTCCATGAAGTTGCTATGCAGAACTGAGCTGCTTTTGTTAGATCACAGATGTTTTTGGAGCATCAGCAAGGCATTCAGCCCCCTGGTCTTTAACCATCTAGACTGTGCCAAATCCTGTTAGCAACTAGACAAGAGAGCTAGAAAGAAATCCTTCATGGAGACCTCCAAAAACACTCTATGTTGGATATATATTTGAAATCTTTTCCTTGTCAGGAAAAAAAATATAAGGTTTAGAAATTCTTCTGAGTTTGGTTTACAGGAGAATACTCCAGGGAGTGTAAAGATATGTTAGCCCATCCTTTTTATTGTTAGTACTACTCACACTTGCACCTTTATTTGACAGTGATGAAGTTTAAGGATGACAGAAGTTAGTCCCTTTGGAAGCCTTCCTCATCCTAAATTATATACTTTTTTATGCAAGTTTGGATTTCATTTTCCTCTTCCTAGGTAGAAACTGGGTGTTTGGGAATTCCTCTCATTTATAGTGTGCTGAACCAGAAGGAAGCACTTTGGCAAGAGAATGTCATAGGTTCTCCTTCCAATTTGATGTGTTTGGGATCCTGTACATGAAGTTCAGAGGCATCTTGGTTATTAGAGAGCTCATTCTCCTGTTGTTGGTAGGTAGACAGAGCTATGATGGAAGGATGACCTGCATCTTGCTATTCCCCTATCTTGAAGAAAATTTGTATTTGGTGTTTTCTAGTATAATATTAATTGTAAACTGTTTAACTTTATCACTTAAATTCTCTATGATTTTATTTAATATTTTGGACATTTTCTCTGCTAAACTGTATCAAATACTGACAAGCATTCTCCAAGAGATAAAGTTATTAATATGTCCTTGGACTTCAAGGTAATTTAATGTATACTTTTTGATGTTATAATGACTTAAAATGTCCTGGGAGTCTCACATATCTGCACTATAGAATAAAACATTATACATTAGTTATGATATTATAAAAATAATAAATACCTTCTGTTGTTAATCTTCCAAGAGTCACAATGTTTAAGAGTGGGGGGAATAGAAGAAGAAGAAGAAGAAGAAGAAGAAGAAGAAGAAGAAGAAGAAGAAGAAG
>CAJQZJ010032130.1:5794832-5810157 GCA_907164525.1 Lophiomys imhausi
AGAAGAAGAAGAAGAAGAAGAAGAAGAAGAAGAAGAAGAAGAAGAAGGAGAAGAAGAAGAAGAAGGAGAGAGAGCGAGAGAGAGAGAGAGAGAGGAGCTCAGAAGATTTGTGGACCAATTATTCTGTTGGTGAAATGCTTAATCAGTTTGTTGACACATCCTACTAATAACCTGGTGGGTAAAAAAACAAAGACCATTAGAAAATCACTTGAGAAAGAATAAAAATATAAGATATAGGAACTATCAATTTACTAAATTTATGAAGGATAGAAATTGTGTTCTCTGGGCTAATTTATTTTAGATATGAAGACATTCAAGCTGCTAACAATATATTTTCTTCAAAACTCTTCTTTTGTCTGCTAAAACTTTATAATGATGCTATCTAATTGAAGAAAGTGCTGCTGAGTCACAACTGAAGTCTGGATATTGTGTAGCAGGTATTAGATTGTCATGTAAGTTATAAATCCACAGCTCAAATTCATCTTTCCATTTGGTACAGTCATATTCTTAGCTGCTTGAATGATACACGATGATGTGATTAATCTCTCTAATTTGTCTTTAGCAAATCCTCATTTCACAGCTGCAGAGCATGTAGGGCATCATCTTCTAACAGATACACCCCTCACTAACAAGTATATATGATGTACTGCAGTTAGTATAACATAATGATCCATGTAGTGAACGTGGTAATTTAAAATTCAACTGCTCAAGCAATGACTAAGAATGATGCTTCTCTTTTAGGCAGTTTTGAATGGACAGCACTTATGTTTAAAATTATGTAAACTGTTGCCACCACATTTACATATTAATCCCATGTAAGTTTATTTAGTATCTTTGTTTTTAATTTTAAGATATGAAGAATAAGACTATAGGTTTTTGAAAAATGCATGTGTAATGACTGAGAGTATCTTTTTTCCCCCTGTTCTTGACAAGTGGAGTTGAGCAACTTCACATATCCTGAACCATGGAGTCCTGGAATAGATTTGACTTTCAGAAGACCCTTCTGTATGACTCCTCATTTTTTTTTCAGTCTTGAATTTAAACACAGACCAATGGAAGGTTTTGCCTATATTTAAGGCTGTTGTTTCTTTCTTTCTTTTTTTAGAACCCATAGTAATATCATTATGTTCTTTCTATAACATATTCCCAAAGTTAAACAGGGATCAGACTTATTTGTAAATAATCACATATATAAATTTATGTTAGGAAATGTTTTCCCCCAATCTAGACTTTTGTTTTATAAATCTAAACTTCTGGCTTCAAAATGATTCATTTCTATTCCCACTACTCTTGTCATCTGGGCCAGGGCCCTCAAGCTCATTTCTTTTCTTCTGTTTGTTGCATACTTTGGGCAAAAACATATTTAATGCTAGTAATGGAAATCCTATAGTGATAGCGGGGAAAAATGGTCTTCCTCTGTTTTTGCTTTCTTCAAACATCACTAAAAACTCCTTTTCTATTCTTTATTGCATTCTTTGGTTTTATGAGAGTGTTTGTGGGTTCATGCTTGCTTGTAGGATGGTTTAACCTTGGTTCATCTTATTTTTTTTAAGCTTCTGAAAATGTGTTGAAGGCATTTATTTGATATTGTCGTGTGTTAGGCCCATCTGAATCCTTTTTGAAAGACATTTAATGTATAAAAATATTTGTGCAATAACATGAAATACCATATGCACTTGCTCATATATGGCAACAAATTAGTTGATATTGTAGAAGCAGAGTAGAATGGTGAGCACACATAAAGAAATATCAAGTAAAGAAATGTTCATGTAATAAGGGCAGAGAAAGTTGAAAAATGGGAACCATGAAAATATATTTAGACAAAGTGAGTGAATTCAAAGATTCTCCAGAAAAATGGTTTATAGCAGTTTAATATGACTTTATAAGGAATCAAAATAGGGTAGCTCAAAAGCTTCCATCACAAAGAAATGATAAATGTTTAAGATGACAGAAATTTTAATTACTTTGATTTGATCTTGATTACATGTTTTAAATGATCACACTGTATCAGATAAAAATACACTTCTGCCACAGGCAAAAAGAATAAACATAAATAAATGTATACTATCAAAAGTTACATTTTAGTTTATCTCATTTATTTACATTAATTTTCTTTTGGTCTTGGCTTCATGCTGTTCTCTCTTCAAACGCTTTTTGAATTTATTTCCTTAAAATTTAGAATGTCAATAAATAATCTCATTTTCAGATTTGTTAAATATTTATAAAAAAGCTACTGTGTCTTGAAGAAAATCATTTAATGCTAAGAATGAAGAGTTATTTGCCAATGTCACTTATAAAATTGGAAATTTAGTAAACTATGGTACTCTGAATTCTAATTTCATATTGGCGAGTATTGTTTAGTAACATTTTAAGATAACATTTTTCAAGCTAGGAAATTTATTTTCTAGAATTTCTTGCCATAGAAATATCGCTTGGGTACATATGACAAATATATTGTGTGATACCAAGTAGGAAAATTGTTAGCCCTTTAAAAACTTTGAAACTTTTAAAAATTAAACTATTTTTATGAATTCATATTTATTTCTGGATGCTTCTAAAATAGTAATTTCCATATGGCTTTTCAAAAGACATTTAGTGTTAGCCATTCCTTCACATGTTACTTCCTCTGCCAGGCCCTCTCCTTAGCGATCCTGGCTCATTGTTTCCCTTTCACTTTTCATACCATCATTCTGTCTTTCCCACCCTGAAATCCACTCCTTCCCAGGATTTGATTCTTGGATCCTCCCATTCTTTCTGTCTACTGTTGGAACTTTACATGGCTACTGCAGTTTCTATGTCTGTCTTCTATACCATGGAGGACTTGTTCTTTATTTCCAGTGACTTTGTAATTTTTAAAAAATCTTTTCATTGAAAATTCCCCACCTTATAGAAAAGTGTATTTTTTGGCTGTGTTTAACCTCTGATTCAGTTGATCTGATGGTCAGCTTTAAATGGCAGCTTGACAGGACCTCAAGTCAGCTGTGAAGGAGTCTCTGTGAGGGATTTTTCTTGATCAGCCAGCATGTGGACACATCCATGGGGGATTGTCTTGATTGTGTGAATTGAGGTGTGAAGTTCTACCCACTGTGAATATCACTCTTTCTTGGGTAGGGGTCCTGGATTGTGTAAGAGTGGAGAATGTTAGCTGAGCATTGACAAGCATGATTAACCACTGCTCTCTGCTCTTGACTGTGGATGTCATATAATTAGCTGCTTCACATTTCTGCTCACTTGAGTTCTTTTCACTGATAGACTGGAACATGGAAAAAATTGGGAAAAAATTAAACCTTTATCACCTAAGATTCTTTTGTCAGATTACTTTACCACAGCAACAAGGTGAAACAAAAACAACTTATTTCTTTCTTTCCAAGATTAAGTTTTCAATATATTTATCAGTTCTAGAATCTTCTATTTTTCTCTAATGACTTTAGTTTTGTCAGGCCTAACCTTTTACTTCTTTTTTTTTTAAATCTATTTATTTATTGCTTCAGGTTACATCTCCATCATAGTGTTCTCCTTCCACCCTTCCCAGTCCTGCCCTCCTACCCTCTACCCCCTAACCTTTCCATCCCACTCCTCTGGAGTGGAGTGTCCCTACATAACAGTCCCCTGCCCCAGTTTAGCAGTCGTATGAGGGCCAAGAGCCTCCTCATACACTGGGGGCCTACAAGGCAGCACCACTAGGGAAAAGTGTCTCATTGACAGGATGAAAACGTCTGGTTTCCTGTTCCCTTTGGTGCGTTCGTTGTAGTATAGATATCCTGTACTATATAGCTAAAATCCGACTGTAAGTGAATAGATGCCATGGGCATCCTTCTGAGTTTGGGTTAGCTCACTCAGAATGAGCTTTTCTAGCTCCATCCATTTGGCTGTAAATTGCATAATTTCCTTGTTTCTGATAGCTGCATAGTATTCCATTGTGTAGATGTACCATAGTTTTTTAATCCATTCTTTAGTTGAGGGACATATGGGTTGTTTCCAGTTTCTGGCTATTACAAATAAGGCTGCTATGAACATAGATGAGGCAACTTCCTTGTGATTCAGTGAGGAGTCATTTGGAAGTATACCCAGAAGTGGTATGGCTGGGTCCCGAGGCAGAGTCCACCACAGCGTCCAAGCCCTGGGCAAATCATGGGGAAAAAATTATTAGACTCTTTTGCTAGTGCTGGCCCTTCTGGTGGGAAACCAGAGCTTAAGCCTATATAGCTCCACCCCTGGATCCGTGAGGTTTCGACCTGGAGAACACTGCTGAGTGACTCACCTTAAGGGCGTGGAGTCGGATCCTTTCAAGACTCCAGCAGGCGGCCTCAACCCCCAAACTTGGGACCTCCAGAGTCCACAGAATCTGTGCCTGGACACACAGGACCATACCACCAGAGCCACTGCAGGCTAAACACTCAGTATACAACATAGAGAGCACTGACTTGGGAGCAGTGAAACAATCCCAGGCTATTCCTCATTGCCTGGGAATAGGCTGCACCAGCTCACAGTGCTTCTGGCTATTAGATGCACATTGACCCTGAGAACCCCCTGTGAGCAGCCGGGGAGGACCACAAACAAGGTCCCACACGTAAGCTGCAGGGGAGCTACAACCCCACCCAACAGCGTGAGTCCTGCGAACCTGCACTGTCATCTATAGGAAGACCAATTGGATCCCAGGAATCTACAGGAACACATCACCATCACAACCCCTCACCTGAGTCCCCAATTGGGACAAAACAAGAAGGGGTGAGCTCTCGGAGACACACTGAAAACCTCCACACAAGGCCCCATCCAGCCAGTGGAAAGGGTCAGATCACCAAGCAATATGACTGCTACACCAAAGCGCCCCCTTTGGCTCCAATCCCAGAAGACAACATGAACAAACAGCTAAGAACAACCAAATGGCTAAAGGTCAGAGAAAAAAACTGAAACAACAGAAGTCAGGGAAATATGACTCCAACAAAACACAACTATGCTAGTACAGCAAGTCCTGACCACTTCACCACAGCTGAAACACATGAAAACGACAACAACTCTTCAGTTTGGAAAGTGACAGATTCCTTTCAAGAAGAGCTTAAATCTATGAAGGAATTCAAAGAGTCCACAATTTTACAAGCGAAAGCAATGACAATACCATTAGAGAGCTCCAAGCCAAAGTGGCTCAACTTGAACAGGAAAGAGACAAGGCAATGAAAGATTTAAAAGAGATGAAAGATTTTCAGGCAAAGACAAGAAAATTGGAGCAGGAAATATACAAAATGAATAAAATCTTTCAAGCCATGAAACTGGAAATGGAAGCAATAAAGAAAACACAGTAGAGTTAAGAGTGGAAATGGAGAATCAAGGGAAGAGAACAGCAACTACAGACATGAGTATCAAAAATAGGATACAAGAGATGGAAGACAGAATCTCAGGTGTGGAGGATTCAATGGAAGAAATCAGTACAACATCCGTAGAAAATGAAAAAGATAAAAAAGTCCTCACCCATAACATCCAAGAAATCAAGGACCTTTTACTTCTTGCCACTATTTCCTGCTTTTGAATTTTTGCTTTAGCTAATAAACCTTTTATAAATGTTATTTTGTATTTTAAGCTAATATTTCCTGTAGATTAATTTTAAGAGATTTTTTTTCCTTTTGTTTTTCAAACCTCATTTCTCATATTTTTATCAAGACATTAAATGTCTTCATAATAACTACTGATATTATAAACTCTGTAGTTTGCAACTAATACCAGGACTATTTTTTCTTTTTTTAAATTTATTTATTCTCTCTCTCTCTCTCTTTCTTTCTCTTGGTTTTTCAAGACAGGGTTTCTCTGTGTATCCCTGGCTGTCTAGACTCACTCTGTAGAACAGGCTGACCTCAAATTCCCAGAGATCCGCATGCCTCTGTCTCCCTGAGTGCTGGGATTAGATGTGTGTGCCACTATGCTCCTATTTTCTCATTTTTACATCCTTCCCACAGTTCTCCCTCACTCCACCCCCAACTCTTCCATCACCCTACCTCCTCCCTCACCTTCCACTCCTCCTTTGTTTCCTTTCACAAAAGAATAGGCCTCCCAGGGATATCAACCAACCATGGCATATCAAATTGCAATAAGATTAGGTACCTC
Source organism: Lophiomys imhausi (assembly GCA_907164525.1). Taxonomy (NCBI): domain Eukaryota; kingdom Metazoa; phylum Chordata; class Mammalia; order Rodentia; family Muridae; genus Lophiomys; species Lophiomys imhausi. The sequence goes on from CAJQZJ010032130.1 coordinate 5,800,929, forward strand.
CCCTCATATTAAGGCTAGACAAGGCAACCCAGTTGGAGGACAAGAAAACCCAGTAGGTGGACAAGAGTCCCAAAAGCAGATAAAAGCATGAGAAATAGCCCCTGCTTTCTTTGTTAGGAGTCCCACAAAAATACCAAGCTACACAACTATAACATAAGTACACAGAGCCTAAGTTAGATCCATGAAGGCCCTCTGGTTGTCACTTAAGTCATATTGAGCCTCTATGAGCCCAGGTTTGTTGATTCTGTGGCTTTTCTTGTGGTGTCTTGACTCCTCAGGTCCTTATAGTCCCTACTCCCACTGTTTCACAGGATTCCCTGAACTCTACATAATGTTGACTGTGGGTCTCTTCATCTGTTTCCATTAGTTGCTGGATGAAGTCTCTCTGATTACAATTAGACACCCATCTATAAGTATAGCAGAATATCATCAGGTATCATTTCATTGACATTTTAAAAATTATTATTATTATTTTGTTTTTGACAATCATGTTTGTTTCTCTCCTGGGTCTCTGGGACATTCAGCCTTTGTTTTCTGGTCCACCAGGTGGTGTGAAGGGTGAGCTTCTTCTCATGATATGGGTCTCAAGATGGACCAGTCATTGGTTAGCTACTCCCACAATTTCTGTGCCACCTTTATCCCAGCATAAACTGCTTGTAGGACAAATTGTAGGTCAAAAGTTTGTTGGCTGGGTTGGTGTCCCAAACTCTTCACTGGAAGTGGTACATGGTTATAGTAGATGGCTGGATCAGGCTCTGAATACCCCATTCTAGGATTCTTAGCTAGGGTCACCCTTATAGATTCCTTGCAGTTTTCATTGCACTAGGTTTCTGCCTTACTCCAAACTGCCCCACGATTCTAGTTGTGTCTCCTAGTACTTTCTCCCTCCCGTCCTCACCCCAGCTGTTCCCATCCCGACCCACAACCAGTCCACCTGAAATTTCTATCTTGTTTCTCCTTCCCAGGGAGATGCATGCATCTGACTTTGAGTTCTCCTTGTTGCTTAGCCTGTATCTGCTGATTGTAGCATGCTTATTATTTACTTTGCAGCTAAGATCCACTTATAAGTGAGTACATACCATGCTTGCATTCTGGATCTGGGTTATCTCACTCAGGATTATTTTTTCTAGTTCCATCCATTTGTTTGCAAATTTAATGATGCTACTGTTTCCAAAAGCTGAGTAATGTGTCATTGAGCAAATGTGTCACATTTTCTTTATCCATTATTTAGTTGAGATACACATAAGTTATTTCTAGTTTCTGGCTACTATGAATAAAGCTGCTATGAAAATAGTTGAGCTAGTGTTCTTGTGGTAGGATGGAGTGTCCTTGGGTGTATAGCCAGGAGTGGTACAGTTGGGTCTTAAAGTAGATCAATTACCAATTTTCTGAAAACTGACATGTTGATTTTCACAGTGGCTGTACAAGGTTTCACTCAAACCAGCATTTGGAAGAGTGTTCCCCTTGTTCTCCATCCTCACCAGCATGAGCTGTCACTTGTGGTTTTGATCTTATCCATTCTGGCAAGTGTAAGATGGAATCTCAGAGTCACTTTGATTTGCATTTCTCTGATGCCTAAGGATGTTGAAATTTTTTTTCAAGTGCTTCTCAGCTATTTGGTAGTCCTCTGTTGAGAATTCTCCATTTACATCTATTTTTTAAATTGGATTATTTGGTTTGCTAATGTCTAGTTTCTTGAGTCTTTTATATATTTTGGAAATTAACCCTCTGTCAGATGGAGAGTTGGTGAACATATTCTCCCATTCCATAGGCTGCCATTTTGTCCTATGGTCTGTCTTTTACCTTTTAGAAGCTTTTCAGTTTCATGAGGTCCCGTTTATTAGTTGTTGATCTTGATAGCTGTGCTATTGTGTTCTTTTCAGGAAGGGAGAGACCCAGGGGGAACAAGAACAATATATGAAGATCAACAAAACCAACCAACCTAGGCCCCAGAGCCTTACAGAGACTGAAACACTAATCAAAAAAAGGAGAAGACAAAAGCATATTTAGCTTAGACTAGACCTAGACTCCCCTATACATATATAGATGATAGGCAACTTTGTCTTCATACAAATCCCTTGTTGTCTTCTGTGCCAATGTGTTGAAGGCTATTGCCCACTTTCTCTTCTGTTAGGTTCATTGTATCTGGTTTTATGTTAAGGTCTTTGATCCACTTGGTCTTGAGTTTTATACAGGGTGATAGATATGGATCTATTTGCATTCTTCTACATTCTGACATTCAGTTAGATCAGCACCATTTGTTGAACAGGCGTTCTTTTTTCCATTGTATAATTTTGGTTTATATATATATATATATATATTATATAACTGGGTGTCCATAGGTGTGTAGATTTATATCTGGTCTTTGATTGGATTCCAACCTGTCTGTTTTTATATCAATACCATGATGTTTTTATTTCTATAGTTTGTAGTAGATCTTAAAATCATGAATAGTGATTACTCTGGAAGTTTCTTTAATATACATGATTGTTTTATGTATTCTGTTTTTTGTGGATTTTTTCCATATGATGTTGATTATTTTTCTTAGAAGATTTATAAAGAATTGTGTTGGAATTCTGATAGAAAGTGTGTTGAATCTGTAGATTACTTTTAGTAAGGTAGCCATTTTTACTATGTTAATTCTAGCAATACATGAACATGGGAGATCTTTTCATCTTTTGATATCTTCTTCAATTTCTTTCTTCAGAGACTTGATGTTCTTTCATAAAAGGTCTTTCACCTGCTTAGTTAAAGTTACCCCAGGTTACTTTTTATTATTTGTGGCTATTGGGTATTGTTTTCCTGATTTCTTTCTCAGTCCATTGTCATTTGTATATAGTAGGGCTACTGATTTTTTTATAGTTAATTTTGTGTCCAGCCACTTCACTGAAGGTCATTATGAGTTGTAAGAATTTCGTGGTAGAAATTTTGTGGTCACTTATGTATACTATCATATCATCTGCAAATAGTGATACTTTATTGTCTTCTTTTTAAATTTGTATCTTCCTTTATCTCCTGTAGTTGTCTTAGTGCTTCATCTAGAACTTTAGGTACTATATTGAGTATATATGAAAAGAGTCAATACCCTTATCTTGTTCCAGGAATATTTCTTTATAAGCATTCGACAATAGCATTATTTCCATGTAGATGCTTCCTTTTCCTTGGTTTTGGAGTTAGAACTCAAAAAATAGAACAGTCTTAGCAGTGAAGAGCTGTAAGAACATGCACCGAGGGAGGGTCTCTTGGAATACACAGGTACATTATCTCATTTAGAGTGTAATTACATAACATATAGTACAGGATATCTATTCTACAACCCACAGACCCAAAGGAACAAGAACCTAGCATAACTATCCTATGAGAAACTTCACCCAGCAGCTGATCAAAACAGATGCTGAGAACCACAGCCAAACATTAGATGGAGCTTTAGGAATCATGTGTAAGAAAGGGAGGAGGAAGAGAGAGACTCAGAGGGAAAAAGAACAATACATGAAGATTAACACAACCAACCAACCTAGGACCCTAGAGGCTTACAGAGATTGACACACTAACAACAACAACAACAACAAAAAAGACAAAAGCATACTTAGCTTAGACTAGACCTAGACTCTCCTATACATATATAGATGATAGGCAACTTGGTGTTCATACAAATCCCTTACCAAGTAGAGGGGAGGCAGTTTCTGTCATGGACTCTGTTACCTGTTAGTGGGACAACTTTGCTGCCATGTCAGGCCCTAGAGAAAGAGGAAGCACTTAGCCTTATGTAATTGGTGAACTGAAGGAGTGGCTACCCAAAGAGAAAGATAGGAGAGAGAGAGTGGGTTGGAAGGTGGGACTGTGGGGGAGGAGAGAGGGGTGTGTGATGGAGATGTAACTTGAATACATAAATAAATATTGAAAATAAAAAAGCATAATTATTCTTACAATCTCTTTACATGTCTTAAGGATTTCCTGCAGTGTGGTTTCCTGTCCAGATATGTCAGAGCCAGTTAGATTAGCTCTTATGGGTGAGAACAACAGTATGTATTTATATCCTTATTGAGACAGGGTTTCTCATTGTAGCTTGGGCTGTCTTGATTTGCTCTGTAGAGCTCCGTAGATTAGATTGGCCTCAAACACACAAGGAACCTGTTTTTTTTTTTTTTCTTGTCTCCCAAGTTTTTAGATCAAGGTATGAATTTAAATAATTGAATTACGCTTATAAAACAATAGTATCAATTTAAACATTTTTTTTTATTAGTTTGAGTTCCAATTCTCCCATGGAAGCACTATTATTAAGGAGATTGCTGTAAAATAGCATGATATGCTATTTTATGTTAGCTTTTCTTAACTGTTGGCTGTGGGAAGCATGCCATTTGTATGTTCTTCCCAAGCCTGACTCTGGGTCCTTACATTGATTAACAGCATCTCTCTCTCTCTCTCTCTCTCTCTCTCTCTCTCTCCTTTTTTTTCCCAGAGACAGGATTTCTCTGTCTATCCTTGTCCTGGACTCACTTTGTATACCAGGCTAGCCTTGAACTCACAGAGATTAGCCTGCCTCTGCCTCCAAAGTTCTGGGATTAAAGGCGTGCACCACCACACCCAGATATTAACAGATCTCTTTTAGGAGCAAAATGCCTCTTAAAACCGGTTCTCCAGTGGGAACCCCACAACTAAGGAGGCTGACTTGTGACCCTTTTCTCTTTACATAAATTTAAGATCATGTGCATTTATACATTAGATCAGTAAGGGCATTATTAAACTTAACATCGAGGAAAAATATGTCATTTTTGAATTCTAGACTATCTTTGTTAAGCAGCCTTATCTTTTTTTTTTTTTTTTTTTTTTGGTTTTTTCAAGACAGGGTTTCTCTGTATAACAGCTCTGGTTGTCCTGGACTCTCTTTGTAGACCAGGCTGTCCTTGAACTCAAAGAGATCCACCTGCCTCTGCCTCCCAAGTGCTGGGATTAAAGGCATGTGCCATCACCGCTGGCCAAGCAGCCTTATCTTATCATCAGGGTTCCCATCCTGCCTTAATTGTTTAAACCAGGCTGGTCTAGAATCCAGAGATCTGCCTGTTTCTTCCTCTAGTGTGATGGGATTAAGGGTGTGTGCCAGTACCACCCTGCTCAAATATTTCACTTAAATCCCAGATATTAGTAACTCTGTAATCTTGAGAACAACTTTGAACTGTAGTGACAATTTGAAATTTTCCCAAAATCTTCAGAAATCTCTTATATTTTAGCAATGAAAAACCAGAAAAATATTCTTTCTACCTCCCGATATAGGAAAATCAAAGACATCAAGGAAATAAACAACATTCCAAAAGCCTTGGCATGTCTAACCATGCCATCCCATGCTGCAATTAAAGTTTTGTTCATTATTACTTGGGATCTAGTTTTGACTATATTTCATTGTTGGACCCTTCCCAGAAAGCCCTGACAAGCACCTCATAGCCAGGGAGCTCTTAGCTCCAGCTGCCATCAATGTTGCCTTATTTATCAGGAAAAGCCTCCCTCTTTCCTTCATTATCATTGTTGTCAATTTAGCATTCCATCTGTAAATTCTTTCCTTTAAGACTATCCTAGTACAAACTTTCTCAAAAGAGATACACAGAACCACAATTGTCAGGGTAAAAATCATTTGCATGCTAAGAGGAGCAAACTCAACTGGAATCCAAAAGTATTGAGGTATGATGGATTCCTCCATTTTAATATAGGCTGTTAATTCTGTTCTCAAGATCTGTTAGAAGGCTGCTAATATTTTAATATGTAGGAAATATAAGCCTTAGCTGTCTGCCTTTGCTGCAAGGCAACAGCTTTTGTTAAGGAAGCTGCACCTTTGAAAAGCATTTGGGTTCAGTTCCCTGCTCTTTGGGTAGGAAACTGGCTTTCACCTAGGCCTTCTCATGCTGTAAGCATGGATTCTAATTGACGTAGTTGAGTGCCATATGTAGAAAAATATTGATTGATTAAATTATTTTGGGCACCATTTGTAGAAATAAATTGTTAAATTGTTTAACAGTATTTATATTATATTTAATTGGTTTGGCAGCTAATCCTTAACCATCTATTATAAATAAATACACACAGACACCATGTTGATCTTAACAAGCCTTGGCCTGAATTGAGCAATCCTAGCCCATCTAAGCTAGCTCTTAATTCTATTACCCAAATATGACCCCATATATACATATGTCCCTTTGGACTACCATTCTCCATGATATGCCAATATTCCTGGCCATGTGGAATGAGGTTCTTTTTTCTAACCCATGGTGTGCATCCTCTTTCCTGCTGCTCCTGGTTGGAGTGCTTTAGTCCTCTGTCTAAAGTGCAGGCTTTCTGTTCTAATCTCAGGAAGTCCCACCTTTTCTGTCTTTGCCCAATCTCAGGCCTCAGCATTTTATTTAACCAATCAGAGTCAATGTAAGTAACAGACAGCAAGCAGGACCAATTAACATTTAGAATGCTTAACACTACCCCATCATCATACAATAGCTGTATTTGTTAAATTTTTGAAGAAATTTTATATTATGTCTTATAATAACTTTACTAATACACATCTCTATCAACAGTTCACAAAAAAATTCCTTTCCTCCACATCCTCATGAGCACATGTCATATTTTATCCTTTGAGATAAGTCATTATTTATGGAGTGACATTATATATTGTTGTATGATTTCCTGAGATCTCTAGTTATTAGTGATGGTGAACATTTTTCATATGAGCAATAGATTATGCTTATAGAAAAATGATATTTCTTTTTCTTAAGGTTAGCAAAAATAAAATGAAGAAACAGAATATTTTGATGAGAATATGAAAACAAGATTTTTGATACCAGGAGTATGCATCTTGGTACATTAAAGTTGGATGTTTATGTGTAATTAATCACAGATATTGAAAATATAAACAAAAAAGAAAATATAAACAGTGATAGTGCCATTTCATGCTTTCTTATCTTATATGTTTATATATAAAACTTATCTCATATGTTTATATATATAAATATGAAGAAACATACAGCAAAAGTTACAAAATATTTTATGCTATAGTCTTGTCAACATTATAATTGTAGACAAAACAGAGTAGTTCTGTAAGAAAATGACAGGAAATGTGCTTTACCCTATGGTAAAATACTATATGGTAGTTTTATTAAAGAACGACCACACAGATCAATGTGGATAAATACTGAAAATACACAGTACAATTTCCAAACACTCAGTGTCTTCTCTCTTACAGCAGTGTAAGATGAAGCTCTATAGCTAAACTAATATCATAGGGTTTGATTCAGTCACCTTGTTGATTATTTCTTCATATCTAGCTTCTTTCCTTTGTTCCTCTATTACAGGCTCCACTTGTTTCAAAAGGTGTCGTATTTTCATAGCTTCTTTTCTTTCTGCCTGGAAAGCAACCCCATTCCATTAAGTATCCATTAAGCTAACTTCCTTACTTTCTTATCTCTTTCAAAATTTTGCTCTGTCACTTCAATTGGTAATTACATAACCTTCATGTTACCAATTCATAGCCACATTGTTCTTTTCTATTGCTTTCTTTATTCAAGAAGCTAATAAAAACATTTTACTAATTACATTTCTTGATTATAATCTGTCTGTCCCATTTACAATATAACAGGTTCTGGAGAGAATACATCCTTTGTCTTTGGTTCAAAGGTAAATTCCAAAGACCCAGAATGATGTCTAATAATAAAGTATCTTTTAAATGAGTAAAGGGACAAACCAACTACAGAATAGTATTCATGAAGAGAAGGAAAAGGATGCAAATGTTATTTAAAAAAGGGGGGAGGGGTGGGTGAGCATCTAGCTGTTACTATGCTTCTTCAAGGAAAGAAGGACAATATATTTTTTAAAATTCAAATAGATTATTGCACCAAATGTCACAGAAAAATAGATCAAAATAATACATGAGTATTGTTTTAAGAAAAAGAGTTCCATGCACTGACATTGGTATCCATTCAACTGATTTAAAAAACAGTCCTACCAGTTTCTCTTAATGAAAAATCAATAATACCACATCCCGGGATTTTCTCCCTTTTAAAAGACTGAAATTAAACATAATGCCAAATTTTAACATTATAAAAAATTAACATTCAAAAGGGGCTACTTGATTTAGGCAAATATTACATTAAAATGTTTTCTTCACCAAGCACAACAGGACAATATTTTTTAATAGTGAAACATTAATGATAATATTCTCAATGGCTTAGAAATGTATCTACTGAAATACTACTTTATGTTCAATTTATATAATTATGTTTAATTTATATAATTTAAAAATAAATATAATACTGGCAGTAGAAAGTACAACAAAGCTCCAGATCTGCTGATAGTAAACATTCATCAGTGATGGCAAGAAATTAATCTTTGCAGACTAATGAGATGCTTAGTGAGTAAAAACATTTGCTACTAGCTTGATGACTTGAGTTCAATCCCTGGGAGAGATCCAGTTCATGCAAGCTGTCTTCTGACCTCCACATGTGTGCCATACCATGTGTGTTTACACATGCACATATAGAATACATGAATAAAAGTGTAAAATTAATACAGAAACCAAATTCTGGATTAAAAATGTGGAAACTTTCTAGAGAAAGTCCGGGTCTTAAAATTTGATGATATTTTATGATATATGAGACTGTTAGAGATAGGTGTATAAAGTAATCACAACATCCTAGTCTCTTTAATTATTTTTAAATTATCTCTCCTTTTCTCCTTGTGTTCCTAGGTGTTTATCCTCATAGCAACCATCTCTCAAAATGATCACCTGATTTCATGGGATAAGGGAAGACACTGTATTTATTTTACATTATGTTATAACTAATGATAGAAAATAAAACAAATAAGCTTATGTATTTATTTATTTATTTATATGATACATTAATAGTCAAATAAGCCTCAAGAAATTGTTATACTTCTACCATAGTATTGAGTAGAAGTCTACTGGGGATGCGTTATATAAGTTTGATGGCATATATTTTTTTTTAAGTAAGCACTATTAATTTTGTGAGGTCTCATGCACTACAGACCTTTCCTGTGATTTCATAACACACCAAGTAAGTGACAATCACTGCTCATCATTTGCATAGTTAATTCTCACAGCTAAGCTATAAGTGTAGCTAGATGAGCATTTATCTATTTGAAAGGTGTCACAATGTTTCAGGTGGATAGTGGTACCAAACTCATTTTGTGTGTGTGTGTGTGTGTGTGTGTGTGTGTGTGTGTGTGTGTGTGT
>CAJQZJ010032130.1:5810167-5998014 GCA_907164525.1 Lophiomys imhausi
GTGTGTGTGTGTGTGTGTGTGTGTGTGTGTGTGTGTGTGTGTGTGTGCACGCATGCATGCGCTCTCATTCTAGGCTTCCTTGATGCTTTGAAGAAGTAATCAAACTGTCTTTGGTGATAAAGTTGTTGTGGATATTAAAGTTGCCAACATTTTACTCCCTCTTCTGAATTCTCCACATATGCATCCTCCTTCCCTTTGTGCTCTGAAAGAACATTCTGAACCCGTGAGCTCAAGAAATGTCATCTCCACCTGTGATGAGGCTTCTTGTGAAATCACTGAATCATAAACATTAAATTTTAATTCAGATTTATAAATCATATTTCCCTTAATGTCAGACTTAAAAATGACATACAAAGTTATAATTCTTTAAGGAAATACAATATAAAGAAGTATTTATATTACTCTCCTGCTCAAATTCTGCATAGGTAGAAGAGGGACAGTGACTCTGTAGTCATAGCTTTCAAATACTGTCAATTTCCCCATAGTAATTGAGTATACTTTCTTTTTTAGAGATGGATTATGTTTTTGGTAATTTTGTTGATACAGTTGAAGTAGTTGACCAAGAACTCTACAGAAGTAGAAAGGATAGAATAAAAATAGCATTATCATATAGCTTGGGCATGAAAAAATCTTTTGCACTTTATTAAACACCAACTAGCAAGCATTTGTTTTATGTCAGGTATTGTACTATGTGTTTAATATAGTGTCAAATGATTGTGAATATAGGTTTGAAGGATTTTGTGTATTATTTTTACATCAGAAATGAAATTTAGGGAAGTTAAATGTCTTTCATTGTTTGTTGCTTTATGACTAGTGAGTGATGAAACCTTTATTTGAACTATTTTCTGGAAACTGAAGTCAACGTTCAACAGTGTAAGATACTTTTTATTTTCTACCTACTTTTACCTTCATTTTGGACATTATATTTTTACTTGTGTTTGAAACAAAATTTTATCTTAGTTACTTTGGGGTCATCAGAAAGGTTATGAATTATTATGTTTACACAAAATTATTTTTTCACAGTGTTGACAAGGGAAAATATTTGGAAAAAACTTACTGAGACACTACTTCTAAAATTAAAATCATTTTATTGTACATTTTATTAATGGTTTTGAAGCAAAAATAAACCTCTGGATAATCAAAAAAATCAATATAGATTACTTTTCTCTGTCTTTGTGAGCACCAACGAATGGTATCTGATGTCATTTTCAAGTGTCTTGTTCCTAAGTGCAAGTAAATGTCTGTACACCTTTAAATATGTCATGGGATCATATTAGATCAACATATTACTAAAGGGAAATTACCCTTAATTAAAAAAATTAGACAAACTAAATATCCTCAATACGATCTTTTTGTCTTTAACTAAATACTTTCCATAAGAAGAATAAAAGATAATTTTATTACATGTATAAAATTATTCTGAAAAAAGTGATTCCTAAACAACTTGAGTTTTATTATAATACAAAGCATATCTCACAGGTAGTATTATCAGAGATGTATCTAAGTTCTTAAGGCTACCATATGTTTCTACACCTACTAAAAGATTGAGTTTTTCCTTAAACTATCAGTTTGTACTAGTGTATTGAGCAGAATTACCTTAAAATCAGGTCAGGATCAGGTAAGATCTTCCATTTTTGTTGAATCTTATGGTTAAGCATTTACATTAATTGATTATGTTGCCTTGATTTTCAAAAATATCAATAGTACTTTACAAATTTAGGACAGCTGAAAGCAGACACATAAACTAAAAAGATACCGCAGTTAGTGATGCTACATATACTGAGTGATAGCTTCTAAGCAATGGTATCATTACCAGACAGCACTCATTCTCATGAGGGGAAATGCAGATGAGCATGGAGGAAGGTACAAACAAGATAATCAATAAAAGATTGAGGAAGGGAAAGAATCTTGAAGCATTGGATAGAGGTTAACGAAGTCAATGAATTTGTTTTGATTTGGAAACAATTGTTTCAAATTGAAAACTAAGCTAGTTGTGGCTCATCCACATGTCAATGTCCGGTAACTATGAAGCCTACTAGCACTGTGTGAGCTCCACTGAAAATACAGACTTGAGAAAGACTTTTGAGTAGGAATTAGTTAACTCTGAGGAAATAAATTGAGTATGAAAGTCCTAGCTAAAAACTAAATGGTTAAGAAGTAGGATATGTTAGACATTAGCAGCATCCTTCCTAGGTTCTACAGAATTCTACAATTTGATGATACAGGGTGTTGCTACTTTTTTGCTAATTTTATGCTCTGCTGGCATATGGAAAGAGAAACCAAGTCATTTGATTCTCTTATGAAAGAGGTAAGAATGATTCTGATTCTCTTGTATTCTATCCTATGAAATAGTATTAAAGCAATGCACCTTAAGTAAAAAAAAAAAAATCAAAAAAACATTTGTCCAAGAGCAAGTGTGCGCGTTCACGTGTGTGTGTTCATGTGGGTATGGGGACATGTACATGAGAGTACAAGTTCACGTGCATGTGTGCATTATGTAAATTTGAAAGACAAGGTCCAGTATCTGATGTCTTCCTCAATTGCTGTTCAAATTTTTTGAAGCAAGTTCTCCCACTGAACCTGGAACTCACTGATTTGGTTAGTCTGATCAGACACTGAGTTCTACAGATCTGCATGTCTCTGCCTACCCAGCCCTGGGATCAAAAATGGACCACATTTTCTGGTCTTTTATTCAATGTGGCTATTAGGAATACAAATATAGGTCCTTGTGCCTGCAAGTAAAGTTCTTCCGCAATGGTGTCAAGTCTCTACACTTCTCAAAGGAAGCATTTAGTGATTATTGATGTTTTTCAAGCATTGCTATCATTGGTGATAGTACAGTAGAAATAAAAAAAATAGTCACTTTAACAGAGGAACTATATTTTACCCAAAACATTCTGAAAGTAAAAAAGTATAAAGTATATGACAATAGGAAGGGCATTCAAGTAAAAGAAGAGATTGCAATGGGTTTATTAAATTAAGTAAGAACTAACTATGCAAAGTAAGGACAGAAAAAGTGAAAACAAATGATAGGTCACTATTGTAGAAGGAATAGTCCAAGGGCTTTTGGTAGTGGAATGTCTCAGTACCTGAAATTCCAATGTAGGAAATGTACAGAAAGTAAGGGACAATTCAACTAGGTACTGGGGAACTGATAATATCTGGAACATAGGGATTGATGTCTTCATTCTAAGAATAAAATATTATAAACTATGTAGTAATAAGAACAGGAATCCTCAGCAATGCTTGGTGCCGCAGTGGACAGTGTTTTACCAAGGCCAAGGCTTATTTAAAGGGAAAGATTTTGTTTCTTACACATAGTTCTCCTCTTCCATATAACCAATATTCTTAATGGTTATGAGCAGTGAGTATAAGAAGGTAGCTGTGAGACTAAAACTATCTAGTCTACAATCACATCAGAGACATGTGAAGGATAAATATATATGAATAAACAGGAAGTGCAGAGCAAGAAGCTTCCAAAACTAAAAAATGACCCACAACCAGCTGCCTGGACAGGCCCCAATTACACTCTATAACATTGGAGCATGTGTCTTCAGTCTTTTAGCCCAGAATAGGATGCTCTTGTTCTAAGAAGATATATTTAAGTTGGTAATGGAAGTTAGGATGGAAACTGAGTTAAGTATAGAATGGTAAACTCATTGAGATAGATAATAGAATATTATTATTTGTAGCCCAATATATATTGACTGAGCATTGGGAAAGTATGTTATACCTTTAATATTCATAATTGTTGTGTAATTGTTCTTATTGTTTTGTATTGTATTTATTGTTATAAAAAAAAACCTTTTATTGGACTAAAAGGGGGATATGTTGGGGGGAAAATATAAACCTGAAATTAAAAAAAAAGAATATAGCTATCCTTAGAACTAGATATAAAAAGCAACATGCTTCAATAAAATTGCCCTCTTATGATGATCCAGCTCTTTGATTGGGACCCTATGTTTGTGGATGGCTTTAAAAATATGCACCCATGATATTTCCAGTTATAGTGATGTTTTCACATCAATGCAGAAAAGATACTAATCCAACTTCTTTTTTTTTTTTTTGGTTTTTCGAGACAGGGTTTCTCTGTGTAGCCCTGGCTGTCCTGGACTCAATTTGTAGACCAGGCTGGCCTCGAACTCGCAAAGATCCGCCTGCCTCTGCCTCCCAAGTGCTGGGATTAAAGGCGTGCACCACCACTGCCCGGCTCCAACTTCTTTTTTTTTTTTTCCTTTATTTTTTATTTCTTCAAGTTACATCTCAATCAAAGTCCCCTCCCTATTCTCCTTCCAGTCCCACCCTCCCACCCTCAACCCCCATCCTCTTACCTTTTTTTTTTCTTTTAAGTTTAAGGTATATCTTATTTCCCCCTACAGTTTCCCCTTTCAGTACAACAAATGGCTCTTTCTCTTATAATAACAAATACAATACAGTACAACAGAGATAATTAGGCCACAGTTATGAGGGTTATATGGCTTAACATACATTCCCAATGACCAGTCCATATGTATTTGGTACCTGACTTTAACATTCTACTATCTAAACATCTCCATGAGTTTAAAGGTCTATATCTGACTCAACATTCATACTAACTTGCAACACAATTTTAAAAGTAGCTTCTTAGATCTATAACATTCTCTTGACTCCTAAACAACTCAAAATTTAATTATGAGACTCTAGCTATCTGTTCTTCAACCACCTCAGAGACCTGAGAGGGATAAATATATCTGATTTTATAGGAAGTACAGGGCCTGCAGCTTCCCAAACTAAGAAATGACATACCTGTAGCTGCCTGGACAGTTCCCATTTTCTCTCCATACATTACAGCATCGATCTTCAGTCATTTGGCCCTGATTCTCTGACAGACATTCATTGTAGAGCAGGGGTTATGAAGGACTTACCTCCCCTGTCTTGGCAGAGCTAGACTGTCGACTTACCTGCTTCCAAGTTTTGTCCTTTTTGGACAGCATTCTGACTATAGTTGGAGCAAGGGGCTTTTCCTACCAAGAGATAGGCTTGCGACTAATTCAATCATCTCCCACTGGAGATTCTTCAATGCTCATCTTCTACTTGGAGGAGAATTGTGGGTGCTGTCAGGAGTTGATATGTCTTGATATAAAAAAATCTAAAGTTACAAAAACATCTTTGAATGCCATATTCTGCAGATCTCTTGAGGTTTTTGAAGAGGCCCTATCTATCTCTTATATTAGGGTAAGCAGATGTTGCTTGTCTCTTAGCAGCTTTATTTCTGATTAGCTTAGAAAATAGCTATAATAGGCTGTCATAATACCTAACAGAATGACCGGCCTGCATAACCATTAGTTTGCATTTCTTAATTATCCTAAACAGTATGACAATTAGTAGTAAAAGGCCGAAACATCACATTTCATGTTTTTTTTCTTTAACTCCTAACCCTTCCATCCCATTTCTCTGGGGTAGGGTGTCCTTATATAACAGTTCCTCATCTCAGTTGAGAGGTCGTATGAGGGCCAAGAGCCTCTTCATTCATTGGGGATTTACGAAGCAGTACCATCAGTGAAAAGTGTGTCGGTGCCCGGGAGAGAGAACTACTAAACAAACAAACCAATAAGCATACAATAGATAAAAAAAGACTAAAAAATAGAAAAAATATAACTAATATATAAAAAATAAATAAAGAATAAAAATTAAAAATAAGAAGTCTATGTCCAAGTTCCCTTTGGTGTGTTAGTTGTAGTATTGATACCTTCTACTATACAGCTAAAATCCTACTATAAGTGAATAGATGCCATATGTGTCCTTCTGAGTCTGGGTTAGTTCACTCAGGATGAGCTTTTCTAGTTCCATCCATTTGGCTGCAAATTGCATAATTTCATTGTTCCTGATAGCTGAATAATATTCCATTGTATAGATGTACCACAATTTTTTAACCCATTCTTCGGTTGAGGGACATCTGGGTTGTTTCCAGTTTCTAGCTATTACAATAAGGCTGCTATAAACATAGATGAGGAAACTTCCTTATGATTCCGTGAAGAGGCATTTGGGTGTATACCCAGAAGTGGTATGGCTGAGTCCTGAGGCAAAGCTATACCAAGTTTTTTAAGATATCGCCATACTGACCTCCATAGTGGTTGCACAAACCTGCATTCCCACCAGCAATGGAGTAGGGTACCCCTTTCTCCACACCCTCACCAGCATGTGCTGTCATTTGAGTTTTTGATCTTAGCCATTCTGACAGATGTGAGATGGAATCCCAGAGTCGTCTTGAGTTGCATTTCTCTGATGATTATGGATGTTGAGCATTTCTTCAAGTGTCTCTCAGCCATTAGGGATTCCTCCTTTGTGAATTCTCTATTTAGCTCTGCCCCCCATTTTTTGATTGGATTATTTGGTTTCTTGGCATTTAATTTCTTGAGTTCTTTGTAGATTTTGGATATTAGCCCTATGTCAGCTGTGGGGTTGGTGAAGATTTTCTCCCAGTCTGTAGGCTGCCGTTTTGTTCGAATGACAGTGTCCTTTGCCTTACAGAAGCTTTTCAGTTTCATGAGGTCCCACTTATTGATTGTTGATCTCAAGTCCTGAGCTGTTGGTGTTCTGTTCTGGTAGTTGTCGCCTGTGCCAATTAGTTCGAGGGTTTCTCCCAAGTTTTCTTCTAGTAGATTTAGTGTGACCGGCCTTATGTTAAGGTCTTTGATCCACTTGGACTTAAGTTTTGTACAGGGTGATAAGTATGGGTCTAACTTCATTCTTTTACAAATGGACATCCAATTGGACCAGCACCATTTGTTGAAGATGCTGTCCTTCTTCCATTGTGCCGTTTTGGCTTCTTTGTCAAAACTTAGGTGGCCATAAGTGTGTGGGTCTATTTCTGGATCTTCAATTCGATTCCATTGATCTACTAGTCTCTTTCTATACCAATACCATGCTGTTTTTACAACTATTGCTCTGTAGTACAGTTTGAAATCTGGGATGGTAATACCTCCAAATGTTTTTTTATTGTACAGGATTGATTTAGCTATTCTGGGCTTTTTGTTGTTCCATACGAAATTGGGAATAACTCTTTCCAGGTCTATTAAAAATTGTGTTGGTATTTTGATAGGAATTGCATTGAATCTATATATTGCTTTTGGTAGGATGGCCATTTTTATTATGTTGATCCTACCTATCCATGAGCATGGGAGATCTTTCCATCTTCCAAAGGCCTCTTCCATCTCTTTCTTCAAGGGCTTGAACTTCTTGTTGTACAGGTCCTTTACTTGCTTGGTTGGAGTTACCCCCAGGTATTTTATGTTGTTTGTGGCTATTGTGAAGGGGATTGTTTCCCTTATTTCTTCCTCAGCCCATTTGTTTGTTGTACAAAGAAGGGCTTCTGATTTTTTTGACTTAATTTTGTATCCAGCCACTTTGCTGAAGGTGTTTATCAGCTGTAAGAGTTCTCTGGTGGAATTTTTGGGGTCACTTATGTATACTATCATATCATCTGCAAATAGGGATAATTTGACTTCTTTGTTTCTGATGTTTATCCCCTTGATCTCCTTTAGTTGTCTTATTTCTCTAGCAAGAATTTCAAGTACTATATTGAAGAGATATGGTGAAAGTGGACATCCTTGTCTTGTCCCTGAGTTTAGAGGAAATGCTTCAAGTTTCTCTCCATTTATTTTGTTTTTGGCCACTGGCCTGCTGTATATTGCCTTTATTATTTCTAGGTACCGCCCTTGTATGCCCGTTCTCTCCAGAACTTTTAGCATGAAGGGGTGTTGGATTTTGTCAAATGCTTTTTCTGCATCTAGTGAGATTATCATGTGTTTTTTTTTCTTTCGTCGTGTTTATATGGTGAATTACGTTGATAGACTTTCATATGTTGAACCATCCCTGCATCCCTGGGATGAAGCCTACTTGATCATGGTGTATGATACTTTTGATATGTTCTTGAATTCGGTTTGCTAGTATTTTATTAAGTATTTTTGCATCTATGTTCATGAGGGAGATTGGTCTGAAGTTCTCTTTCTTTGTTGGGTCTTTGTGTGGTTTAGGAATCAGGGTGATTGTGGCCTCGTAGAATGAGTTTGGCAATGTTTTTTCAGATTCTATTTTGTGAAAGAGTTTGAAAAGTGTTGGTGTTAGCTCCTCTTTGAAGGTCCGGTAGAATTCCGTGCTAAAGCCATCTGGCCCTGGGCTTTTTTTGGTTGGGAGATTTTTAATGACTGTTTCTATTTCCTTAGGGGTTATAGGGCTGTTTAATCTGTTAACTTGATCATTTTTAGCTTTGGTAGGTGGAATCTATCAAGAAAACTGTCCATTTCAATTAAGTTTTCAAATTTGGTAGAGTATAGATTTTTAAAGTAGGATCCAAATATTTTCTGGATTTCCTCAATGTCTGTTGTTATTTCTCCCTTTTCATTTCTGATTTTGTTGATTTGTGTTTTCTCCCTCTGTCTTTTAGTTAATTTGGCTAAGGGTCTGTCTATTTTGTTGATTTTCTTGAAGAACCAACTCTGGATTTCATTGATTCTTTGTATAGTTCTTTTTGTTTCTAAGTTGTTGATTTCAGCCCTAACTTTTATGATCTCCTGCCTTCTGCTCCTCTTGGGAGTGTTTGCTTCTTTTTTTCCAATTCACCCAGTTTAGCTGTTAATTCGCTAATATTAGCTGTCACAATTTTCTTTTTGAAAGCACTTAGTGCTATGAACTTTCCTCGTAGCACAGCTTTCATTGTGTCCCATAGGTTTGGGTATGTTGTGTCTTCATTTTCGTTGGATTTTAAGAAGTCTTTGATTTCCTTCTTTATTTCTTCCCTGACCCAGTGGTCCTCTAGTAAAGAGTGGTTAAATTTCCATGTGAGTGTAGACTTTCTGTTGATTCTTTTGCTATTGAAGTCCAGCTTTATTCCATGGTGGTATGATAAGATACAAGGGGTTATTTCAATTTTCTTGTATCTGTTGAGGCTATCTTTGTGTCCAACTATATGGTCAATTCTGGAGAAGGTTCCATGAGGTGCTGAGAAGAAGGTGTATTCTTTTGTGTTTGGGTGAAACGTTCTGTAGATATCTGTTAGGTCCATTTGGTTCATGATCTCTGTTAGACTCATTATTTCTCTGTTTGGTTTCTGTCTTGATGATCTGTCCATAGTTGTGAGTGGGGTGTTGAAGTCTCCCACAATTAAAGTGTTTGGATCGATGTGCGATTTAAGTTTTAGAAGCGTTTCTTTTATAAATGTAGGTGCCTTTGTATTTGGGGCATAGATGTTCAATATTGAGATGACCTCTTGGTGTATATTTCCTTTAATGAGTATGTCATTCCCTTCTCTGTCTTTTTTTATTAACCTCAATTGGAAGTCTATTTTGTTTGATATTAGGGTGGCTACTCCAGCTTTTTTCCTGGGTCCATTTGCTTGGAAAACCTTTTCCCAGCCCTTTACTCTGAGGTAGTGTTTATCTTCAATAATGAGATGTGTTTCTTGTATACAGCAAAAAGATGGGTCTTGTTTATGGATTCAGTCTGTAAGTCTGTGTCTTTTTATTGGCGAGTTGAGTCCATTGATGTTGATGGATATTAGTGACCAGGGGTTGTTATTTCCCATTATTTTGGTATAGCTGGCTGTCTTGTGTTTCTCTTTTGTTTAGTTGCTGTGGAGGTTTCTATTTCCTCTGTTTTCTTGGGTGTAGTTATCTTCTCTGTGTTGGAATTTTCCTTCTAGGATCTTCTGTAGGGCTGGGTTTGTGAGGAGATATTGTTTGAATTTGATTTTGTCATGGAATATCTTGTTTTCTCCTTCTATGTTGATAGAGAGTTTTGCTGGATATATTAGTCTGGCTGGGCACCTATGTTCTCTCAGGGCTTGTAGGACATCTGTCCAGGCTCTTCTAGCTTTTAAAGTTTCTGAGGAGAAGTCAGGTGTGATTCTGATGGGTCTGCCATTGTATGTGACTTGGCCTTTTTCTCTTACAGCTTTTAATATCCTTTCTTTGTTCTCTACATTTGGAGTTTCTATTATTATGTGGCGAGAGGACTTTCTTTTCTGATCTAATCTGTTTGGTGTTCTGTAAGCCTCTTGGATTTTTACTGGCATCTCTTTCTTTAGGTTTGGGAAGTTTTCTTCTGTGATTTTGTTGAAGATATTTCCTGGACCATGGAGTCAGGAGTCTTCTCTTTCCTCTATACCTATAATTCTTAGGTTCTGTCTTTTCATTGAGTCCTTGATTTCTTGGATGTTGTGGGTGAGAGATTTTTTAGCCTTCTCATTTTCTTTGGATGTTGTACTGATTTCTTCCATCGAATCTTCCATGCCTGAGATCCTGTCTTCCATCTCTTGCATCCTATTTTTCATACTCACATCCGTAGTTCCTGTTCTCTTCTCTTGATTCTCCATTTCCTCTTTTAACTCTGACTGTGTTTTCTTTATTGTTTCCATTTCTATTTTCATATCTTGAATGGTAGTGTTCGTTTTGTACATTTCCTTCTCCAGTTTGCTTGTTTTTGTCTGGAGGTCTTTCATTGCTTTATCCTTTTCCTGTTCAAGCTGGGTCACCTTGGCTTGGAGCTCTTTAATGATGTTATCAGTTGTTTTGACTTGTAAGATTTTGGGTTATTTGAATTCCTTCATAGTTTTAAGTTCTTCTTGAAGGGACTTTATCACTTTCCATACTGTAGAATTGTCATCATTTTTATGTGTTTCAGTTGTGGTGAGGCGGTTCGGGCTGGACGGAATAGCGTTGCTTTCTTTTGTTAGAGACATTTCGCTCTGTTTTTTTTTTTTTTTTTTTTTTTTTTTTTTTTTTGTCTCTGGCCTCTGGCCATGTGGAATTTGCTGTCTTCTGGACTTGGGTCCAAAGGTGGCACTGTGGTGTAGGATTCGAGTTGCCTTAATCCACCCCTATAAGGTGAGTCATTCAGTCCCGCCTCCCAGGTGGGGACCTAATTAATTCAGGTGGCGGAGCTGTTTATAAGTAAGCTCTGATTCCCTGGCGGAAGGGCCTGTACTAGTACATAAGACCGATATACGACCATTTCAAATATCTCGCAGTTTGCCGGGGGTTGGTTCCTGTAGCGTGTAAGTCTGCAGTTCAGCTGCAGTAGCCTTGCTGCTCCCGTGGCTTGGAAACTGGCCAGTGATGTCACAGACTGCGATCTGTGGTCTGAAGGCACTTTGCAGGGGATCTCCCGCTCACTTCCAAGGGTTGCAACCTTTCACTAGATAATTGGATAGTCTGTGTGAGACCTGGCAGTGCCCAGCAGGGTGGGGATTATCTCTGCGTGGTTTCTGAATCTGCTGGCTGGGTATTAGGTTGGAACTTACTGGGGATTTCTCCTTTTGGGGGGATGGGTTATCCCAATTCCCTGGTCCAGAGGCTTCCTAGCGTGTCCGAGATTTGGAAGGGGCATCCTGCCCAGGCATCTTCCGTGGTCCCCATGTAGCTGGGTGAGATTTAGAAAGGGTCGTGCCCTTTTTACAGCATCCTGGAACACTTGCCGCCTTGTGATTGTTGACCCCAAAATCAAAATACGTCCGCGCCAGCCGCCGCCATCTTGGATTCCTTCCTAATCCAACTTCTGAATGCTATCACATTGAATTCTAGTCAAACTTTCATTCTATCCAGATAGGGAAATTATATCTTCTTTAATTTTTTTCTGAGATTTGAAAATATTGCTATTATTATTATTATTATTATTATTATTATTATTTTGTGCATATGAGGCTAGAAGAAGGAATCAGAAATCCCATAACTGGAGTTACAGGTGGCTGTAAACCACCATGTTTGTAGAGGGATTTTAATAAAGCAACATGCTACCCTAGCTGGAATACAGATACATCCTTAGTACTTACTTTTAATCCCAAACAATAAGGTGAAGTTAATTTGGAGAAGGAAACTCTCACACACTTTACCTTAACTGAGTTGCCATGTCAGGCCCCAGAGCAAGAGGAAGTTCTTAGCCCTCATGTGACTGATGAACTGAGGGGGACTGATATGTAGGCCCCACCACACTGGAGGAGAAAGATAGATGGGAGGGAGTAGAGGATGGGAGGGTGAGACTGGGAGGGGAGGAGGGATGGTGCTGCAATCAAGATGTAACTTGAATTAATAATAAATGTTAAAAAAGGAAGTGATGTCTAGTTGAGTGTCAGACAAAACGATGAATCAGAGAAAGATTTTATAAAATAGGACCTGTCCAACTCTCAAGAGAAGAAAGAGGAAAGGGAAGGACAGAGAATGAGAGAGAGAGAGGAGGCAGTTTTACTGGCAAAGTTCTTTTTTAAAAAACATTTATTTATTACTTCCTTATGTCTCCACTGCAACCCCCTCTCTCCACTGCCTCCAGACCCCTCCCTCCCACCCTTTACTCCCTCTCCCATCCCTCCCATGCCTCTGGTGTGGAGTGTCTCTTTGTGTCAGCCCCCGTAAGTTTATTAATCAGATGAGATCTAAGAGCTTCCTCTTGCACAGGAGGCATACATGTCAGTTCCACTATGGTGGAGTGTCCCACTAACAGGTAACCAAGTCCATGTTCATGCTCTTTTGGGTCTATTGATTGTAGGATGGTTATCCTGTACTATATGGCTAAAATCCAGTTATAAGTGAATATATGCCATGTGTGTCTTTCTGAGCCTGAGTTATCTCACTCACGATGAGCTTTTCTGGTTCCATCCAATTGGTTGAAAATTGTATGATTTCCTTGTTTCTGAGAGCTAAGTTATATATTTGTAAATGTACCACAGGTTTTTTTTTTGTTGTTGTTCTTTTATCCATTCTTTGGTTGAAGAACATCTGGGTTGTTTCCAATTTCTATTTATTACAAATAAATTGCTATGAACATAGTTGAGAAGATGTCCTTGTGGATTGGTGAGGAATTTTGGATATATGCCCAGGGGTGGTTTGCTGGGTCTTGAGCTAGACCTATTCCAAGTTTTCTAAGATATCGCCAGACTGATTTCCATAGTAGTTGTACAAGTTTTCACTCCCACCAGCAATGTGGGAGTAATCCCCTTTCTCTGCAACCTCTCCAGCCTATGCTGTCTTTTTGAGTTTTTGATCTTAGCCATTCTGACAGGTGTGAGATGGAATTTCAGAGTCGTCTTGAGTTGCATTTCTCTGATGATTAAGAATATTGAGCATTTCTTCAAGTGTCTCTCAGCCATTTGAGATTCTTCTTTTGCAAATTCTGTTTAGATCTGTATCTCACTTTTTTGATTGGGTTACTTGGTTTGTTGGTGTTTACTTTCTTGAACTCTTTATAGATTTTTGGATATTAGCCCTCTGTCAGATGTGGGGTTGGTGAAGATCTTTTCCCAATCTGTAGGCTGCCATTTTGTTTTAATGACAGTGTCCTTTGCCTTACTGAAGCTTTTCAGTTTCATGAGGTCCGATTTATTGATTGTTGGTCTTAGGGCTTGAGCTATTGGTTACAAAGACAGGTTGAAGAGAAAACAAGCTGGACTCAGGTGAAGACAGAATGAGCAAGATAATGAAAAGGAGCCAAAGGATTAGATAGGATTGCTACAGTTAGTTTGAGGCCAAGAAGAGTAATTCAGTCAGAAACTAAAAGAATCCAGATTGAATCACTTAACTGGGAAATGAGTTTGAGCCAGCAAAGCTGAGTTGAACCAATCAGCAAAATTTGGAAAGAGCTAGAAAGGGTGAACTTACTCAGCAGTAACTCTTGGAGACTGAAAACATTCTAGATTAGATTGTATGGAAGCTAGAAGCTTCCAGGACTACTAGGCCTCGGTTAGCAGACAAAAACAGTAAGCCTACACAACAATTACTTCAGTGGAATAGAAGACAATTGTTATACATGTTGGTACTGGAAATTAAACCTGGATGCTCTGTAATAGCAGGAAGTGCTCTTTACTGCTGAGTCATATCTACAAGTAAATGAAATCGCATCTTCTTTAGAACTTAAAAGTCTCAAAATTCAAGTTCATTTGTTGGTCTATCTAGAACTCAAGAATCTGGTTCTGACTTTACTGAATAATTTAATTCCATAAACTTAGGTCTATGATTCAATGAAGAGAGTAATACTATTCTCATAGAATCTGCCACACATACTTAATATATGCTTTGTGGTTTAAAGTATCCCATTTTATTAACTAAATCAGCTATAAAATTTAAAGGCAGAATAGCATATCATTTTAAATTAATGTGAGATGGATACAGCCACAAGTTAGATCCAAAATGCTTAAAACTCTGACACCATGTCCTAGTTTTTGTGAACACTGACTTTCATTTTTCCCATGGCCAATAATTGCATGATAGTTATGAGAACATAATAAAAGCTTATATGGAAAATGATTATAATCCCAATTATTAACATTGTATCATCCTCCTAAGAATGTTTACCACTACATTGTATAATACCAGACAGACATATTTTTTCAAGATATTTAAAATTTTGTCTTTAGCAACATTTCATACATGTTTATTTTTGCAATACCTTCTCTTAGTAATTATGGAATTATTCTATATGTCTTCGGAAAAAAATGAAAACTTCACTTTTTCATTCTTCTCCAAAGCCTGGGGAAACCAGTTTCAGAAGCTTTAAATATTAACAAGAGGAACACAACATAATGGTACAGGGAAAAAGTAAGAGCCTGGATGCTCAGAATTGCTTTTAGTGGGAAAAAGCAGCCAGCATTTGTTGAGAGCTAAAGATTTTTTTTAAATAGATCTGAATTTAATTGGCAGGAATTGGCATCATTTGCAGGAAAGTATGTTTTATTTATTTGAGTTTAAATATATTTCAAACACTATTTTAAAATACTGTTCTTCCAAGTGTTGAGGCAGCTGTTAAGTGGTTCAGGATTTAATGCCCTCATTAGCCTTTAACCTCTGAGGCCCTTGATCTGTCTCCATGTAATTAAGTTCATACATTAAATGAGTTTTATGGGATCCAGGATCCCCAAGTGCAATACAGACATTGTATACTAAAAAGCCATTTTTGAACACTGGCAGTTTGTGCTTGAAACTATGGGAACTGTGAATGAGGGAGTGTTGTTGGTGAATATTAGAACCAGAAAAAAAAACAACAACAAAATGATAATAAAATTAAGCTCCGCTTGTTTTTATTTAGAGGTAAACTGAGGCAAAAGGAAGAACTTCTCTATCGTAATTATACCTCCATCAGCTTTTTCACTCCCTTTCCATTCTTTCCTCTCAGAAGGAAAGGTTGAATACATTTGTGAGACATCATTTCCTATGGGGGCTCTGCAGGCAACAACATACTGAAGACATTATACACTTAAGTTCAGTTACTTGTAATTTGCTGTGTATCACTAGTATATGACTTCATACTTTTCATTGTGCTGTTATCTCTCTTTACAATGATAACTCATAATACTGTAAACCTCAGGGCTTCATGGTGAATATAACTGTTTAATTTTCAGAGCTGAAATAAGAAACATACTTTCTTCTAAATAGTTCAAGTGGATTGGACTCCAGGAACAACTTCCTAAACTCTGCATCCTCTGAGTCATGAACAGGCAAATCTATTGTAGCATCAGTAGATTATAGGAGAAGATACCTAAATCATAATCATATGCCTTAACAGTTTATTATTCAGTCTCTTACAAGTCTGGTCCATTTTATGGGGAACTTTCTACTACAATGTCATGTAAAGGGATTTTCATCCAGCAACATGGCTACTCTGACTGGAATACCCTTACTACACATCTTTAATCCCTGTTGTTAGAACACAGACAAACCTTGATATTCACCTTTAATCTCAAACAGTGAACAAAGAGTTAGTTTGTAGAAGGAAGCAGCCATGTTTGAAAGTTATGTCTAACTGAGTGTCAGACAAAGTGATGAATCAGAGAATGATTTGATAGAATAGAATATAACCAACTCTCAAGAGAATAGAAAGGAAAGGAAGCTACTTAAGGGAACAACACCAAGAATGATAGGGAGGAGGCACTTTTCCTACAACAGATACACGGAGACAGGTTGCAGAGAGAGAACAAAATAGACACAGGTGAAGAAAGAGCAAACAAAAGAATGAGGAGTCAGAAGATGAGATAGGATTGCTAGAGTTGGTTTGAGTCCAAGCAAATCAATTCAGTCAGAAACTGAGAGAAGCCAGATTGAATCAGTCAGCTTGGAGAGGAGTTTGATCCAGAACAGTTGAGTTGAGCCAGCTCATCAGAGTTCAGAAAGGACAAGGAAGAGTGAGCTTATTCAGTAGTAAGTCTCAGAGGCTGAAAACACTGTAGACCTAGATTAGATTTTCTGGAGGCTAGAAGTCTCCAGGACTAGACCTGGTTCAGCAGAGGCAGTAAGCCTCCAATGCTACAGTTAAAACTGAAAAATAAGTTACTTTTAAAGTGTCAGTTATTTGGTGATCTAAGTTGAAAGAGGTCTCTCCTTGTTACCAGGGTACCATGGTAAAACAGGTTTCCAGGGTTACCTATACAGGAAAGGGAACATACAGAAAACCTTGTCTCTCTTTTAAATTCCCTCAATTAAAGTGACTAAAACACACCTTCTCTACTTCCAATTGACATCTGCTTGTGAAAGAAAACTTAGTTTTCTCCAATAGAATCTCACTGGGCATATCAACCACATTTAAAGGCAGGTATCACACCCAGAAATTGATAGCAAATGTAAATAAACTCGATAGTATTTTTATCGACTGTTTATTTCATATCATTTTGTTTGTGGATTTTTAATCATACTAGCCTTTTGCTTATACATTATAGTTTTTCTAATTTTGTCCATTTACTGGCTTGTGGTGTGTGTGTGTGTGTGTGTGTGCATGTATGTGTATTTCTTATGCTTGCCTCTTGTCATTTTTCTTTGTTATTTTATTCTAGTTTTCTGATTTGTATATGTTAACTAATTTTTAACTGTTTTCTAAGGAAAGAAATGAGGTATCGAGTTGGGAAGAATTTGGAAGGAGTTGGGATAGAGGCAATCATGACCAGAATATAGTGCACAATATTTTTCAGTACAAATAAAGAAAATACAAATAACAAATACATTTTTCTTTTTTTGATTATTAGGTTTATTTATTACTTCAAGTTATATCTCCATCACAGACTCCTCCTTCCAACTGTCTTGGTCCCACCCTCCCACTCTCTACCCCCTCTCCCACCTATCCTACTCCTCAGGTGTGGGGTGCCCCCACATATCAGCCACCCTCAGTTCATCAGTCATATGAGGGCTAAGAACTTCCTCTTGCACTGGGGGCCTACATGGCACCTCCACTAGGACAAAGTGTCCCATCAACAGGTACCAAAGTACATGTTTCTGTTCTTTTTGGTCTGTTTGTTGTAGGATAGTTATCCTGTACTATGTGGCTAAAATCCAGTTATAAGTGAATAGATGCCATGTGCATCTTTTTGGGTCTGGGTTAGCTCACTCAGGATGAGCTTTTCTAGTTCTATCCATTTGGCTGCAAATTGCATGATTCCTTTCTCTGCAATGCCAATGTCAGAAACTCAAAGTCTGAATATTTGTCTTTATATGATGCTTAAATATTGTTTGCTTATAATAAAGTCACAGTAGGAAATTAATAGAGTACATTATAAGGAAAGAGATGGGAAGGGAAGTGACTATCTTACGTACATGAGCCTATTAAATTCTTATTTAACTGTAAAGGTGGCATTACTTCCTTCATTTTATTGTTTTTAAATCACACTGTTTATTGTGCTTACATTCTACAATAGTAAACATATTCAGGAATTAATAAATGAGCAAAGTTTAACAAGTACAGAGTATATGAAAGACTAATTAACAAAATCTTAGCACTCAACCTTAAAGGTGGTGCTTATGGTAATGAGAATGTTTTTAATAATCATAATTATTTATTTTCTAAATTTAAATATAATTACATCATTTCCATTTTCCTTTCCTTCCTCTAGCCCCTCATACATATACTCCCTTTGCTCTCTTTCTCAAATCCATGCCTCTTTTTTTAAAATTGTCATTGCATACATATATGTTTCTTTTTTCTTTTCTTTATTTTTTCTTCTCTCATATATTACATCTTGACTGATATTTCCCCTCACTCCTCTCCTCCCAGTCCCTCCTATACTACCTCCCTTCTCCCCCAGATCCACTTCTCCTGAAGTTCTCTTCAGAAAAGAGAAGGACTCTCAGGGATATCAACCACACATTACAAAACAAGTTACAATAAGATTAGGCACATATCCTCATATCAAGGTTGGACAAGACAATCCAATAGAAGAAAAAAAGGGTCTTAAAAGGAAGCAAAAGAGTCAGAGATAGCCTCCATTCCCACAAGAACACCAACTTATGCAACTACAGCATGTATGCAGAGGAGCTACTGCAGACCCATGCAGGCTCCTTGAGTGTTGCTTCCATCTCTGTGAGACCCCATGGGCCCTGATTAGTTGATTCTGTGGCTGATTGTTTTCTTGTATCCTTGAAACCCTCGGTTCCTATAATCCTTCCTTCTACTCCCTTCTGTCTAATGTTTGGAAGTGGGTCTCTGCATCTGCTCTTATCAGTTGCTGAATGAAACCTCTTATGACTTATTATGCTAGGCTCTGGTCTGCCAGTATAGCAGCATATCATTAGCAATCATTTCATTGCCTTTTCCCCCAATCCTGTGTGGTTCCACCCTAGGTTTCTAGGTTAGCTAGCCTCTGGTTCTGGCTACCCAGGCAGTGTTGTGTGTGAGCTCCTTCTCATGGCAGTAGGTCTCAAGTTGGACTAGTCATTAGTTGTCCACTCCTGAAAGCTCTGTGCCACTTTTAGCCCAATACATCTTGCAGGGAGGACAAATAGTAGGTTGGAGGTTTTCTGGCTGGGTTGGTTTGGTGCCACTCCTACCACTGGTTTGGATAACTACAAGTGGTTCAGTGCACATAATGCTACTTATATGGATATGTTTTCTTCATTTTATAGAGAACTCTAAGGCTTAGCTAATTTAAATGACTTATAACAGAGTTGTAATTCCATTGTTCAGTGACTCTCAAGGGTATGGTAAATTTTAATTTTGAAATATGTTATTTAAAAAACATGTCTGGAAGGTATGAAAATGAAAAATGAATTTCTCATGATATTCTTATGGCTTAATTTACTCTGAAAGTAAGGGAAAATTTGTGTGTGCTTTAGGGAGCTTTAAATCATTAAATCAATCTGTTCCTGTCCAGGGTTCAAATGCCATGGTTGAAAACATGTTCACTCTCTGACCTTTAGCTTAACTGATATTGACTGCACTCTTATCTGCCTTCGATAAAGTTTGAAGGGGGCAGGTTTATCAAGTGCCTTGAATATGATCTGGCATTGTGCAAGCACTCACAATTGTTGGTTCCATTCTTTGTTGATTATCTCCCTGACCTGCTGAAGAGAACTTTTTCTTATTCAGCAGATGGTGAGTGGCAAGCAGATACACTACAGATGGTTGTATTATTTCCAAAGTAGCATTATAGCAGAATTTCTGATCTTGTCAAGTGAGACCATCCAGGTGACAGGTAAGAAGCCAGGGTCATAGAGGAAGAAGTAGCTTTCTCAAGGATAATGAATATGGCTAAAGCCACCCTACTCTCCTGCCCTATTTATCTTGCTAACTTCCTTTGAAGATCAACTCAATACTCATTCATAATACTTGTCAGCAATATATCAATTGAGAATATCAAATTTCATCAATTCTCTTTTTATAAAAAACATTTATTAATTCAAGTTATAACTTGATTGCATCCCCATCCCTCCTCCCTACCCAGTTCTACCTTCCACCCCTTACTCCCTCTCTCATCTCTCCTTCAGTCTTCTTGTGAGTGTGTGTGTGATAGGGTGGTGGTTGGAGTCTATGTGTGTAAAAGAGGAAACTTAGCTTCTATCTTTAGAGCACTTATTATCTAGCCAATGTTTTAAATAAAATAATTGCATTGTATTCACAACCAATTCAAATTCTTTTTAGCAACTACTTCTTTCCATGTGAGAAACATGGTGAACATTCCTATTCCACATTTAAATAATATTTTCAGTTTCACATCTAATCATAGTAACTAGGGTAAAGACTTAGTCTAAACTTAGCTTCTAATAGCTCATTCTGTTAAATTTATCATTACAATAATTCTTTTTTCCTGTGTGCATAGCTATTGCATAGTAAGATGGAAGTCTTTTGTTAGCAACAAAGCCATTGCTTTTAGCTATGCAATTTCCAGAAAATTAACAGAGCAACACAGAATTTTTTTGTGCTGGTTATTATCAGATGACACTAGCTCAATGTGAGGACTCTTGTAGTTAAAGGAATCACAAAGAGTAGAGTTGGCAGAAATTGCACTGGGCTACTTGGGTCCCTAGCCAGGTGACCCTGTAGTTATTTCTAAGACTTCTATCTGTATACAGAGAGCATTGTGATGCACTTCTATTTCAAGAATGCTGACGAAAGGTAAATGGCTTGCTTTCTTGACCAAAAGGTGAAATCTTTCTTCATATTATTTTCTGGTTTACTTTGCTCTTAAAGGGTAATTCTGTATTTACAATTGAATTACCTTCGAATGCATTGCCCTGCTCCAGTTTCTTAAACATGAGTACATTAAAAAAAATAAAGTACAGAGACTGGAGGGATGGGCTAGTGGTTAAGAGTGCTTACAGTTTTTGCAGGGAACCTAACTTCAGTTTCCAGCATTAGTTCCAACCATCTTTAACTTCAATGCTAGGGGCTCCTGAGCTCTCTTCTGAACTCTTCTGGCACCTTCAGTGTCTCATGAACATTAGGAACACAGACATAGACATACTAAAATAAAATGTTTTGAAAAGATAAAATCATGTCGGGGCAATAGTGCAGTTCGTACAGTGCTTGCAGTAGAAATATGAGGACCTAAGTGTGAATACCCAGCACATGCATAGAATCCAGACACATGTCCTCACGCCTAGATTTGAGGAAATGTAGGGACATGTGGATTCTGTGTACTGTCTAGAGCTCCAAGCTCAGTGACAGACATGCTCTCAAAAAACTAAGATGGAGAATAATGGAGGAAGATACCCAATACTGACCTCTGGCCTCTATATACATGCAAGCATGCACACACACACACACACACACACACACACACACACACACACACACACCCATACACACACTCCTACATATATACCCTTCACATATTTAGATACCAAAGAATTGAATAAAAAAAATAAAGCACACTCATACACATAACCAGGAAGTCATCTAATTAATTGTCTTCATTTTGTTTCAAGTTCACACTGATGTCACTTATGTGAGAAAATCATGATAAATCTATATAGGCATTGCCTCTATGTAGAGGGTGTTAGCCTTCCTCTGGGAAACTTCTGAATTTTCAGAGGCATCTCTATGGGTCTGTGATAAATATGAGTGACATGTATTCCAAGGAGGGTTTTTATGCACAAAGATGAATCTGAGGGTCGAAGACTCACTTGAGGTAACAGATATGTTGAGATTTCCAAACTGACATTGTGTTAGACAAAATGCACATCAATGTAGAGCCACCCAGTACTTGGCACTTTCATGTACTCCTTGAACATGGTGGGTGTATACCAAGCTCCACATAATATTAGGAAATCCACATCTCATGTGGCTGAACTTACATTTTTTATTTCTATTCTTATAACACACTCTCTCCAAGAGATGCAGATAAGAGCTTCAAGGTGATCCTTCATGAAAAAAATCTAGTTGTCACCAGATTCCAGATCTGAAATTTCTTATCACTGAAAATCAGCAACCCAGTTGTCTCCAGAGAAAAGTCTCCTATAGTCCTTATTAGCTACTTGTGTACACAACAAGATAACAGTAGCAAAGATTTTCACTACATGGACTACATTTGCTTCCTCCCAATGATTTTCTAGGTCCACATTACAGATTGACTTGTTTCTTAGTTGAATTCAGAATCTCCCCCTTCCCTGTTATACATGAACATCCCTAATAAATCTCCAGTACCCCAATTTCATTTGAGCATCTGCTTCTGAAAAAACAAAGTAACTCATCTCACATAATTACTTGCTTCCTTGTTTCAGAGTTCTTTTTCTTGTATTAAACATCACCTTACAAACCTAAAATTTTGCTTGTATTATGAGTCTCAGGAAGGTAATGGAATCTTCTGGAAAAAATAAAGAATAACTGTGATGAAACATTCTATATCCATGACTCCTGATCTCCAAATGAAACTCAATTCTCATAATATAACCCATAAAGTTTATATGGTTTGTGCTATTTGTGTCTCCATATTCACCATTTTACTTTTCATTACAGAAACATCATTCCCCAATTTTCTTACTTTGATTCTTGTTGAAAATTAAAATGCATCTGTTAATGTCTTTGTCTTCCTACCACCAAATTCATAAGGCTCTTTTCATTTGGGCATGTGCTCCCAGCCATCTCTTTGGATAGAGGTGGTCCCCCCTTTTTCCTAAGCTATTTTGTTTCTCATCTCATCCATTATATTCTCTTAAAGATTTCCTTCTTGCAGTGTTATCTTCTTTTCTAGTAATGTCAGTTTTTCTCTGTTTATTGGTATCTTATTCCAGAATAACCATATGCATAGCAGAGGCAGACCAACATATAAAGAGACAATTCATAGAACTGGCCCAAACTGTGAGTTGTAAAATCTTAGTGTCTTGGTTGATATGAGTGCCCTATCTGACACTCACTATGTGAAACACTCCAATTTCCCTCTCTGTTCTTTAGTGTCCTCAGCAGTGAGACTCACAGGGATTTGTGAGGATTTGCGAAGAGAATCAGGGAGCATATTTACAATGAATACTTGAATATACTAATCAGAAAAAATCATAGGAATTAGTAATCTTTATAAGTTTCATTAAAAATGACATGCAAACAAATGTTTAAAAGGACAATTCTCTGCTTAAGTCTCTCTATAGACTATCTCATATTTCTTCCGTTTCCTTTGCATAAAGTTTACAGATTATTCATGTCCTCACTTCCTGGTAGTTCACCTCATCATGCATTTGAACTAAACTTCATTACTAGCTTGTCTGAGTCCTCTTTGAAATGTAGTCAAACCTTGAGGCTAAATCCAGGTCATTTTTCTGTATCCTTGCTTGATCTCTCAGTATATTTTACAGTTGGAAGCATACTATTTTTATTCATTTTTTTTATTAATGTGGTAACACTATTACCTGGCTTTTCTTCAAACAGACATCGTCTCTGTTTCCTTTGTGAATTTTTCCTGTTCTATTCAGTCCCTAATGAACACCTTTCCTCTTAGCTTAGTATTGGGCTTTACTTTTTCCTAATTGCACACTTTTCCTAGACATAACCTATCTTTGTGATTTTAGATACCATTCTATTGATTTGGCTTCCCAATTTTAACTCTACTCTGGCTTGTCAATTTACTTACAAGCAGGTATGTATATCAGTCAGTTATTTTCTATGGTTATGATCAGATGTAATGACTGATTAGACTTATCAAAAAATGTGTTTATTGTGGGGCTAACATTTCAGATGGTTAGAGTCAGTGAATATTATGAGGAGCATGGCAACAGGCAGGCAGGCATGCTACTGGAACCATAGCTGCAACTTACATTTTGGCCCACAAGTATGAGGCACATAGCTAATACTGAATGGCTTGGGTTTTTAAAACATCAAAAAGGGCCCCAATTACATGCCTCCTGTAACAATGCCACAGTTTCTAATCCTTCCCAAACAGTTCTACAAATTGGGTACCAAGAATTCAAATTTATAAGTCTATGGGGCCAATATCCTTCAACTTGCTATCTCCACTGAGATGCACAAAATAAACCCTTTCTCCACCCCACCCATTTCTTTGTAATCTTCTCCACTTTAGCAAATAGTAGGACTCATTCATTCAGGAATTAACCAGTTATATTTACTATTTTCTTTATAGGATATCTATATCAAACTTGTAAACAAGTTTTGTTTCCAAACCAAAGTTTTTGTCTTTTTCTCTGGCTAAAATATTGCAGAGGCTTTCTATCTGTAAGAGTGATATCTGAATATACCTTATCTTTCTTTAATGTTTCCCCTCTACCTTTTCAGGCATACTATTCCATTTACTTAATCTCCTTTTTTTGGAAATTTCATTTTATATCTATGTCTTTAGCTTTTCTGTCCACTATCCAAGTTTTCATGTTATTGATGATGCTCCTCATATAATTCCCAACTTAAACATCACTGTTTTGGTGGGACTTCTCTTTGGTCAACTATCTTGGTCTTCTATAATCCAATTGCCTATCTTGATGATACCATCCTCTTATATTAGATTTCAAGTATCTATCATCACAAGAAATCAATCTATTTGAGTTCTTAGTTATTTTTTCTTATTCAAATACAAGTTCCATACTAATAGCATGCTTTCCTATATTATGATCCATTTTATTCAGAACTCATAGTAAGGGATCATACACAAACAGAGAAACAAACAAACAAATAAGTGAATAAAATTAATCTGAAACTCTTCCATGCCGTAGACCGGATTCTCATGGCATCTTATTCACCCTGGCTTGTCTTTTTAACATTGCCTCTTTGTTCAGCATTTTTTTTAGCATAAGACATTTCTTTGATTTAGTCCCCTGGGTCAATGCTGTACCTAGTGGACCATGACTTCCTTTTGAATACAACTTTTGCTTATCTCTATGAGTTGCTCACCTATATAACTACAACTTCTCAAACGTTTCTTCTAGGTCCTTTACTTAAATATCTGCCTTCATGTTTGCTCTAGAGACCCTAAACTGAATGTCCACCCTGATTGCTTGAAGTAATGGAATTAAAAAAATTTTTTTATGTTTTTATTTGCTTGGTGTCATAGGTTATTACAGCATTAAAGAGACTTCTCAAGTATTGCTCCCAGAATAGGGAATGAGCTAGACAATGAGAAGAGTACTCTCTTGTTCTTTATTTTTAACCAAACAATTTTATGCTTCTTGATACGTGTTATTTAATAAACAGTGATGTTTATTTGTGTTCTTGTTTAGAGATCTACTCGTGATGGTTGGTGCCAATTATAAACTTGACAAAATCTAGAATAACAAGGAAGATGGGAGTCTGAGCATACTACTACTGGATAGCCTTGCTACATTAATTGAGGTGTATAGACCTGTACACTTTGGGTTATAGAGTTCCATGTCTGGGATCCTGGCACCCAGGCCTATATAAGCAAAGAGGGGGAGCTGAGCATCAGAATACATCTTTCACTCTTTGTTCTTCATTATGGATCTAATGCAACCAGCTACTTTAAGAAGTTTCTGTACCTTGACTTCCCATAGTAATGGATTGTACCTTGAACTGTGTACCAAAATAAATGCTTCCTCCTATAAGTTGCTCTTGTGATGGCATTTTATCACAGCAGTAGGACAAGAAAAGAAGGCATGATTGTTTATGCTCATATCTTTAAAAGCTTCTATGGAGCTTTTGCAGTATGTCCTACATAGCAGCATCTATCATGTAGCAGCTCAGTTTCGAGTGATAATCTTCAAAGATCTGTTCAGTTCAATGATATTTGTGCTTGACAGCATTTAAGTAACAATCATTTGAATCTTATTCATTTAAACCAAGAGCAAAATTTTCTGATTTGAAATGTAATATTACATATTGCATTTTATCAGATCCTTACATAATATATCTACTGGGTAGGTAGAGTTCAGGTGCTCTGTGCTCCAGGCTTCAGAGAGAGAGTACTCTAACTATGGTTCTCAAGGCCTCAGAATCCTTTGGTAAGAGCTGCCATTTCTTGATCATGAAAAATGTTTACTGTGAACCAAGCATTATTTAAAAGAAATGACACTGCAGAGATCTGCACACATTCTTTCAATAATACAGAGAAGCAAATGTTAGGAAGTTCCTTTTGAGAATAAGGAAATTGAGGGTTTATGAAAGTTAACAGATTAATCCAAACACAAAGAAAGTTAAATGGGAACAAATGAACATGTTTTGTTGGGCTTTTAAAATGAAGTGTCTCCCATAAGCTTGTGAATTTGAACTCTTGGCCTGCATCTGGTGGCACTGTCTTGCTAGACTGTGGAATCTTTAGGTGACATTGTCCATCTGGAGATGAGTCACAGGAGATGGGTCTCTGAGAATCATAACTCAGTCTTGCTTTCTAGTTTGTTCTCTATTTCCTGCCAGCTGTTGCTGTCTGCCCTAAGGTGGTAGTAGTGGTTAGTGATGACACTGTCTCCAGTTTTCTGGCGGTCTTGTGTTCTCTATTACTTTTTTTTTTTAATATAGTGCTTCTTCCTAATGACAATGAGGAAAAAAAAAAAAACAGAACAAAATCCCTAATTTAACAATTGCATATGAGGCATAGTCCTAATACTTTGCATGGGAGGCAAAATAGACACAGATTTCAAAATGAGTGCTTAGAAGGCAAGACTATGTAGCTTCATGTTCTGGTTCCCCTACTTAATATTTCACTTAATGACAAGGATGCTTACTGCTGTAAAGTCTTCTCACTCATTTGTGAAACAAGATAATGTCTATTTCATAGGACTGCAATGAATATCAAATGGGATAACCTCACATGGAGTTTAGGATATAACAGGAATAAAGTCTTTCTCTTTAACCCTCCTTTCTACAAAAATCCAAATGTAGTACACTGAATTATGCACCAAATTGTAGTAATTATATGAATAGCTAAATATTGGCCTGTGTCATTTTCTTTGCACTGAAATAACAAAGAAGTAAAATTTAAAATAAAAAGTAGAGGCATAATACTGTATTCACACAATGGATTGCTATTAAAAATATTAAAGAATGAACAATTTGATGTACTTTGTAACATGGAAAAGTCTCCATATCATGTTGAGTGGAAGAGACAGTTGTAGTAGAGTACCCATGGTGGCATCCTTTGTTGTATACAAGGTTCTGGAACAGACAACAGTGTTCCTCTTAGTGGCTGCCTGGGATTCACTGACTGAAAAATGACATGACGGGAATTTCTGAGGGGTAGAAATGTCACCTCCTTCAATTGGTATAGTTGTTGCTTGAAAGAAAACTCAGTGAGAACACTTCAAATCCATTCATACATATCATTTCATTTTTATAAAATAAAATTTTATAAATTTTATTTAAAAAATATGCTTTTGTAGGCTTGAATGATTCCAAATTTTAGATGAGAGGATAGAAAGGACATTATGCACTCATACGGAAATATTTTGACCTAATGGTTGAGACTAAATTAGGTAAGGCCTTATGAATCAATCTCTGGCTGACAATTAATTCATTGAACTAAAGTGACCACAGCAAAGTTTCTGTGAAGAACAATGGTGTGTATGGAGCAGTGGTTTGGAAAGATTAATCTGTCAATTACCTGTAACATAAATAGAAGACAGAGAAAATAGACATTGAGCTATGTGGAGAAAATAACATAAGAAAGACTGTACAGGGGATTCTCTATCAAGAGACAATCAAGTACTACTCATAGTATAAATGTGTTTTTGTCAACAAAGTAATCCCCTGTTTCTTCTATTGCTTTTTACCTTTTTTTTTAATTTATGAAGCATTGTATGCATTAATGACTCTAGCTGGTTTCATTTGATGTCACTTGTAGCTATCTAATTTTTCAGTTCTGAAGAGAGAAAAAACTTGTGTGTAGTGTGATGCACAGGCCCTCCTATCAGGCAGCAAAGGTATCCTCATTGTTAGCAACTTTTCCGCTGATCAAGTTGCTATACGCTAGGGTTTGGTAAGTCAATATATGCTCACAAACTTTTTTTGCATTTTAATTTCAGATGCTATTATACATTAAATTCTTGCTAATTCTAACCAACCTAAAAAAGGTTGATGTATGGACAGATAATTACTTTAAATGATTAAAAAGAAAACCCACAAATATAACTACAGTTATAGACCAATAAGTGTCGATTAGTTACAGAGGAGTTTTGTTGATAAGTTACAGAGATGGTTTTTACATAAGAAACAAGTGGCTTGGAAGTAAGAGAAGGAATTATGCAAGGGTACATTCTCTGGTATCAGCATTTCTGATTGCAACATCCAGTATCCCAAAGCCTCAGTTTTAATGTTACCATTCTAATTGTTGTGTAACTGCATACGTTCATTCCTATGTATATCCTTACAGGGTGGTGATCTATAAGTGAGATAAAGAGGAAAACATGTTTCTCTGAAACTGTCAGGTTTTATACTGCAAGGAAAATCCATAATTCATAGTTGTAAAGCGTGTGTAAACTTTAGAGCTATTCTGGTATACTTTTAATTACACTGCTAGAATTTCAGTTTTATGAAAGTCAAGGCTCCATAATCTCTCCATCTTTATCTGCCCGTTCATTAGCACATAAAGTCTCATTGGCATACATTCCACAAATGGATCCTGATTGAACAAGCCATCCATGTTAAGCATGGCAAAGTCCCTGGGAAAATAATTTTCTGCCATGTCTTATGCTTTCAACATACATGAAATACATCACTAATCTGATCTGGCTAATATCTACTCTCCCACTAGCTATGATGACATCCGAACTCTTCTCAGTGTAAAATGAACCCGAGTGGTCATGAAGTTGTGATGAATTTCCATTTCTGATCTTGACATTAAGAGAGTCTTAATGAAGAATTATCTAGACCATGTTAGCCTGTGGGCTGGATCATGTGGATGATCTTGATCACTAACTGAGATGGGAAGAGTCACATTAAATATGGGTGGCACCTTCTGGCAGTGGCTCAGATGAAAGGATGTGGAAGAAGGGAAGAATTGTTTTTATTGCTTGCTTGGCCCTCCATATTGCTATTAAGTTGATGTATCTTGTTGCTACCACTGCGAATTCCTTCAGTGATATTGTAGCTTCTTCAGGAATCCAATAAGAACTGAAGACCAGCAGGTCTCCAAGACTCCTCTAGACTTTCTGTGACACATTGGGACTGCTGAGATACTCAGCCATTTGGATGTAGCAGCTTCTCAGTTTCCTACCTTTCCAGTGTGAAACAGCTATTTTTATAGTACTCAGAACTTATTCTGTAATCCAACCTAATATGTAATCCAACCTAATAAGTCCTCATTTAGTATATGCCCCTGCTATCTGGTTGTTCCTATAGGGAGTTCTGACTAATACACTGTTATTCTTACAGTTCCTATTTACTAATCAAGTATCCATAGAATGCAAAATGCATGTATGCCAAGAATGATCACAGTGTTGTGCTTAAATTATCAATCATGAAGCAATTGTAATCATTCTCCATCACTTTAGGTGTTTTGAAACTCATGAAACGCATGTGAAAACTTTATTTTTTTTTCTCTTTTTGCCCTTGCACCTATCAGTCCACTAGAAATAATCCATTTTGAAAAAGAAGCAAACACTCCCAAGAGGAGCAGAAAGCAGGAAATCATCAAACTTAGGGCTGAAATCAACAACTTAGAAACAAAAAGAACGATACAAAGAATCAATGAAACCAAGAGTTGGTTCTTTAAGAAAATCAACAAAATAGACAAACCCTTAGCCAAATTAACTAAAAGGCAGAGGGAAAAAACCCAAATCAACAAAATCAGAAATGAAAAGAGAGAAATAACAACAGACAGAGAGAAAATCCAGAGAATATTTAGGTCCTACTTTAAAAATCTATACTCCACCAAATATGAAAACTTAAGCGAAATGGACAATTTTCTTGATAGATTCCATGTACTGAAGCTAAATCAAGATCAGGTTAACAGATTAAACAGCCCTATAACCCCTAGGGAAATAGAATCAGTCATTAAAAATCTCCCAACCAAAAAAAAGACCAGGGCCAGATGGTTTCAGCACAGAATTGTACCAGACCTTCAAAGAAGAGCTAACACCAATACTCTTCAAACTCCTTCACAAAATAGAATCAGAAAGAACACTGCTCAGCTCATTCTATGAGGCCACAGTTACCCTGATTCCTAAACCACACAAAGTTCAAACAAAGAAAGAGAACTTCAGACCAATCTCCTCATGAAAATAGATGCAAAAATACTTAATAAAATACTAGCAAACCAAATCCAAGAACACATCAAAAGTATCATACACAATGATCAAATAAATAGGCTTCATCCCAGGAATGCAGGGATGGTTCAACATACAAAAATCCATCAATGTAATTCACCACATAAACAAGATGAAAGAAAAAAACACATGATTACCTCACTAGATGCAGAAAAACCATTTGACAAAATTCAACACCCCTTCATGCTAAAAGTTCTGGAGAGAACGAGCATACAAGGACCATATCTGGAAATAATAAAGGCAATATACAGCAAGCCAGTAGCCAACATCAAGGTAAATGGAGAGAAACTTGAAGCATTTCCTCTAAACTCAGGGACAAAACAAGGATGCCCACTTTCACTATATCTCTTCAATATGGTAAATGAAGTTCTAGCTAGAGCAATAAGACAACTACAGGAGATCAAGCGGATACAAATTGGAAAAGAAGTCAAATTATCCCTATTTGCAGACGATATGATAGTATACATAAGAGACCCCAAAAATTCCACCAGAGAACTCTTACAGCTGATAAACACCTTCAGCATGGTAGCTGGATACAAAATTAATTCAAAAAAAATCAGAAGCCTTTCTGTATAAAACAAACAAATGGGCTGAGAAAGAAATAAGGGAAACAAACCCCTTCACAATAGCCACAAACAATATAAAATGCCTGGGGGTAACTCTAACCAAGCAATTAAAGGACCTGTACAACAAGAACTTCAAGCCCCTGAAGAAAGAAATGGAAGAGGCCATCAGAAGATGGAAAGATCTCCCATGCTCATGGATAGGTAGGATCAACATAATAAAAATGGCCATCCTACCAAAAGCAATATATAGATTTAATGCAATTCCTATCAAAATACCAACACAATTCTTTATAGACCTGGAAAAAGCTATTCTCAATTTCATATGGAACAACAAAAAACCCAGAATATCTAAATCAATCCTGTACAATTAAAAAAAAAAATCTGGAGGTATCACCATCCCAGATTTCAAGCTGTACTACAGAGCAATAGTAATAAAAACAACATGGGACTAGTGTAGAAATAGACCAGTGGATCAAAGGAATTGAATTGAAGACCCAGAAATGGACCCACACACCTATCGGCACCTAATCTTTGACAAAGGAGCCAAAAACCACACAATGGAAAAAGGACAGCATCTTCAACAAATGGTGCTGGTCCAACTGGATGTCCATTTTAAAAGAATGAAATTAGACCCATACTTATCACCTTGTACAAAACTTAAGTCCAAGTGGATCAAAGACCTTAATTTAAGCCTGGTCACACTAAATCTAC
This sequence comes from Lophiomys imhausi, assembly GCA_907164525.1. Classification (NCBI taxonomy): domain Eukaryota; kingdom Metazoa; phylum Chordata; class Mammalia; order Rodentia; family Muridae; genus Lophiomys; species Lophiomys imhausi. The sequence goes on from CAJQZJ010032130.1 coordinate 5,841,315, forward strand.
TAGAAGAGAAAGTGGGAAAAACCCTTGAAATCATTGGCACAGGCGACAACCTCCTGAACAGAACACCAACAGCTCAGGACCTATGACCAACAATGAATAAATGGGGCTCATGAAACTGAAAAATTCTGTAAGGCAAAAGACACTGTCATTTGAACAAAATGGCAGCCTACAGATTGGGAAAAAAATCTTCACCAACCCCACATCTGACAAAGCACTAATATCCAAAATTTACAAAGAACTCAAGAAATTAAATGCCAAGAAAGCAAATAATCCAATTAAAAAATGGGGAAAAGAGCTAAACAGAGAATTCACAAAGGAGGAATTCCTAAAGGCCGAGAGACACTTGAAGAAATTCTTAGCAGCCTTAATCATCAGAGAAATGCAACTCAAGAGGACTCTAACATTCCATCTCACACCTGTCAGAATGGCTAAGATCAAAAGCTCACATGACAGCACATGCTGGCAAGGGTGTGGAGAAAGGGGAACCCTCCTCCATTGCTGGTGGGAGTGCAGGCTTTTGCAACCACTATAGTGATCAGTCTGGTGATATCTTGGAAAACTTGGAATAGCTCTGCCTCGGGACCCAGCCATACCACTTCTGGGTATACAACCAAATGACCAAATCACAAGGAAGTTTCCTCATCTATGTTCATAGCAGCCTTATTTGTAATAGGTAGAAACTGGAAAAAACCCAGATGTCCCTCAACTGAAGAACGTATTAAAAAACTGTGGTACATCTACACAATGGAATACTACTCAGCTATCAGAAACAATGAAACCATGCAATTTGCACCCAAATGGATGGAACTACAGAAGCTCATCCTGAGTGAGCTAATCCAGACTCAAAAGGATGCACATGGCATCTATTCACTTATAGTTGGATTTTAGCCATATAGTACAAGATATCTATACTACAACCAATACACCAAAGGGAACATGGACATAGACTTTTGTTTGTTTGTTTTTTTCTCCCTGTCATTGAGACACTTTGCCCTAGTGGTGCTGCCTTGTAGGCCCCCAGTGTATGAGGAGGCTCTTGGCCCTCTTGTGACTTCTGAACTGGGTCGAGGGACTGTTATGTAGGGACACTCCACTCCAGAGGAGTGGAATGGTAGGGGTAGGGGGTAGAGGGGGGAAGGTGGGACTGGGAATGGGGTAAAGAGGACACTATTATGGAGATGTGACCTGAAGCAATAAATAAATAATTTTTTTTTAAAAAAGAAAGAAAAGATGACAAAGAGGAGGCCTTGGAATAAATTAGCATAAATAGGTGAAGGCAAAGCATGATGAGTGTTAATAACATGGCTCCAGTTGAATTCGGCATTAGATGACAAAACATGCAAAATGTGAAGAGAGTTGGGCAGACAAAGTTTTCACTTCTCAGAAATGAAAGCAGCTCATGTAGCTATTTACTGGCACTAAATTCCTTCTCAAATGGAAAAAAGTATCAATATAGGTGGTATAGTTACACTTGTATTATTTCCTTATAAAAAATCCATAGCCCTCTTAAGAAATAGAATTAATATTAAACATTCCATTGGCTGAATCCCATGCAGACACTAATGGGAATCTGAAATGAGCTTCCATTTGGTGAGCAATCTTGAATGGTTCCTTTTTTCATAATATTAAAAAGTGTGGATCTGATTCTCATGTCATTCTTCTTTTTTAATCCATTCTATGAGCTTTGACTTCAAATGGATATGTTCATATAATTCAGAAAGAAGTTGACAATACAGCTCAATTCTCTTAAAGACTTGCCTGCCTGAGTAGATGGCCATAAAATAAACAAAACAAATGTCAGCATCAAATCTGAGCACAGTTGCAATGGTATGGTCTGGCAGCTTCACTTCTAGTCTTGGATAGCCCACAAGTCAGCCTTATATTGCAATTCCTTTCCTGTGTTTAGTTCATCAATGTTATTACGCACCATTAATTATCCATAGCAAGTTAATAATTGATAATATGAAACAATCAAAACTCTGATTTCTGACAATCCACCTTGGTATATCCCTGTTTAATTATATTCTTACATATGACCAGATTCTCTCTCTCTTGATCTCTCTTTCTCCCCACTGCTAGACTCTTACCAATCAGTGTAAAGCAAGCCATGATCTATTTTCTATCTTTAATCTTATTGGCTACTTCTCTAATAGACCCAGGATTAACTTGAATTATCTATTACCTTGAGTTACAAGCATTCCTATTCATTTTACTGTGACCTACTTGTTGTATTAACACACATAATTATTTACCAGTCTGTTTTCAGAATAAAATAATTCTTTATTACAGGATTGGTTCTTCTTAATGCAGAGCCAGAGAACAATTCTGTAATCACAATAGTCCAGTATATACAGTTCATCATCAATATAATTTAACCAACCTTCAACCAATCATGAAAACAGTAGTATATTCTAATGGGTGGGTAGAAGTTTTGTAAAAGTGAGATAATTTATTATGCACTTAAATTCAACTTGGAAGTATCTCAATAGCATCTACTCACTTATAATCAGATTTAAGCCATATAGTACAAGATAACTATACTATAACCAATGCACCAAAGAGCAGGAACATAGACTTTGTTACCTGTTAATGAGACATTTTGCCCTAGTGGTGCTGCCATGTAGGCCCCCAGTGTATGAGGAGGCTCTTGGCCCTCATATGACTGCTGTACTGAGGTGGGGGTCTGATATATAGGGACACTCCACATTGGAGGAGTAGGATGGAAGGGAGGGGGGTAGAGGGTAGGGGGCTGGGACTAGGAAGGGTGGAAGGAGGGCACTGTGATGGATATGTAACTTGAAGTAATAAATAAACATTTAAAATAAATTAGATAAGTAGCCTCTGATTTATTTTATGCGAGACTCCATTTGGGACAGGCATTATGGCTGAATTCAAATATGTACATGTTTGTTTTCAGAGTGAAGGAAGGATCTTACTTGTATTGTCATAATTACCTAAGCAAATTCTGAGTTACACAGACACACACCAGAAGAATTCTTTCACTTTCCCCTAAGTTGCTTCACATAGGGTTTTACATGCTATGTGACAAATGGAGATTTCTCAGAATATGTACATGGTGAGCTGTAGGCATAAGGTAATTCAAATGCTGATTTCTGTAACCCCCATATTTTGTTGCAATCCTTGTTTGGAGAATCTCCTTTCTCAATGTTGTTAAACAATTGTCCTCTAATATGCCAATAAAGCAGCTCAGAGCCAGTTGTTGAGGAGGGGAGAGACTAAAGCTGGACTTCCTGACCTCCAGAGGATGGGAAGTTAGAGGAGGCGAAGTAAAGGCAAGTTTACAAAAGGAGGATCCCAATAACACAGCATTTTTTTCCTTTATTTTTTATTTCTTTCCCATAAATTCTCCACTGCTAAAAGTTTCTATTTCCCTACTCACTGAAACAACCCACCCCTCTACTAGTGTTCCCCTTTGTACTTTCACATTACTGACATTTACTGTCTTCCCTCTATCAGGGAGGGTTTCTTCCCCCACCTCTCCACCTAACAGTAAATTTCTACTTTCCTAGTCTTTACTGGCATTCCAAGTTAAATATAGTACTCTAGGAATTCATAGCTAAGATCCACAAATAAGAGAGTGAACATGGCACAAACTTTCTGGACTTGGATTATCTCAGTTAGTATAATATTTTCAAGTTCTATCCATTTTATTCAAATTTTTATGATTTTTGTTTTTCTTTACATCTCAATAAAGTTCTGTGTGTAAATATACCACATGTTCATTAGGCATTCATCAGTTTATAAACATGTAGGCTAGTGACATTTCCTGGCTACTGGATAGAGAATCAGAGAATAAGAACCTGATGTTACTTCTGTAGTTGGGTGTAGATTATTTTGGATGTATGCTTAGGTGTACATCTATAGGTAGGTTAGTGATAGTTCTACTTTTAGTTTGTTGTAGATTCTCAACACTGATTTCCACAGTGGTTGATTGTGTTAATATTTTTTATACCTTTACCAACAGTGAAAACATTCTTCTTTTTCTACAGGCTTGCTAGCCCTTGATGCTAGCCATTCTGACTTGTACGAAATGCAATTTCACAGTAGTTTTAATCTGTATATGGCTTTTTGGTAGGATGGCCAATTTGCATTGCCTTGATTGTTGGGAATGTTTAAAACTTTTCAAAATATTTATTAGATATTTGTATTTCTTGTTTTAAAAACTATGTTCATTTTTCTCAATCAGCCTATTTTTGTTTTTTTTTGGGGGGGGGTTGTTTGTTTTATATAGCTTTTGAGTTCTTTGTATATGTTAGACATCGATCTTCTGTCAGATATATAGTTTGCCATAGCCTGCTTCTATATTCAATTAATAGTTTCTTTTGAAATATAGGAGAATTTTAATTCTCCTATATTTCATATGCCAGTTGTTGGACTTATTTTCTGAATGACCAGTGTCTTATTCAGAAAGCCTCTATCTTGTCATTACTATCTTTGTTCATATTTTCTTTACATTGCTTAAACCATTTTGTTATCTCTTTAAAAATCTGAAGATAAAAACCTTGTTCCATGAGGGATGACGAAACTGATCCTTAGCACCGTATTGTAAGCCCATCAGAACAGACTTGTACCTTCCCTACTGGGTAAATATTACCAGTTAGTGAAGACTTCTGACTCCTGAATCTACTCTAAACTTTGTCTGGATAGGTCTATTTGTCCTTACTTTAGAATCAATTTTTTTTTTTTTGGTCTGAGTACTGGAGGTATAATCTCACTCTCATGTTCCTATACTAGCCACTTATATTTGCTTCTATGATTGTATTTACACAATAATTTTAGTTGTATGTTAAAGAAGCCAGACAGATTCCTACCTTGTAGTCCTCACAACTACCATAAAGATTGACATTTATTAGGCACTCAATAGATGTGTGCAATGGTGAAGCAGACTTTCGGGTTTCATCAGCAGATTACCTGCAAGTGGAGTTGATGTACTAACATCTGCCACATGACAAAGAAGATAACAAGGCTCTGAATTAATGAAAACCACCCACTCTAGCCTCATCATTCACAATGCAACATCGTGTTCCAGATTCCACAGGTGCAATGCTTACATTTAATTGTACTGATCCAACCCTCCTTATGCTGAATGTCTGTATATATCATCCTCCCGTTGGGATCAACTGTGCAGTTTCAGATCCATTTGTTTCAAAATCCCAGGAGGACTCCGTGTTCTTGTGTGACTCTTTGTTACTTCCTGGTGACTCACAGAGTATAAGAGCAACAAAAGTAGATGCCATGCAAACATATTCTCCTGGGGAGAAAAAAAATCTCTTTAAATCAATTTAATTTTCCAAGTTTTGTTTGAAATGTGAGCAAAGCATGTTACATCTTTGCTTTAAGGAACTCAGACATCTTTGCAGATCCCAAGTCTTAAAAGTGTTCTTGAAACCAAAAATGATTGCCTTTAACTTACAAATTTGATCATTCTTATAGTGTTGTAAAATATCAAAGGATAATACTCATTTGTTCTGCTTTTATTGACAACCCAGTGGTACAGCAAAAAATAATAAATGCTAAAGTGATGGATTTCTATAGAGTGTGTTTTAGCTACGGAACTAGAAAAATCTCATATCCTACATTTCACGTATTTATTAGGTTAGCATGACATAAATGTAGAAGTGAAATACTTTGAAACTCGGAGGCATAAGAAAAAAAATTCTGTTCAGCCAGGGCTCCAGGCTTAGCTTCCTGTTTATATTCTCCAAAACACATTGTCCCACCCACATCTAAAATGTTGGCTCATAATCTTTTCAACAATGGGCATATTGGCAACGTTCTCTCAGTTGTCCTCTGGCTAGGAAGCTTTACAATGAGAATGACTCCCAATTGACCAATGCTATGTTTTGAATATAAACTATAATGAATCAATTTACACAGGCAAACATTGGCTTCCCTTTCTGATTTGATTTTCTGAAACCTACAAAGAAAAGCCAAAATTCACTAGCTTGGTTCTCTAAGTCTTCTGCTGAGATCCCCAAGCATTCTCTTTCTTAACTTCAACCAATCATGTTGAAATGTATATTTATTGAATATTAATCTTGGAAAGGAGGATGATTCTAGGCTATTCTACATTCTTCACTTGCATATTGATAGTGTCAGTTGGCATAAGAGCACTAAGAAACCTTTTTATAATAAAACTGTGCCTTTTTAAATTTAATCTAGTAGTTTGTAGATTTTTTATCATAGATTTCCTTTAATATAGGTTTTTTGTAAACCTTCCAAAGGAAGGGTTACATTTTATGATTTTTTAATTTTTTTAGTGAAAATATCCTTGACAGTTTCATACGTGAACATAATGGTGTTCCATCATTTTTATCTCTCACGAAAATGGATTCACTTCTCTTACCCTCCTACCTTTTTTCTTATAATATTTCCTTTCTGTTACCTCAGAGATAATTAATAATAATAGCAACAATAATAATATTGTTTAGTGAGCATTACTGCTATTAGCATTTTGTGAAGACCAAGTTAGTAAATATTCATAATTTGAGGCACAGAAAGGGCATGTACATTGTGCCTCAAATTTGAAGTTAATCATCTTGTCTAGAGAGCTCATGTTTAACTACAAAGTGGTTACTTGTGTTTTGTCTCCTGTCCATTATGCATTCTGCAGATCTCTACACATACTTATTCTGTGAGCTGTGCTGATAAAACATATACATTCTTGCACATAATTTGATTTAAATTGGGAAAGGAGAACTATTTCTTTAAATTGGCAGAGATGAAGAAAATATATCAAAAAGAGACTTGAAAATCAAGATAAACCCAATTCCTCTTCTCCTCCTGGATATGTATAATGCTTCATACAATGACATAGCCACACAAATAAAAAGGATTTTTTTAAATAAATAAAGCTCAAGATATATATATATATATATATATATGTTTTTAAAAGCTCAGTAAATCTAGAGAATATGGTAAGATTTTCAAAATTATGGAAAAAGAAATGTACTTATTTAATTTAATTTTAAGCAAGGTCTTATTGGATATCCCTGGTTGTCCTAGAACATATTTTGTAGACCAGGCTGGTTTTGAACTCACAAAGGTCTTGCTGCCTATGTATCCTGAGTGTTGGGATGAAAAACCATTTACTTTGAATAGTAAAATAAGACAACTGTAAGTTTAAGATAACTTTATAAAGATTTTTCAAACATCTGTTACCTTCATTTTAGAAATGGGCATAGATATATGTTATGGAATGAAAGTCAGTGTGAATCCTGGAGTTGATCAGGCATTTGTTTTCCATTTGCAAGAGTTGTTTGATGGGACAACTGATAGTCCAGAATTCTGTTGTCTTCCTAGGTGAATTTAGCTGGCACCTGAAACATGCACACATTTCAGCCAATCAATAGACCACAGTAATAATGACAAAATTCAGAAAATAAAGAATCACTTGAGCTGGGCGGTGGTGGTGCACGCCTTTAGTCCCAGCACTCGGGAGGCAGAGGCAGGCAGATCTCTGTGAGTTCGAGGCCAGCCTGGTCTACAAAGCAAGTCCAGGACAGCCAGGGCTGTTACACAGAGAAACCCTGTCTCGAAAAACCAAAAAAAAAAAAAAAAAAAAGAATCACTTGTAGTAAAGTTAAAACTAAAAGTGCTAATTATTCTTACTAAAGATGGTTTCCATGAACTCAGCTGCTGTTGATAATTATTGTCTTGCATTAGACTTCTGCTGTAACACTAAATAGTGATTGTACCTGAACAACCTAGCTTTCTTATTCCACAGCTTGCTAAGAAACAAATTTGAGATTGCTACAGCATTTGGAACCTCCTGTGGCTTCTGAATATGATAGGCTGACAACTCCAGGATAGTGAAAACAGTCCTACTCAATAAAATAACCTTTTGGAGATATCACCATCCCTGACTTCAAGCTTTATGACAAAGCAATAGTAATAAAAACCACACGGCTTTGGCATAAAAACAGACAGGTTGACCAATGGAATTGAATCAAAGATTCAGAAATAAATCCAAATGTCTATGGACACTTGACTTTTGACCAAGATGCCAAACCATACAATGGGAAAAAGATATTATCTTCAACAAATGGTGGTGGTCTAACTGGATGTCTACATGTAGAATAATGGAAAAAGATCCATATTTATCACCCTGCACAAAACTCAAGTCCAAGTGGATTCAACAGAAAACCAGACACACTAAATCTAATGGAAGATAAAGTGGGAAAAAGCCTTGAACTCATTGGCATAAGAGACAACTTCCTGAACAGAACACTAATAGCTCAAGCTCTAAGATCAACAATTAATAAATGGGACCTCATGAAACTGAAAAACTTCTGTACGGCCAAGGACACTGTCATTAGAACAAAACGGCAGCCTATGGATTGGGAAAGATGGGAAAACAAACCCCACATCCAACAGGGGGATAATATCCAAAATATATAAAGAACTCAAGAAATTAAACATCAATAAACCAAATAATCCAATCCAAAAATGGTGTACAGAACTAAACCAAGAATTCACTACAGAGGAAACGCTAATGGTAGAGACGCACTTAAAGAAATGTTCACCATCCTTATTCATAAGGGAAATGCAAGTCAAAATGACTCTGAGATTCCATTTTACACTGGTAATATTGGCTAATTCAAAAACTCAAGTGATGGCACATGCAGGTTAGGATGTGGAGAAAGGGGACCATTCCTTCATTGCTGGTGGGAGTGCAAACTTGTACAACAAGTCTGGAAATCACTCTGATACCTTCTAAGAAAATTGGGAATAGTTCTACCTCAATACCCAGCTATACCATTCCTGGGCATATACCCCAAACATGTTTCACCAAATCAAAAGGACATCGGCTCAACTATGTTCATAGCAACTTTATTTGTAATAGCCAGAAACTGTAAACAATCCAGACGTCCCTCAATGGAGGAATGGAAAAAGAAATTGTAGTAAAACCCCAAAATGGAATACTGCTCTGCTATCAGAAACAAGGACATCATGAAATTTCCAGACAAATGGATGGAACCAGAAATGATCATCTTGAGTGACTTAATGCTGTCCCAAAAAGACATACAGGGTATTTACTCACCCATAAGCATATATCAGCCAATATGTACAAGATCACCATGCTACAATCCACACACCCAGAGAAACTAAGTATCAATGAGGGCTCAAGGGATGATGCTTGAATCCCTCTAAGTAGGGAAGATAAAAGAGATGTCAGAAGTAGAGGGAGAGAGGGATCTAGATAAGAAACCAACTTTATGCCATCTGAGAAACATTATCTAGCAGATAATGATAGGGGAAACAGATGCAGAGACCCACAGCCAAATATTAGGCAAAAATTAGGGAGTCTTGAGGAAAAGTTAGGGCAAGGTTTGAGGAAGCTGGAGGGATCAAGGACTCCACAAGAAGACACACATAGCCAATTAATGTGGACAAAAGGAGGCTCAAAGAGACTGAACCACTATGCAAAGGCTTGCAAAGACTGGCTCTAGGCCCATTACACATATGAAGCTGATGGACTGGCCCTCAAGTGGATCCTCTAACAATGAAATGGGGTCTATCCTGGACTTAGACAATGTTTCCTTCCTGTGAACATCATGTTCCTAGCAGAGCTGTCCTATCTTGGCTTGATGGAAGAATAGGCACTTAGTCCTGATATGGCTTGATGTGCCAGAGTGGGTTTGCACTGGGTGACTGGGGGTAGTATGGGGAAGTGGATGAGAGGGTGAGACTGGGAAAAGGGGAGGGAGGGGGATGGGGATTGGAATGTAAAATTTAAAAATAAAATTTAAAAAATAAGTAAAAAATCAGGAAATAAAGGAAATAAAAGGCCTCACAGAATAGCCTACTGGCCAGTCTGATAATGGGATTTTTCTCAATTGAGTTTCTCTCTTCCTATATAAAAACTGTTTGTGTCAAACTTAAAAACAGAAACAAAACAACTGAAAAAAAAGAATATCATTAAAATGTTAAAGTTCTGTAAGGTCTTCATGTGTCACCTTTATCCAGGGTAGTTTTGTGCAATGAGTATACTTTCATAGAATCCATAACCCAGGTCAAAATAACCTTGTTCATAGCGCTTTTATTTGTAATAACTAGAAACTGGAAACAACCCAGATACTGTTCAACTGAAGAATGGATTAAAAAAAAAAAAAACTGTGGTACATTTACACAATGAAATACTACTTAGCTATCAGAAGCAAAAAAATCATGCAATTTGCAACCAAATGGATGGAATTAGAAAATCTCATCTTGAGTGAACTAACCCATACCCAGAAAGATACACATGGTAAGTAATCAGTTATCACTGGATTTTAGACATATAGTACAGGGTAACAATCTTACAACCCACATACTGAAAGAAACCTGACATAATTATCCTACGATAAATTCCAACCAGCACCAGAACAAAGCAAAAGCTGAGGAACACAGTCAAACCTTAGGTGGAGCTCTGGGAGCTCTATATGAGAGGGAGGAGGAATAGAGAGACCCAGAGGGGTCAAGATCAACACATGAAGATCAACTAACCTAGGCCCCTAGAGGATTACTGAGACTGACATACTAACCCAAAAAGGAAGAGAAAAGCTTAGACTAGACCTAGACCCACCCCATACAAATATAGAGGATAGGCTTATGGGGTTGGGACAAAGTCTCAGTGATGGAGTTTATTACCTATTAGTGGGACACTTTATCTTATCTGAGCTTCCACGTCAGACCCCAGAGCAAGAGGACTCTCAACCGTTATGTAACTGATGAAGTGAGGGTATGTCATATGTGATGGCCCTCTACACTGGTGGAGGATAGATGGGAGAGGGAGTAGAGGATGGGACCAGGAGGGGAGGAAGGAGGGGGCTGTGATTGATATATAATTTGAATTCATAAATAAATATTATAAAAATAACCTGTTGTTTAACCTCTGATATTAGACATGAGGGTAGACATAACAGTGTAGAATTTTGAGTTACAATGAATATACCAGAACTATCCTGACCATAATTTCTCTTCTTTTGTTCTCCATTTGATGTACATATCCTACAGAAATTGCCCTCTGGAAAGACTCTAAGGCCTTTCCAGAAGTTTGTACAGTTCAATACAAATTTAAACACAGATGTGTTTGTATATATTTGTATGGGGTGGGTCTAGGTCTAGTCTAAGCTTTTCTCTTCCTTTTTGGGTTAGTATGTCAGTCTCAGTAATCCTCTTATGTGGTATCTAAATTGTGAGTATAATTTAGATACAAGAGAATCTATCCATACCAAGAAATATCTTAGTCACTCTACTGTGTAACAAAGAAAACTCAAATTCTCAGTCTTCAAAGTATCATCCAAATTGAGTTGACTAGTACTTAACACCACAAACTTGTGTCTACTTAGAATCTGCAAGTGTAATTTTGTTTAGCAATAGGGTTTTTTTTCAACTGTGGTGAAGTTAAAATGAGGCCATTATGGACTAAAGTGTGTCCCCATCCACATTTAACTATCCTTAGAAGATGAAGTGAATTTCATATAGACAAATACATAAGAAAAATGCCATGTGAAGCTTTGGAGAGATACACTACTCTTCCAGAGGACCCTAGTTCAGTTCACAACACTAATACTGAGCAATTCCCAACCAACTCTAACTCCAGCTCCAGAAGGATCCAGCACTGCTCTCTCTATGAGAATCTGCCTGTACATGTACACAACTCACACAAGCACATGTAAATAAAATAAAATGAAAATATATTTTAAAAGATGCTATGTAAATGAGGCAGAGATTGACAATAGGTCTTGAAGTCTAGAAATAGCAAGGATTGTTGGTAATAAGAACAAGAAACACAGGTGATATGGAACCTTTGGGGAGATAGAGCTCTGCCAGAGTCTGCATTTGAGGCTTGTGGTCTCCAGATCCAGAAGAAGTTCTTTGAAGACAAGCAGTTTATAGAAATTTGTTACATTAGCCCTGAGAAATAACACATTATTCCAATTATCCATTGTGAAGATAAAGGTGAATTTATTGCATATTGAAGATAGGCAAACATAGTATCTCCAGTTTTAATATATATTTAGAAGGGAGTAAGGAATTTTAACAAAATCTGTAAGAAGACTTAAGTGATAGGCCTTCATTATATGAGCTTAATTATCCGTTGGTAGGGATCATGATGACTTTCATTCTGATTGGTGGGAGACAAGGGGATTTCATTACCACTATTTCCAGATTTTTCTCCTTTTGTCAGACATAAGAGAAAACAAAATAAAGCACCATTTCTTCAGGATTGACTTTTAAGTCTCCAATATTTTTTCATACCCTACTAGCATAACTCAGTCACATGGCCACACTTCTTTATAATGAGATTAGGTAGTGGACTTTAGTTTGGAAGTGCAAAATCAATTGGGAATTTTTGCACACGTGGAGATGTAATATAATTAAAATTTTTGTTTGTTTTTAACATTTTATTAATTGTATGTGTATGGGTGTTTTGTCTGCATGTACATCTGTGTACTGTGTACATGCCTGTGGCCAGGGAGGCCAGAAGTTGTTAAATTCCCTTGGACTGGAGTTACAGATAGTTATGATTAGTCTCATAGGGGCTAGGAATTTGACCTGAGTCATCTAGAATAGCATCCAGTACTCTCAACTGGAGAAAGTTCAACTTTCTCTAGTCCTTGTAACTAAAATTTGTATGGTCTTATATTTATCACTCATCTATTTTCTCTTTTAGTACAAGGCCTGCTTCAAATTATAATTTGATGTCTTCAGAGTATTTTGTTGAAGTATCTGATGCAAAATTAATAGTGCTTAGTAAATATTTGTTGAATGAGTTAATTACAATAGTGTATAACATGAATGTTAGTAGATACTATAAGGCTTATAGGTCTGGTCAAATATTTTTCTAAATTTAGCAAAAATTATTATGAACTACCTCACTTTGAGAGTGCACAATGTACATACTATATATATTACAAAGTTTAGATCAAATAATCTTTTGTCTGAGATACCAAAGTACTATTAATTGAGTTGGGCCTGCATGGATGCTCATGTGATGGGATTAATCTCCTCATTTAAGTTTTACTGGAAACTGTTTTCCTGGCTACCACTAAGAGCAATGTCAAATATTCTCCACTTGCTCCATTAAGCAAAGAAGCTATTGCTTTTAGCACTTTCCTTACAGTTTTTGATACATGATGTTTTTCAAGTGGTTCATTCCAGTAAGACTGAGGTTTGCTTAAATGTTCCCTTTGAATGAGGGGTTTAAATCCATCAATGCTGTCTTGGAATACTTATGTAGAAAACATTTTATATTAAGGAAAGTTCCAGAATTTCTGAGTAGAAATGTCATTTCCAATGAATTTTCAGATATTATAAAATTTCAAATACATTTGTTCCCCATTGTTCAATATTATAGTATACAGAATTTTGACAATAATCATTAAGACATTCATATATATATGCATATATATGCATACAATATTAGCTATATGCCTTACATTAAGGGAAGAAAAGGGAATATTGCAGAAGATTTAATGGTTCTGTAGGATGTCATTGATGTATTTAAATATTACTTTCTATATGAATGTCTTGAACCCCAGATATCACTGTGCCTCCATTCTTCTTTGTGTACAACAAAGTTAAAAATACACTTATTTTGTAATATGAACATGAGACTTAAGAAGTTATTGACATAATGCATAAAACTGGATTTAGGTCCATAAACCTCCATTAAGCAATACTTTTAGTGTTTTCTGTAAATTTAATAAGTTTTGCTATAATTTATACAATATTCTTCCTCCCATATACATAATTGTTACTTCTCTTTATTCTCTAAATTGTGTTAAAATTATACAAATAGAAGAGATACCAAGATCCTGGTAAGTTCAGAGTCCAGGTCTTGTCACACTAAAGATGCTGCTGTTGTTACAGACTTGCAACCTAATTGGAAAAAAAAGCAACATTTAATGGGGTAATAGAGTCATCATAAGTAACAGTTCAACCTTTTCTATGTGTAGTCATTTAAAATGTTTTACATACTATGAAATGAGTGCTATTCTCACTCTTCTTATTTGCAAATGAAGAAATGAAAGCCAACTGAAGCATATACTTTTTCCCCAGCTTCACATAACTAATTATTATCTTTAAATATAAAAAAAAATAGTGCTAGGAATATAGATCAAGGGCAGGTCACACATTTTGAATGGTCAAAGCCTTGGATTTGATCTGAAAACCACAACTGGAATTTGAATCTTGGACATGTGGTAGATGACAGTGTAGTATCTGCCCAGTCAGAATACAATGAGCCAGTGTTAAGTTGTAGTACATTAGACAATGAAAGGACTGGGTTATCCACATAATTAACATTAATTAGGTGAGAAGCAGAGGTTGAAAACAAAACAAAAAAAATATTACCTAGAAAGAGCATGTTGACCAGAAAAACCCTGACTCAAAACCAAACCAAACCAAAACAACAACAACAAAAAACCAACAACAAAATAAACAAACAAACAAAAACAACAGAAAGTTCTGAAAGGTGAGACAACATAATCTATCAGTAAGGTTTGAAAACTGAATACTTTCTATTACAGGATTTTGCATGTATTGATTCAACTGTCTAGTCACTATGAAGCAACTTGCACAGTAAGATTTGTTGAGCAAAGCATCCAAGAGTTTCAAGATGGAAGTAGAATTGTGTGGGTAGTTACTGAAAGAAAACATGAATGATTGGTGGGTATGGTTGCCATAAATCTATTACATTCTTGAAATCATTTCAAAAGTCATGATTAAATGACAAATTCATTGAATGTGACATGAGAATCCACAGGAAAAAAAAAACTCATATCTAAAAGTATATTGGAAGAATTCAGAAGAATGTAACAGTATAAATGGGAGTGATTTTTAGCAAAGATAAAGTTTTGAAATGATGCAAAATCAAGAAGCTTGCTTACTCATCCAATGACTGTCTGAAGAGGTAGATAGATATTTTACTTCTATATTTAATCTTCTGTTTGCTACTAAGACTCATCATCCTACATGTTCTATTTCCATCAGTTCTCATTCTAAGGGCATTCATCATAGCTGTGGCTAATATGTCAGTTGAAGTATCAGATGTTGAGTTTTAAGTTCAGGTTGCACCTACTCTTTGATATCTACTCAAAACTAATTTACTTTGCATAAAAATTTCATATTTGTTCCTTGGTGATTGTGCTATTGACTAATGAGGAAATTCCTTTTTTACTCCTGTAACCAAAGCATTAACCAATAGAGTAAATTCAATTTTTGAGAAACTAAAAACTTAACAGGTCTCCCATCTCTGTTTCTTACTGTATTGTTTACATTAGTTAGTGTCAAGATTAGAGTGCTATTGGGCAGGGTGAAGTTTACCAACCACCACGATCCCTGCTATCTTCCCACTACATGTGCTATCATTATCATTCTCATTGTTTCCTCAGCTCAAAACACATTGGGCTGAGTAGTCTAATCAGTAGGCATTAATTCTGAAACTTCTGGAGACGGACAAATTTAAGATGAAGCCTCTAGCATATGGGGTGTCATAAAAGACAATACTTTCTGTATAGACAGGGCCTTTCTTTCTGTATAAGTAACTGATGGTGAGAGAGAAGTGCTCTGGTGTCTTATCATCTTACCAAAATATACCTACCCCAATGTGGGCCTTTACCAACATGAATTCACGTAAATTTATTTATCTACCAAAATCAATACTTTATAATGTTATCATACTAGGGGTTAAGATTTCAAAGTATGAATTTGGGGATGAAACAGACATTCATCCCACAATACTATCATACCTACCACTATTTTTGTCCCTATTGTCCCCCCATCCTCTTTGCATCTCTGTTCTTGTCATAGCACTATTACTAGCTGTAGTTGCAGTTGTGATAGAATATCAATGAATGCTTATTTAATTAATCCCTCATAATATGAGAAAATTTTGAGTTTGTTCACATTCAAAAGAAGAAGAAATGATCCTTAGGTGAGTCAAAGAAAGACACATTTTCCATTGATGGATGAGAAGAACAGGAACTTTAATAAAGTACGAACTCTGAATATTGTTTATCTTCTCTATTCCATATTTTGATCCATTTTACCAGTCTCAGTCTACAACCTTGTCCATATATGGGGGCAAGAAAGTATTTCCCAGAGCCGTAAATGATACTGAATTACTTTCTTTATGTACTTGTAGACATTTTTAACTGTATAGGTCTTTCTTGGGTTAGATGAGTTGAAGTAGGTGAAGTGTTTTGTTACTTTAATAAGGGTTTCAGCAACTCTTGTCTCCCTCCTAGGATATGTGAACCGTAACTAGACTCAGTCATGCAGACAAAATTTATTCCCAGGCTTTTTCATATGTTCCTTGGAGGAAATCACCATCCAGGTTGCAAACCATTGAACTAACCTTTTGGAAAGTAATATCTTCTTGTAAAAAATTCAGGATCTTTTTTCCTCATAGAAGATAACTAAAACACTAATTTTCAAATCAAATTTTAGGCATTTTAACATGCAAATCAGTTGGGCATTTTAGGTGTGGGATGGGATCAAGAATTTCTGGGTGCTCTTGACTATTTCTAAGCAGTCATAAAGTGATTGTAGATGCAGGTTTCCACACTGTGTGAAACAACCAAGAGATTACACATGATTGTAACCTCTGTTGCTACTGACTTCTTTGACTTTTTCTTGCAAATTAATACAAAAATACAACAGTTTGAGAATATCAACTATTGAGGATAACTTTGAATTATGAATAATACTATATATAAATTAGAAAATGGTATCACTCAGTACTCAAAAACAGCTATATATATCTCTGAAATAACAATTGTTTATAGGTTTGTGCATTTTATTTTAAGTGGAATTTTAATCTTCACCCTTTTATTTTCCTCTCTCCCTCTCTTCCTTCCTTTCTTCCTTCCTTCTTCCACTCTTGATAATCCAATGATATTTCTCATAAGGTTGTTATAGCTTTACATTCCTGAATGCTTAAAATAATACCTGGCACACGGTGTACACTTTGTTATACTTGCTGTATTTAATATCAATATTATAAGTGTAATTAGAGATTTTGTGAAAATCTTGCATTATTTTAATATATAACTTCTTTTATTCCAATGTTATGACATAGAGATCATTTCAAAAACTGAGGAGTATTTTTCTACTCCAAACTTACTACAGAATGAAGTCAATAAAACAAAGCTACTTTATGGATAAGCCCACACTAAAAGTCAGACAAAGCCTGTTCAAGACCAAGCAATTAATCAGTAAAATAATATCTTCTTACATTACCATCTGTCCACTCTTCTCCCAATGTGAATTTATTACAAAAGTGAGCACTAGAGAAAAATGCATCTGCTGCTGAATTTAGGTAGGATGTCTGGTCCGTTTAAACCTTTAGCTTGAAATGATCAAATTACTTACAAAAAGAGGATTTTGAAATATTTTTTGTTTATGTGATCATAGGGAAACAAGTAAAATAGTTGATAGCAACTAAGTCCCACACATATGTGAAAAAAAAAGCAATCCCAGCATGCTTTTCACTGTGGTACTCTGTCAAAATCTTGGCCCTTCTGTAATAGTGCCATTGTTTCTGAGTTTGGTGGGTTACCCCACCAATGACTGATGAGGTTCCTGAAAAGATGTCTACTTGTGTAAGGAATTGCTATAATTATCTTTAAGGTAATCTAAGAAAATAAGAAGGAATCCATTATGATGAAATAGTTCTAGATTTTAGTTTCCTTTAGTGTCTGGAAATTGAGGTTTTTGACAACCTCTGTTGTTACGCTGAAACTTCAGCTAATCCACTGACTTGGCTTCTATTCACTCCTCCTAAACAATAGGAGTGGAACTAGGTCACCTTAAAATCATTTTTTTAAAATCAGTTTTCTCATTTTAATTTTATGTTTCAATTAACAAGTATATTCAATTCCTTATATATGTAGATTGATAGAAGTAGGTTATTAGCATGTGATATATTAAATTTGTCCAAAAATGATCAAAGAAATTCTCCAGTAAAGATCATTTATCTTTTAAGTAAGATTTGAGTGAATCAAAGGATTTAAATCTGTGAGATTGAAATAAGAGAATGAACAGCAACAGTAGTCCACTTTGAGGCACAGATACAGAGTGGAAAAGTTACTTAATACAAAGACTATAAAGAATATCGACTGGGCAATAGGAGAAACCCAATGGTTTGAAGTCTCAAAAGCTTCTTTCCATATGGAGTGCATTTTAAATTGGATCAGTGCAAAGGATTGGAAATAGCAGAAGCTAATGAGGCCATATTACATCTGCCTCTTGATCTTTTTACCTCAGCATTTAGGAGAGCACACGCTGATTGTTACTACATAGTTCCTAGAAATCTGGAACTTTAATCACAAGACTGTGAATATGTATATATAGATACATATGCACACCACACACACACACACACACACACACACACACACACATCCAGCTTAGCTGTTCTAAGAAACCATAAATTTAACAGAAAAACACATTTTTATTCATTTATGCATTACAGTTATCTATATTGTCAAACACACACCTGGATACTGGAAGCTTATAGTAAAATCATCTATATTTGGGTGTGGAGAAACTTCTTTGATGGATACTAAAATCTAGGGTGGGAGGCAAATAGTTAAGTATTGAGAAAAATGAATGCTGAATTGTAACCCTGACAAAAGTGTCAAATAATGTCTTATTTTATAGGATAGAACCCAGGACAACAAGATAAATATGAAATTTCTTTGCCTGAACAATGTCCAGAGATCCAGGGCTCTTTAAATTCTTGTGAATTGTTTCTCTTTCTATCCAGTCATACCTCAGGTACCAATTGCATGGAATGAAACATGTAGATATATATAATGCCAGGAATTTTTGTATAGTATTTTGATACAGTCCTTTATTTGGTAGATTCTAAGAATCCAAAATGATAAGAGCAGAAATGTCAGTTTTCATATAAGAATACATTTCCTGCCCTTAGAGGCATTGTAGATATGACTTTTGTGTCACATGTGCATCAGTATGTGACAGAGAGGAGAAAGGCTATGACTGTATTCAGTGTTCTGACTTATGAACATCCGAATGATAGTAGCCTAATAGTTCCTGAAAAAAGCGAGCCTGAGACCACTAACACTTCAATGCCAGGGGTCCCAGAAAGTGAGCTAACCTATGTCAAGTACTAGTCCAACATCAGGAAAGCCCCAGATGGGCTCCCAGGACAGAAAGAAAGTCAGAGACTAGAAGAACCCTTCCTGGCATCATGGACCCCAGGAAGATGGCCACTCCAGAGAGCTGGTCAATGAGCAAGCCTGAAAAAAAAAAAAAAAAACACCAGAATGGTTTGGACAGGGTCTAGCTTGAGATGAACACCAGTCTGGTGTCACACAGTCCTAGTAGTCAGACTATACTGGAAATGACCTCTGCCAGGTGTCATAATGCTTAATGTACAAGTGGGGCATAGCAATCCTGAGTTCACTCCTGACACAAGACCAGACTCTCAAAGACCCAGGGCACCAGTAAGAGGAACAAGTAAGTGGTGGCAAAATGGAAAAGAATGAGAAACAGGAGGATGTGGGCATAACAAAAAGACACAGAACTGGAAATTTGAGAGTAGAGAGGAACAACCTGATGTGAGTAGTTGGTGGTACCACATAGGATCATGGTAGGGACTTGGCCTCTGCTTTCAATAGAGACCATATCTTGGTTCACGGCCCTACAGCATTAAGGATTTGTTACCACCAAAAACCAAGTGGACATTCCTAGACTGGTCTACCACCCTGAGTCATGTTGAGGTGTAAGGGCTGTGTAGAACTGGCCCACCCTCACTTAGGCATCATGGGAGAACTGGTGCTAGTGGCATGAGAGCAGTAGAGCTAACTCTCACCCTAACCAGGGGTAATACTCCGGACAGCAGGCCTGCGCATTTCAGGAGATGCAAGTGAGCTGGCTTGAAGGATGTGAGCTTGGGAGAGCTGGCTCTATAACTTATCTCCCTGTCATGGGATGAAGGAGGGAGAGATACTCTCTTTTCCTTCACCCCACATCACCTATAGCAGGTGGGAGACCTGCCCTGGGCTTATGAGAGCAGGAGAGCTGGCCCCTATCCTTTGCCAGTTCTATCACTCAGCAGAGCAGGCCTTGAACTTTTCCTGGGTAGCCCAGTACAGCTGGTACTGGATGTGGGGGTTGTTGGCGAGCCACCCCCAAGGGGGTCAGTGTGGAAGAGCCAACCCTGCCTTTTGTCTGATTTGTCATGCTGTTTGTGAGGGAGAGATACCCTCTACTCTATTTTGTCCTTACCACAGGTAGCAGGCTGGAGAGTTGGCCCTGAGGCAGTCTTGAGAGCAGGAGAACTGACCAAACCCTGTACCTGCTGCAGCACTCTGTAGAACAGGCTCTGCACCTTACCTTGGTAGCACAATAGAACTGGCCCTGGACATGGAAGTTGCAGGCCCAAAAACCAGGGTCTTGCATTGGCTTACCCCAATATCTACTCCATGGATGAACTGCTGGCATGCATGAAGAGGCCACTTCCACAGATCTAAATCTACAGGATCTCCCTGACATGGAATAACAACAGGATATCTGAGAAGAGTCCCAGTGAGGTTCTAGTATTAGCAAAGTAGCAGAAGCCAGAGGCCTCTTATCAGACCAAGGAGTCATAATGAACACTTGTAAGCAAAAAGGTGTGGAGAAAAGAAAATATTGTGGGACACATTGAGACACACTATAGCTTCCAAAATGAGATTTTTTTTCCCTGTTTGGTGAGGTTGCAAAAGGTCTGAGAGGAGGTGGGATATGAGTGGATATGATGCATGATGTGAAATTCACAAAATTAAAAAACAAAAGGATAAAATGAATATGTTTCATTAGCATAATTTGATGATTTTAACTTCACCATAATCTAATAATAACAGTATACCACTGTTCTACATCAGTCCTATTCCTAAATTGCCAATGTATTACTGATCTTCACTCCATTCTTCAAAAAGCTAAGGAAAACCTATTCTAGCTTTGCTATCCAGTTTAATCCATGTTTGTATCTAACATTTAATACTCATTTTTCTGAGATATCATGACATCTAACATTATAAAATATAGCATAGATGGTTAAGTATTACCCTCAAGAGACTTAATACCAAGTGTATTCAGGATGTGGTGAGAAATCTCTTCATTGGCTGATATAACAAATTGAGGTCTTTGACCAAAATTATGACCCTCCTCCCAATAGATTAATTTGTCCATAAAATTACACTGTGGAACACAACCCTGTTAATAGCCAACTACCCCAGAGTGAAGGTAGTTACAGAAATGTCAGCAACAGAGCTTTCAATTTTAATTAGGAATAATACAGAAACAGGGAAACTAACATGGGTTTGGTATAAAAGAAACCCAATGCTCATCAATAGAGAACAAAATGATGAGAACATTCCCTGTCTCTTATTTCAGGCAGAATATTAATATTTTACTTAATAATGCCCTAAAATATTACTTCATTAATATTCTGTAAAATGAAGTGAACAATCTTTTTTACTAAAATCTGAGCTCCACACCAGATCAGGTCAGTAATAGTAACAATAGCCAAGATAGTTATAATAATTATAACAGGCATTAGTAATTGAAAATATATGTCAGATGCAACATCAAATACTTTTTAATGTTTTTGTTTTCACAACAAGAAACAAAAGAAGTCCACATAAATTAACAAATGACATGCACATTGTACAGCCAGATCCAAAGCAAAACCTATCAGTTTTGGAATCTGTTTAATATATGAAACATACCAATGCTGCCTCACAGGTAGGGTATTTAAAAGGACTTTAAGACAGTACTATGACTCAGACATTCTCTCTTATGGACATTCGGAAAGTGAGTACCAATAACTACTTTAGCTAAATTTTCCTTTTATAAGAAAAATGAAGAAAATTCTCCAAACCATCAATCTTTCTAACCAGGATAGAAGCACATATCATTGATGGTATAAGTGTAACTCGTGCTTAAAAACAGCATTCCACATGATGCCCGGTCTCAAAACACCAAAAATAAAAATTTTATATAGTAAGTACCTTTACAAACCTCTCATCCGACAGAGGGCTAATATCCATAATTTATTTTAAAACTCAAGAAATTGAACACCAAGAAATGAAATAATCCAATCAAAAAATGGGGAACAGAGCTAAACCAAGAATTCAAAAGGAGGAATCTCTAATGACCAAGAGACACTTGAAGAAATGCGCAATATCCATAATCATCAGAGAAAAGCAACTTAAGACAACCCTGAGATTCCACGTCACACCTGTCAGAATGGCTAAGATAAAAACTCAAATGACAGCACATGCTGACGAGGTTGTGTAGAAAGGGGAACAGTCTCCACGGCTGATAGGAGTGCTAACTTGTACAACCACCATGGAAATCAGTCTGGTGATAACTTAGAAACCTTGGAATGGCTCTACTTCAAGACCCAGTCATAGCACTTCTGGCTATACATCCAAAGGATTCCCCACCAAACCACAAGGACATCTCCTCATCTATGTTCATAGCAGCCTTATTTGTAATAGCTAGAAACTAGAAACAACCCCAGATGTCCCTCAACCAAAGAATGAATAAAAACATCTGTGGTACATTTACACAGTGGAATACTGCTCATCCATCAAAACAACGAAATCATGCAATTTGCAGCCAAATGGATAGAACTAGAAAAGCTCATCCTGCTTGAGCTAACCCAGACTCAGAAAGATGCACATGGCATCTATTCACTTATAATTGGATGTTAGCCATATAGTTCAGGATAGCTATTCTACAGCCAACCCACCAAAAGGAATAGGAACATAGACCTTGTTAACTGTTAGTACATATGATGGGGTGGTATTAAGGATTATAAATGTTAATTAATTGGTCCAGCTTGCTGTCTATTACTTACATTGTCTCTGATTGACTAAATACAATGCTAAGGCCTGACACTGGGCAAAAACAGAGAAAGGTGGGACTTCCTGGAATTAGAAAAGGAACCCTACATTTTATATAGATGATTAATTTATTCCTGCCATGAGCAGGAAAAAGGAGGATACACACCATGGGTTAGAAAAAAGAATCTCACTCCACATGGCCAGGAACATAGGCATAGAGTGGAGAATAGTAGTCCAAGGGGATGTATGTATATATGGGGTCATATCTAGGTAATAGAATTAAGAGCTAGCTTAGGTGGGCCAAGATTTCTCAATTCATGCCAAGGCTTGTTAAAATCCACATGGTGTCTGTATGCTCATTTATAATGGCTGGTTAAAGATTAATAGCACCAAATCAATTAACAATAGTATAAATACTGTTAAACAATTTAATTAATTATTTCTATAAATGGTGCCCAACGTAATTTAATTAATTATTTCTACAGGGACAGTTTGCCCTAATAGAGTTGCAATATAGGCACCCAGTGTGAGAGGAAGCTCATATGACTGTTGAACTGAGGGGGCTGATATGCAGGGGCAACCCATGCCAAGAGGAATAGGATAGGTAGGAGAGGGGAGAGGGTGGAAGGGTGGGACTGGGAGTGGTGGAGAGAGGGGGCTGTAATGGAGATGTAACTTGAAGTATTAAATAAACCTACAAACAAACAAACAAATAAATAAACCCTAAATCCCTGTCATTCGATTTTCCCAATGAAAACAAAGGAGCCAGACGCTGTGTTGAAAGCCTTCTAGCTTAGAATGTCAGAGAGAACACCTAGCTGACTTTCCTACACCACCAATATTCCAGAAAGAAAAATAGGCAAGAAGTTGATGAGATGGCTTAGTCATTAAGAGCACTTGCAACTCCTGTAGAAGACTGCATTTCAGATTTTAGTACCCACATGACTGCTCACAACCACCTGTAATTTCAGCTCTAGGGGATTTAACTCTTCTGGTTTCTTCATAAAATGCACATGTGGTGTATGGCATATCTGTGGGCAAAATATATAAAATAAAAATTAATAGATTGGAATAAGTTTTGACAGGCTATTATGCAGCATAGTGACTTGTGAAGGAATAATGTGATTTGCATTTCAAGAAGTAAAAATACTTTTCAAAGTTTTAACTATAAAAATATGACATGTTTTGGGGACAGATATGTTCAATTTTCTTATATTCATAAATAAAAATTACTCTAGAAATCACTGGACAAAATGATGTACATTTTGATATAACTAATTGTCGCGTCCCCCTTGACCAGCAAGGATGACTCAACTCGCAAAAGCTCTTCTCCAGCAGTTTATTAAGGTCCCTTGAAAACAGTCTTCCGAATGCCCGGGCAGACTCAACCCACAGGCTAAATACTAAATGAACAGCCAATCAAGTAAAGCCACGTGGTGCTATCTTAGAGGCCCACGTATGCGGAAGCAAGCCAGATCAGCGGTCTTAGCCAAATATGGACTTGTTTACCACCGAGAGCGCTCACCGTCGTCGGGCTGGTGGAAGGCGGAAACCGGCGCCATCTTTAGGGCGCGGCACGTTGCAGCTCTCTACAACTAATGTCACACTTCAAGAAATAACCTAAGTATTTTTTATTTAAACAAAAGAAACCCAAAATGATTTCTTTAACTGCACATAAAAAACGAGTTCAAATTCATAGCGGTAGCAAACATCAATACAAAGAACAACTGCTTTCTCTTTAAATAGTTAACTCTTAATAATTTACCTTACTTTTTCAATGTATTATTCTCTGTGTGTATGTCTATGCCACATATACATGCCTGTAAATATATATAAGTTTTTTTTCTTTTAGAGTAGGATGTATGCTTCATGACCTTTTACTTTTAGTAATTAAAACATATATTTCTTAATATTTACGTAGAGATGACATAAATGGATTTACAATTGATACATAACACCAAAACATTGTCCAAAGAAGTAAAATGCCCAAGTTTCTATAATTAAATTTCTTAAATTGAGTGAACTTCAACACTTATTTATATGCTTAAGTTTCTTTGTTCCCTACTTTGAGTTCCACTTGCATATCATCTGTTTCTTTTTCCTAATGATTTGCAAATGTTCTTTACATGTAATAAACATTTTCTGCCTGCTGTAATACAACAAATATTTCCTCTAATTTTATGGTTTTTAATTTGACCTAACTTTCATGATGTTTTCTGAATTCAATAAGCTTTCAAGTTTTATAAGTCAATTTTACTTTAATACTATGCTTATATTAAGGACTTTTCTTTTGTGTCATTATAATCTAAATACTCTCATGTTTTCTCATCATTCTTTATGGTTTAGTTTATATATTCAGTTGTTTGAGACATCTAGGCATTATCCAGGAAGAAAAAAAATATCCACATTCACCTTTTTGCTAGATTGTGCAACACTTTCTTGTTTTTTAAAGCTTGTTCAGCTAGTTGGCATGAAATTCAACACATAGGTTTGATATGCACTAACACATATACTTGGGTCTGTTTCAAAGCCTACTTGTTCTGTGTATCTACCTCTGTTTCTGCAATATCTTCAATCAAGTTTATGAATGTGTCTTAGTTTTAACTTCATGAAAATGTATTCACTAAATACTCTTCTCAGAATTTACTGCCTGATCATTTTAGGGATTTGTAAAATATAAATGAGTTCTAAAATGACATGTTTTCAGTGTTAACTCCCATTACTCTTATTAGAATCACATGTAACATCAATAAATGGGAACTCATGAAACTGAAAAGCTTGTGTAAGGCAAAAGACACTGTCATTCAAACAAAGCAGCTGCCTACAGATTGGGAAAAAAATCTTCACCAACCCCACATCTGACAAAGGGCTAATATCCAAAATTTACAAAGTACTCAAGAAATTAAATGCCAAGAAAGCAAATAATCCAAGCAAAAAATGGGGAAAAGAGCTAAACAGAGAATTCACAAAGGAGGAATTGCTAACAGCTGAGAGACACTTGAAGAAATGCTCAGCATCCTTAATCATCAGAGAAATGCAACTTAAGAGGACTCTAAGATTCCATCTCACACCTGTCAGAATGGCTAAGATCAAAAGCTCATATGACAGCACATGCTGGCAAGGTTATGGAGAAAGGGGAACACTCCTCCTTTGCTGGTGGAAGTGCAGGCTTGTACAACCACTATGGAGGTCAGTTTGGTGATATCTTAGAAAAATTGGAATAGCTCTGCCTCAGGACCCAGCCATACCAGTTCTGGGTATACATCCAAATGACTCCTCACTGAATCACAAAGAAGTTTCCTCAGCTATGTTCATAGCAGCCTTATTTGTAATAGCTAGAAACTGGAAACAACCCAGCTGTCCCTCAAGTGAAGAATGGATTAAAAAACTGTGGTACATCTACACAATGGAATATTACTCAGCTAACAGAAACAATGAAATTATGCAGTTTTCAGCCAAATGGATGGAACTAGAGAAGCTCATCCTGAGTGAGCTAACCCAGACTCAGAAGGATGCACATGGCATCTATTCACTTATAGTCGGATTTTAGTCATATAGTACAGGATAACTATATTACAACCAGCGCACCAAAGGGAACATGGACATAGACTTTTTTTTTTTTTCCTGTCAATGAGACACTTTTCCCTAGTGGTGCTGCCTTGTAGGCCCCCAGTATATGAAGAGGCTCTTGGCCCTCATATGACTGCTGAACTGGGGCAGGGGACTGTTATGTAGGGACATTCCACTGGAGGAGTGGGATGGAAGGGTTAGGGGGTAGAGGGTGGGAGGGCGGGACTGGGAGGGGTGGAAAGAGAACACTATGATGGAGATGTAACCTGAAACAATAAATAAATAAATTTAAAAAAAAGAATCACATGTAGCAAATTATTGGTGAATATTTAATATGTATTTTAAATTCATATTCATTATAATAGTTTGTTTATTTTTAATACCTTTTGACTTGACATTTTATTTTAATGATATCTTTATGAGAACATATTCTTATAGCTTTTTATGAAGCTCAATTTATCAATAATGAATAGGAATATCTCCCATAAACTTACGTGTTTGAATGATTGGCCTGGCCATAGGGAGGAGAACTATTAGGAAGTATGGCCTTATTGGAGGAGGTGTGGCCTTGTTGGAGTAGGTGAGGAAGTGCAACACTAATGTGTGGACTTTGAGGTCTCAGAAGCTCAAACCAGGGGTAGTGGCTTAGACACTTCATGCTTCCTGTTGATCTGGAGGTAGAACTCTCAACTCCTTCTCCAGCACCATATCTGCCTGCACATCACCATTCTTCCTGTCATGATGATAATGGACTAAACCTCTGAAACTGTAAACCAGCTTCAATAAATGTTTTTCTTTATAAGGGCTGCTGTGGTCATGGTGTCTCTTCAAAGGAAAAGAAACCTTAACTAGGACAACATCCAAATGGACTAGTGTAAAGGCTAGTGATAGAATGTATGGAAGACTCTGAATTACTTTTCATTTCTAAATGGTTATCTGCATTTGTTAGAATCAGTCTTTAAATATGTACATTTTACTCAATAAGTTAAGCATAACTGTACTGATAATTAATAACTCACTAATATCAGCATCTAATTCTGAGTACTATACTTTATTTCAGTTCTTTGTTTTAACCCCCCCAAAATATATTGATATTATCCAATTATCTTATAGTAGTTTCTTTTTTGAGGTTTTGCTGAAATTTCTTATATTCTGTATAAGAAATTGTAATGGAAATATAAATTTTATTTAAATATTTAGTGCCTTCTTATAACATCTGCAAGTATCAGATATTGACTTAGCTTTCCCATCAGCATTGTCTTACATATCTCTCAACTATTCACAGAAGCTTTCCTAAGTTTCCAGTAAGTGTCATGGAGTCCACTGATAACTGAAAAGTATATGGGAGGGATGTGGGCATTAAGTGTTTCCCTCTAAATTACTTCACACAATGTTTCCTTATTGTTGCCCATGATTTATAGAATTAACCACATTTGTTTAATATAAAATAAAAATTTAAGGGATTTTTAAAATATAAAATGACTATGTACTGTGATTTTTAGTTTTTTGTCTATATTTACAGTTATTTTATTTTATTTTTCATTTGACATAATGAAAAATACCTAATCATAGCCCCTTCCTCTGATTCCTGCCCTCCGTCTCCCTTCCCCCATCCCCCACCTCTTCTCAGATAAAGGGAGCCCCTTTCCTCCCCATCCTACTGTCAGACCTCAGCATATCAAGTTGTATCAAGTCTAAGTACTTCCTCTTCCATTGAAGCCAGGCACTACAGACATGTTGAGTGGAAGTTATCTAAATTCCAGGTAGAAGATGAGCATCAAAGAATCTAAGCTCATCCTGAGTGAGCTAACCCAGACTCAGAAGGGTGCACATGGCATCTATTCACTTATAGTAGGATTTTAGCTATACAGTACAGGATATCTATACTACATCCAACACACCAAAAGGAACATGGACATAGACTTTTTTTGTTTGTTTTTTAGTTTTCTCTCCCTGGTAATGAGACACTTTTCACTGGTGGTACTGCCTTTTAGGCCCCCAGTGTATGAGGAGGCTCTTGGCTCTCATATGACTTTTGAACTGGGGCAAAGGACTGTTATGTAGGGACATTCCACTCCAGAGGAGTGGGGTGGAAGGGTTAGGAGGTAGAGGGTGGGAAGGCGAGGCTGGGAAGGGGGGAAAGAGGACAATATGATGAAGATGTAACCTGAAGCAACAAATAAATAAATTGAAAAAAAAAAGAATCTCCATTTGGAGATGATTGCATTAGTGGCAAGCTTGTCACTGGACAATAAAAATCCCTTGCTTCAACTGCAGACAGAATGCTGTCTGAAAAGGACAAAATTTTAAAGCAGGTAAGTCGGCAGCCTAGCTCTGCCAAGACAGGGTAGGCAAGTCCTTCATAATTTCTGCTTTACAAATAATGTCTGTCAGAGATACTGGGCCAAAAGGCTGAAGACACATGCTCTAATGTATGGAAAGAAATTGGGGACTGTCCAGGAAACCAGTTGTCTGTCATTTCTTAGTTTTGGAAGCTGCTGGTTCTGTACTTCCTGTATAATCAGATATATTTTTCCTTCTCAGATCTCTGATGTGGTTGAAGACTAGAAAGTTTTAGTTTCACAGTTAAATTTTAAGTTGTTTAAAAATAAAAGGATGTTCTAATTCTAAGAAGATGTTTTTAAGTTGGTAATGCAAGGTAGGATGGAAACTGAGTGAAGTATAGAACTTTAAACTCATTGAGGTAGATGATAGATAGATAGATAGATAGATAGATGAGAGATAGATCAATACATAGATATATACATAAATACATAGAGATATATATAATAGACTATTAATACCAGTTGCCAGATATGTATGGACTGGACATTGGGATTGTATGTTATATTTTATAATTTTCACATTTGTGGCCTAATTGTTCTTATTGTTTTGTATTGTATTTATTGTTATAAGAAAAAGAGTCATTTATTAGACTAAGAGGGTGAGCTGTTGGGGGAAAAAGAAATACCTTAAAAAAACAAAAAGCAGATAGGAGGGTAAGAAGGAAGAGGGTAGGAGGTTGGGAACAGGAGGGGGAGGAGGGGGGAGATTATGATTGAGATGTAACTTGAAGAAATAAATGTTAAAAAAAAGCAGACATCACACTCCTTGCCAGAGGTACCACAAAATGCCAACTTATCCATTAGTTATTTATGTGTAGGGGGCCTAGATCCAGTTCATGAATGTTCTTTGAATGTTGGTTCAGTCTTTAAGAGCCCATTGGGCCTAGGTTAGTTGACTCTGTTGGTCTTGTAGAGTTCTTTTCTCCTCCAACTCTTTCTATCCTTCCCCCATTCTTCTACAAGATATCTTATGTTCTGTCTAACATTTGGCAGTGAGTCTCAGCTTTTGTTTGGATCTTCGGCTGCATGGACATTCTCAGAGGACAGTTACACTACTATGTTCATAGCAGCTTTGTTGTATTAACAGCCAGAAACTGGAAACAGTCGAGAAGTCCCACAACCAAAGAATGGATAAAGAAAACGTGGTACATTTACACAATGGAATACTACTAAGCTATTTATTTTTAAAAAGGAAATAAGTCATGAATTTTGCAGGCAAATGGATGGAACTAGAAACAATCATTCTGAGTGAGGAACCTAGACCCAAAAAGATACATATAGTATGTACTCAATCATAAGCAGATGATATTAGCCATTTAGTACATAATAACCATAATACAATACACAGATCCAAATAAGCTAAGTAACTAAGAAGGCATAAAAGAGTATGCTTGAAACTCACTCAGAATATGAAAGAGAAAAGGCAGAGGAAGTAGATAAAGAGAAGGAAACTAGGTAGAAGAGGGAAAGAGGAGGGAAAGGAGACAGGGTTCAGCTATGGGGAGAGAGGGGGCAGGTGCTGAATGGACTGGGTGACAGAGAGGAAACCGAGGAGGGGTCATCCCTGACATAAGCTGGAGACCAAAGACAAAGTAGACCCCTGGGAGGATAAGGGGATAACTCTAGCTGAGACTCCTACCAGGGGGGATAAGGGGACTGAAGATCCCTTCCACTAGCTAGGTAGGACTTCTAGTGGAAGGAAGGGATAACGAACTTACCCACAATACTTTCAACCCAAAATTCACCCTGTATATAAGATGTGTAGGGATAAAGATAGAACAGACATTGAGGGAATGACAGGTCCAATCTTAGATCCTACCCCAAGGGAGAGAAATAACCCCTATCACTATGATTACAGGCAGAAGCATAGTATAACTGTATTTATATTTCTAATTTTGGCAAAATAATTGTTCTGTGAGTTATAATTGAATGTGATCTTAAAATTGCATTTAAAATGTTTTTATTGTTTAGTTATTGTATCATATACTTTATATCATACTACTATTTATTTACTAAAAACATTTCTGATCATCCAATGTAAAGATATTTGAAGATGGTACTGCACAGAAAAAAATTAGGTGATGGAATTTCTGATTAGATAAAATACAATGAATTACAACCTAGAGATGCAATAAATATATAGATATGAAAATACAAAACTTGTGACTATTAGATACTTAAAACTAGAGGTTATTTTAGATGGGTATTATGTTCTCCAACTAGATAAAAGATTTTCTTTTTAAAAAATTATGTTCAGTCAAAAGTCTCAAAAATCAAGATATTTTAGTTACTGAACTTATTAGTGAGAGAATAAAAAAGTCACATAGCAACTGAAAAATGAATAATGTCACATGTAAGTGAATAAAATGTTTAGACCATTTGTAGCATGAAATATTGCCAATTTCATTTTCATGCATTTGTAGTGAGTGCTCAATTGATCTCTGTGGATGCTGCTCCATTATTTGTTGACTGCTGAGGTTTTGTTTATAAGAAAGTTATAGCTTTATAATCAAGGATTTCTTCATATAATGCCGTTGTCAATAATTCTTATAGAGGAAATTTATAAAAAGCTTGAGAACCACACTAATGTCATTGT
Source organism: Lophiomys imhausi (assembly GCA_907164525.1). Lineage (NCBI taxonomy): Eukaryota > Metazoa > Chordata > Mammalia > Rodentia > Muridae > Lophiomys > Lophiomys imhausi. The sequence continues at coordinate 5,872,700 of CAJQZJ010032130.1, forward strand.
CTTAACTGTGTGATAATCCACAGAATCCTACTTTAAATACAACCATCACTTTGTATTATTATTATTATTATTATTATTATTATTAATTTATTTTTCATGTTGCATCTCAATCAAAGTTCCCTCCCTCCTCCCCCCTAGGTCCCACTCTCCCTCCTTCTTCCCCATCTACATGAGATAATTTTCAAACATTTTATCAAATTGAAAAAAATGTTTATATCAGTGATATTTTTACATGTTTTGATATGGAGGATCAATGCCAATTTTGGATCTGAATGATAAAATCAAATTCCTAATAATCACTTTTTCAGAAATTTTATTTAACATTTCAGTTGCCAAGCCATAAACTCTTGATGAGGCCTCAAACAGGAACACTTTGAGTTTGGTGTCAGCTCACCTTCCTAAGGCATATGCTGTGCCACTTGTTTCTATGTATCCCTAAGAAGGTGAGAGGCGTGCAGTGTGTGGCTGTTCACCACATCCTAACTTTCCCTCATCACTTGGAAGCAATGCTTGAGGTTTTTTTCTTGAAAGACTGCTTGAGACAATTTTTTTAAAATAAAGCTTTTAATGTTTTGTAGTATAACAAAGTAAAATCTTACTTGACATATCCACTTGGAAAAGCCTGAAGATGAGAAAATTTTGTTTTTAATTAGACAACACTAAAATCTTTTCTTAGCATTCAACAATGATTGTCAGTTTGTCTTGAAATTCAGGAAACTAGAAATATAAAGTCTATAATGATCCTATTACCTAAAATTATTAAAACTAAGATGAGGTAAAAACATATAAAATGATGTCTTAATAATTTTTAATCAGATGTATTGAAATAAAATAATATAACATGAGTATCCACTAACTATGAGTACCTTCAGGATTTGGAAAACCAATACTTAGTGTGTATAATTATTTTAAGCAAAATGTGAGCTACACTTATCAGTTTACTTTCATGAAAAACCCCCAGTTATCCTTTGAAATGAATCCTCATCTCAATCCTATTGACTCTCAATAATGGCTTAAGTTTTACAAAAATTTTCTCTCTGCATTCTCTAAATTTGTGCTAAATTAACTGATATTTATAGTTAACATAAAATATTTTGTCTAAAAAGTATCTTCCTTATCAAAATAATTCATTTAAAAAAAGAAAGATTTAAAACTAAAAAAAAAAAAAAAATAAAAGTAAAATAATATTATGTGAATAAATTTATATCAAATTGACATAAAATCTAGTGAGGAAGGAAAATGAACCAAAAAAAAAATAATATGAAGAGACAACATTCCAATTTCTATGGAGTATCTCATTTCTCAATTTCTGTTTTTGATTATTGATGGGGAGTCAAATTACTTTGTTATCTAAATTCCATAGCATGAATTTAAAATTGTGGGAAAATTTTATTTAAGAAGATTAATATTAAAATAAGCTTTACTTTCACTATGAAAACAACTACATAGGTAATGAACTTATTAGCGATATTTCAGCCATTCCACATTGGCTTATGCACTTCAAGCCATCATGTTGAACATTTAAAAAAATACAGTTACCACAAAAATGTAAAACAATTAGAAAATCAATGAAATAACTTGGAATAAAACATAATTTATAATATTTATGTCTTGATTAAAATATTAGATTAGTCTTGATTAAAATATTAGATTAGGGTAGAGGGTGGGAGGTTGGGACTGGGAGGGGTGGAAAGAGGCCACTGTGATGGAGTTGTAACCTGAAGTAATAAATAAACATAAAAATTAAAAAAAAAGAACTTCTAGAAAATATAGAATGTCAAATAAACTGTATAGTTATGTGGCCTTGAATCAAAATACTTTATATTAAACGATGTCTACTTTTTTACAGTCTATTGTTATTAGTCCCTACTGTTCCTTTGTATCAACAGATTGTAACTTCCAAATATGTGTACCACTTGATAGTTGGTTGCTCCTGAATGTGACTGATTAAATCCAATCCCTTAAACATAGTGCTAAAGAAAAAATAAGACTATTTCTACACTGTTCCCAACATTAGTGAGATTTCAAAAAATTATATTTTTACATACTCTCAGGTGAAAATATGTTTTTTAGATTTACTCTGTCAGATTCATGATACTTTTAGTATTTGGAGAATTTGTTGTGTTTTTTTTATAATTAATGGATGTTAAAATTTATCAAAACTATTTTAAACCTGAGAAAATTAAAGTTTTTAATGTTAGACTGATAATTATAATAAATTATTGTCATCCCTTTGGGGGTAGATACCACGTGATCATGGTATATTGGTTTGTATGTTTTACTATATTCAGTTTAAGAATATTTGAAAGATTTTGTCTAAAGTTTTTCTCATGTTGTGTCTTTGAGGATTGTCTATGCTTGTAAAAAGGGTGGCAAATAGCCTCTTGCCTCCACCACGTATTGTCTGAAAAAGTTTGTGTGCAATTGATTTTACATTCACCTGTGTTTGATGAAATTATTCTTGAGGTGGCTGGAAAAATTGCTCAGCAGTTAAGAGCAATTCTTGTTCTTCCAGAGGACCCATGTTCAATTCCCAGGCCCTACATGGTGAATTACAACTATCTGTAACTTCAGTCCCCAGGTAACTGGTACCTTTTTCTGGCCTTCTCGGTTACTTGTAGCACATGGTGAATAGTCAAAGGAGCAGACAAAATGATCACACATATATGATAAAGATATGAATACATTTGAAAAATTTACTGTTAACGTCATGTGAGCCTGGAGTTTTTTGTACTGATTTTTAGTTAAGGTATAAATCTCCTCAACCATATAAAACTACTCTAATAATACATCACTTCCTCTGTAATCTTAGTAGATTTCTGTATTTTAAATTGTTTGCCATTTTATAGCCTTGAGATCTATTCTGATGCTGTAGCTCATGTGCTCCCTTGCAGCCTTGGTACTGTCTCAGGATCTGCATTCTCATCTGTAGCTGATGCTTTGACCTCAGGGACCACAGAGTTTGTGCAATCATTGAACTTTTTAGAGCAAAAGCTGATTTGTTAGATGTTGTTTTTTTTAACTGGATTTATTTGTACTTTCATTGGTGGCACTTTGTTCTGCTTCTTATTTCTCTGCTTTCTCAAGGAAAGCACTTGCATTGTTTCAGCAAAATGCTCATGCTTATAGAAGGAAATTAATCTTTCTGTTTCTATCCATCTGTCTCTGTCTGTATGTTTTTCCTTCCCTCCCTTTCTCTCTCTGAAGAAAAACGACAGATAAACAATACTAGAATATTATAGTACTGAGACCCAAGAAGCTTTGTTATGGGAAAATTTTCTAGAAAGGAGAAAATTATATGTTTATATCATGAATATATTACTGAAATTTATTGGAGTAAATCTACAAAAAAGGAGGACTGGAAAGGCCATAACATGACTGTAGAAAAATAGCCTCAAGTCAGTTCAGTCTTGAATTTCTTGGGCTTTTGGCAAAACACTAACCACTATGGTCTCATGAGTACAGGAGACATCCAAGCAAGACAGAGTTAGCGAAAGATATTCATTTATGGGTTTCATCTCTTAGGAGATGGCCTCATACTCTATTTCATGACCAAGCAATTCAAGGTGAATAGAACAATGACTAATCCATAAATATTGGATTTGGGAACTGAAGATCCTAGAAGAAAATGCCGAAATCCCTATTAGTAAATTAGATTAGACACAGATTCATTTTAATTTTATAATAGTATTCTCTTGAGGACTCAACCTTGTAAGATACAAAAGATGCTTAAAAATAATAAATCTATACAATGATTCCAAAACTCTTCCTGGACTGTGGCTCACTCTCAAAGGATGACAGCATTTTGTTTATAATTACATTTAACTTACCTAATCTATACCTGAAACTAAAACCTTTTTAATCAATTATTTATCAAGTTAATTAGAATTAACTCAGGATGAGCTTTTCTAGTTCCATCCATTTGGCTGCAAATTGCATAATTTCATTGTTCCTGATAGCTGAATAATATTCCATTGTGTAGATGTACCACAGTTTTTTAACCCATTCTTCGGTTGAGGGACATCTGGGTTGTTTCCAGTTTCTAGCTATTACAAATAATGCTGCTATGAACATAATGAGGAAACTTCCTTATGATTCCGTGAAGAGGCATTTGGGTGTATACCCAGAAGTGGTATGGCTGGGTCCTGAGGCAGAGCTATTCCAAGTTTTTTAAGATATCGCCAGACTGACCTCCATAGTGGTTGCACAAGCCTGCATTCCCACCAGCAATGGAGTAGGGTACCCCTTTCTCCACACCCTTGCCAGCATGTGCTGTCATTTGAGCTTTTTATCTTAGCCATTCTGACAGGTGTGAGATGGAATCTCTGAGTCATCTTGAGTTGCATTTCTCTGATGATTATGGATGTTGAGCATTTCTTCAAGTGTGTCTCAGCCATTAGGGATTCCTCTTTGTGGATTCTGTATTTAGCTCCGTCCCCCATTTTTTAAAAGTTTTTAAAGTAATAGATTATAACATTTCTTATGCTATCCAAAACTAATTGCTTTCATTCAGAATATAATTTTATTTATAGTGTATATATAATTATTTATGTAAACTTTCTTTAATCTCACTAGTCAATAAGTGAGGTTTTTTTTGTATCATATTCAACAAATACAAACCAACTCAGGTTTAGAGGACACCATTAGACATTAACTATCATCTTTCTATGGCAGACCCAAGACATTCAACAAAAACAGAAACCATGAATCCTATGATAAAATAAAATGAATGTGGGCTGGAGAGATGGCTCAGAGGTTAAGAACACTGACTGTTATTCCAAAGGTCCTGTGTTCAATTTCCAGCAACCACATGGTACCTCACAACCATCTATAACATCTGGTGCCCTCTTCTGGAGTATAGGCATATGCACAGCAGGCAGAATACTGTATAATAAATAAATAAATAAATAAATAAATAAATAAATAAATAAATCTTTTAATAAAATAAAATAAGATGAATGCATCTCTTGGAAATGAATTTCTGAATACACATTGGAAACAACAGCAAAGATTTTCTTGATTATATGAGAGTTTTGCCTACATGTATGTACATGTACATGTCTACACTTGATGCCTGCTCATTTTAGAAAAGGTATTGGATTCTTTGGAACTGGAGGTATAGATGGTTTTTGAACCACCATGATCTGGGATTTCTTGGATCTGAACCCAGATTTTCTGCAAGAGCAGCAAGTGTTCTTAACCACTGATCATCTTTCCAGTCCCTCTCAGTCTGTTCTTATATGTAAAATTTTCTTGGATACAGACATGTCCATTTTTGACATTGTGTTGTTACAGAAAAGTTAAGTTTCAACAGAGACCATTTTGCTTGCCTTATTTAAAGAAAATAACCTGTCTGACACTATAAAGAAAACTCCTCCTGCAAAACAAAATGTAGATCGCTGACATATGAGAAGCTTTACTTGTCCCTATGTTTGTGTGTGTGTGTGTGTGTGTGTGTGTGTGTGTGTGTGAAAGAGAGAGAGTTTTTAGCAGAGTAGTGGTCTTTCTTTGAATGTCTATTGCTCAATCTCTTTGCTATATTTAACCTTTAACACTATAACTTATAACTTGGTAGTTGTTCCCATTTCTCATGTTTACCCATTTTCTCCAGCCATGGCCCAATTTTATAAACTCTGAAGTTTAACTTGAAGTTATACTCCAAGTCTGTGACTTCAGAGTCTTTTCTTATGTTTTTGCCTCATCTCTTTCATTAACCATGTCTATAATTATAATTACCACTCTTTGACAACCAGTGAAGTATCACTCCCTTACCCTAAGTGCATATCTGTTTCCCCTTATGCATGCAAGCACATACACATAAAAATTGGTAAGAAACTTCTCCTTATCTATGGTTTCATACATTTTATACAAATAACAACTTATCTCATCCCTTTATTAAAAATGCTTAATTTAGTATTTCATATTATTTTAAGTCACCGATCTTTACCAGATTTTGTACTTTATCAGAATAGAGTTCTATTCTGCTATGTTTTACTATCTTCTATCCTGGGTATTATAATATTATATGTAATCAGCAAATGTTTTTGCCATATAGGTGAGTATGTTAGTGAGAAGTTGTGAAGGCTAAATAGATATTAGAAACATATTAATAAATACTTAGACAAGTTTTGTTTCACAACTTTGGGCCTGGTAAAACTATTATGCTTTCATGAAAATTTCCCACTGTGAATATATAATCTTTAACCTTCTGTTTTAGTTTTATTGTAATGGTTCATAACAAGAATCTTTGAAATGAAAGTTTGGCATGTGACTCCAGAAGAAACAGAAGACATTCCTTATCTAATTGGAGTTATAATGCTCAGTGAATGTTACTAGAGATGTGTGTAGACAATGAAGGAGTTGTATGAAAAGGACATTACAAGATTTGTGAGCAGCACAGCTGATTTAGAGGGTCAGACATTGAGATTGCCAATCTCATGTTCTCTATTATCTCAGTGTAGATCTGGATGTAATGCTGTCCTCACCTCAGTGAAGGATCGGGTTTCTTCCAGTTTTGGTAAATGTTGATTGAAATGGTAATGCTGAAAAAGGGCTTTTGTCCCTTAGCCTATGTTGAAAGGAGGCAACCTAAACACAATTCATGAGCTTCTTGGAGTGCACTTTTAGAGGTCCATGGAACAAACAATATACTTACATGAAGAGGTTACATCTAATAGCAGGGTAATATGCCATGGGTCTTTTGGAAGAGAGGTGACACATCCACATATTTTCTGAAATGTCGGCAGTGGAAGCTTGAGTTAAAGCAGCGGGGATTTCCATACAATCAAATTTTAGGCAGTTGGTCTGAAAACGTGGGTCTTAATACTAACACGATCATTATGTTTTCACAGGACAGTGCTTTTAAATTTTGAAATCCTGTAAATAAACAGAGAAAAATCAACCTCACAACAGATGCAGCCTGATAATTTGTTCTTTGAGAGAACTTTACGTGCTTTTAAGTTATTACCATAAATAAGGGTTCAAGATGTTCACATGCATCTGACCAAATAATAATAAATGTGCATGGATAGTGTGGCTATCTATAAGCCAAAGAGAAAAAAAATGTCAACTGGAGGTTGCAGAGAAACTTTTTTTAAAATAATTTATTTTTTATTTCTTCAAGTTACATCTCAATCACATTCCCCTCCCTACTCCCCCCCTCCAGCCCCACCCTCCCACCTTCAACCCCCATTCTCTTCCCTTTTTTTTTAAAGTTTAAGGTATATCTTATTTCCCCCAACAGTTCCCCTTTTCAGTCCAACAAATGGTTCTTTCTCTTATAATAATAGATACAATACAGAACAACAGAGGTAATTTGCAGAGAAACTTAGCAGAAAACCAGCAATGGGGAGTGCTCCAGAGCATAAAGGAGAGAAATTACTTTTTACCATTGTGGTTGAGTAAAATGAAAATGCATCTCTCTGCTACTCTATGGCAAAGGAGAGAAACCCATCTATCTTGTCAGCACCTGATACTGTTTTGCTGGCGGATTTTAATTAGATAGGCTAGACAGCTTGCAAGAGGAAAATAAAAGTAGCAAAATCTCTATTCTAGGGTAAATTTTCTAAGCAGTGTGTGAGAGGTGTATGCAGAAATCCTGTTGGCAAAATATTTTGTGTAAGTGCCTCCCACACACAGCTTTAAAATGTTACCCCTATGTGTTTTCCATTCCTGCTGCTATTCAAATAACAAAAGTCTGCCACATCTTTAATCTGCTTCTTTTCCTACTTTGCCCCAGGACTCCTTGAAGAAATGTTAACAACGATTGCATTGGTCTCCCTATGTCATTTCATGTAATTTGGAAATGATTTTTAAATTAGATAGAGTTCATCTATCCTGACACTATTTCGAAGGTACGTGAAAGCAACAGACATGGACTAGTGGGATAAAAGGGTTGAATTCAAAGTCGTTGCAAAAGTTAAAAAGTTTCTTTTAATATATTTTATGTCTGTTAAATGTTTTCAAGGAACACTGATAAAAAACAGAACTGAATTTGTAGTGACTGAAATGTTTGTCTTGTAACGATCTAAAGACTTTAATGATGTCATTATTCTTCAGTGATTCCAGCAATTTCTTTGCCCCCACTGTGAAGTGGACCAGCATGTAAGGCTGAACATCATTCCATTTCCTGGACACAGTCTGTAAACGTGTGTGCAAAGCATGTCTGTTCTAAATATCAGCTACCAAAACACAAGAACAAGGAGATTCTGCCCATTTTTTTAAATGTCCATATGCTCCACAAAAATCTTATTGAACATGCGTAGTGTGCACATTAACATGATGTAACACTGAAAATTGAGTATGTCAGTGGAGGGAAGCCACTGTGAACCCAGAAAAACCCACAGGGGACTGTTCTCTACTATGTGGCTTTGGGTACCATATTTAACATTGCTGAATGCAGTTTCCTGTATATGGTTTTGAAGATCAAGAGATATCAATATGTACAGAAGCTAAGCCATGGTAGAAGCTTAGTTTAGGAAGATTACATTCCTCTATGTTTTTCACTGTAGAAAGGGGTGTAACCAATTTTAGGAGGGGAAAAATGACATGTTTGGATTTGAATCCAAGTTCTAGCCACTTCAGAGTCTAGTGCATTAAAAACTGATCAGTTTTAATAGTAATACAGAAAAAAGGTAGACTCATCAAATCTATAACTAGTTAAATGGTAGACAGGAAGGGCAGTGTCAAATGACTAATTCCATTTAACTCTATAGTTCAGCCAGATACTATAATTAAAACATTCCCATTAGCTCTCAAATTATATGCACATAGGAATCACCACAATGTTTTTAAAAATGCATTTTGCTTAAAATATCCTCTAGAATTTCTGCTTCAGTAGGTCTGAGGAAAGCCAGAAAATCTTTTTAAGAAGTTCCTACATGATGCTTTAGGCTTCCCTTCAGGATGCTCATTTGTAAACTTACCTTGGTAAAACCCTAGTCTTCAAAGAATAATTCCCATTGTCTCTCAATTCTTCTTTCTCTTTTGAACCTCTTTATAACCAACTATTTCAATAAAAATTGACTGATAGAACACAAAAATATAAAACAGTTTTGATATGCTAATACTATGCGGTTCTGTGTGTAATAAAGATGTTTATGTATAACATGAAGATATTAAAATTTTTAGAAGTTAACATAAGCACTCAAAATTGGAAATTATTTTAAAATAATTTTGGGCATTCAATAAAAATTATGCACATTTGCTATTTCTGATTTTAAAATAATGTTATTTATATTATATATCATTTGAGCGACATTAAAGAACATTACAGTTTAAGCTTCTTGCAGAGGAATCTGATTACTATTTTTGTTTTCACTGTTTGCCAAGCAGTCTTGTCATTATTAGCACATTCCAGATCTGTTTATTGTTAAACTTATTTTATTTTTTTAATTATAATATAATTATATCATTTTTCTTTCTGTTCATTAATCTAAACATTCCCATATATTCCTCCTTCTGTCTTTCAAATTTATGTTCTATTTTTCTTTTATTATATATATACACACATGTACATATATATAATATTAAAGATGTATAAGCTTAAGTCTGACAAAGTTAGTATTATAGTGAATACAGCATGGTCATGATACAGTCATATAACCCTTATGTTTTACTTTCATTTTCCTGTATTTTAGACTAACTCAATAGTCAAAGAGTCACCTTGAGTCTAAGAGAATGAATTTAGAATAAGAATACTTGAGTTTTTGATGTTCTTATTGGACCATCCATATTCCTAAGTTATGCCTAGGTTATTTTATAATAAGTATAAACCTCTACAAAAGGGTTTATGGGTATTTTGTTATTCTGTATGAAGTTGAGAATTGTTCTTTAAAACCTAAAACAGCCAAATCAATCCTGTACAAAAAAAAAAAAAAAAAAACACCTGCAGGTATTACCATCCCTGATTCCAAGCTGTACTACAGAGCAATAGTAATAAAACCAGCATGGTACTGGTATAGAAACAGACCAGTTGATCAGTGGAATTAAATTGATGACCCAGAAATAAATGCACACACCCATGATCAATTTTTGATAAAGAAGCCAAAACTGTACAGTGGAAAAAGGACAGCATCTTCAACAAATGGTGATGGTCTAACTGGATGTCGATATGTAAAAGAATGAAATTAGACCCATACTTTTTACCTTGTACAAAACTTAAGTCCAAGTGGATCAAAGACTTGAACGTAAAGCCTGACATACTAAATCTAATAGAAGAGAAAGTGGGGAAAAGCCTCGGACTCATTGGCACAGGTGACAACTTCCTGAACAGAACATCAATAGCTCAGGCTCTAAGACCAACAATCAATAAATGGGACCTTCAGAAACTGGAAAGCTGTAAGGTAAAGGAAACTCTCATTTGAACAAAATGACAACCTACAGACTGAGAAAAGATCTTTACCAGCCTCACATCCAAAAGAGGGCTAATATCCATAACTTATAAAGAACTCAAGAAAGTAAACATCAAGAAATCAAATAATCCAATCGAAAAATGGGGACAGAGCTAAACTGAGAATTTACAAAGGAGGAATCTCTAATGGCCGAGAGGCAATTGAAGAAATGCTCAACATTCCTAATCATCAGAGAAATGCAACTCAAGAGGACCATGAGATTACATCTCACACTTTTCATAATGGCTAAGATCAAAAATCTTAAAAGACAGCACATGCTGGCGAGACTGCAGAGAAAGGGGAACATTCCTCCATTGCTAGTGGGAGTGCAAGCTTGTACAACCACTATGGAGATCACTCTGGCGAAATCTTAGAAAACTTGAAATTGTTTTACCTCAAGTTGGAGAAGGTCTAATAAGGGCTGATTTCAATGCTGAGATCTGGTTCCTGCCCCTTCTGTGTCATTCTCTGATTGGTTGAGTAAATGCTGAGGCCTGAGATTGGGCAAAGACACTAAGGTGTGCGGGCTTCTGAAGCAGAGAGGTTGATGGGTAAGAGAAACCTCCAAGAGAAAAAACAAAGAGCAGGAAGGAAGACACATGCCACGGGTTAGAGAAAAGAACCTCATTCCACATGACCTGGAACATTGGCATAGTGTGGAGAAAAACAGCTCAGAGGACATATGTATATTATATGGGGCTTTATTCAGAAACAGAATTAAGGGCTAGCTTAGATGGGCCAAGATTGCTCAATTCAGGCCAAGGCTTGTTAAAATCCATGATGTCTCTGTGTGCTCATTTATAATGGCTGGTGGAGGATTAACTGCCACCAACCAATTAAATATAACCTAAATACTAGTAAATAAATAAATTAATTATTTCTACACCCAACCATACCACTTTGAGGTATACATTCAAATGATTCCTCGCCAAACCACAAGGACACCTCATCTATGTTCATAGCTAGAAACTGGAAACACTCACATGTCCCTCAACTGAAGAATGAATAAAAACAAAAAACAAAAAACTGTGGTACATTTGCACAACTGAATACTACTCAGCCATCAGAAACAAGGAAATCTTGCAATTTCATCCAAATGGATGGAACTAGAAAATCTCATCCTGAGTGAGCTCACTCAGACTCAAAAAGATGCACATGGCATGTGTTCACTTATAATTGATTAGATTTTAGCCACATAATACAGGATAACTATCTTACAACCAACACACCAAAAGGAACAGGAACATAGGCCTTGTTAACTGTTACTGGGACACTTTGCCCTAATAGAGTTTCCATATAGGCCTCCAGAGCAAGAGGAAGCTCTTAACACTCATTTAACTACTGAACAGAGGGGGGCTGATATGTAGGGGCAACCCACTCTGGAGGAGTAGCATAGGGTGAAGAAGGGGGAGAGAGTGGGAAGGTGGGATCTGGAGATGTGGAGAGAGGGGACTATGATGGAGATGTAACTTAAAATAATAAATAAACAAACAAACAAAAAAGGATTTCTGTACTTGTATTGGAATGTGTCTTATATAAGGTCTAATTTGAGTTCTCTGTGATGTTCTCTGATTGTCCCAGCTGAGGGACAGGCATTTTTTTTTCCTTTATGGTATAACCTTATAACACTGATTATATAGTTTTTTTAATGTAAAAATATTTCTCTTGGAAGCAAAATACAAAATCTACAGTAGTTAAATATATCAATGAGCTATAGATCATATGCTTACAACTTACTTGTGAAATACAATATTTACAGAAACCCAGAGGACACCTTTGTACTCCCTTCTTGTCTGCCAACCTTTCCCAACACATACAGTAGCAATTTTAGAAAAAGTCAACTACACTTCAAAATTTTTGAAATTATTTAAATATTATCAGATTATATATTTTGTGTTATGTGTAATTGATTTAAGTAGAAAATGTTATAATGAGAGGGGTTATATAAACCTGGAAAGACATGCCTCACGTGATTTCACTTATTTGTAGATCTTTGCTCTAAATCTTCCTCTGATGTGTTTCTATAACCTAGAATAACTGCAGATCCCTGGAAAATAAAAAGAGGCCATGGTTGAGTAGGAGGGAAGGAGTTCTAGAGAAGGGAGTAGTAAGTAGGGCACAGCTACTATGAAATAGAAAATAGGAAAAAAAGCAAGGGATTTTCGACTGGGGATAGGGGGAGGAAGAGAGCTGAAGAGGCAAAAGGAGGGAGGAGGAGTGTATGAAGAGGCTCTTGGCCCTCATAAGACTGCTGAACTGGGGTGGGGAACTGATATGTAGGGACACTCCACTCCAGAGGAGTAGGGTGGAAGGGATAGGGGTAGAGTGTGGGAGTGTGGGACTAGGAGGGGTGGAAAGAGGACACAGTGATGGAGATGTAACCTGAAATAATAAATAAATATTAAAAAAGAGGGAGGAGGGATAAATGACATTAAGATATTGGAGGAGCTCATAGAAAATAATATTATTTTGTGTTTACTTTAAATTATATATATATATGTGTGTGTGTGTGTGTGTGTGTGTGTGTGTGTGTGTGTGTGTGTCTTAAAATTACACCACCAAGGATAATATATGCCCCTGAAGAACCACAGACTAACAAAAATTCCAAACACCAGGTATATGAAACCCATTTGAGTTGTTGGTTAGGGAAGTCCATGTGACCACCCTCCCCAGATGATATAAGCTATCAGCCTTGTACTTGGTTGCCTCTAAGAAGTTAAAGGTAAGACCCTCTTGCTGAAAACACCACATACTTTGGACACAGGGCTTGGATAAATCAAGCTGGATTGGACCTGAAAACCCTCTTATTGAGAACCAGCTCTCATTGTACTAGAAGGTGAAGTTGCCAAGAGAGAAAATTAACAAGGAGTTCTACTTACCTGGAACTCCTGTGAACCACAATAATGACCAAAACAGCAAGATATTCTCAAAGGTACAATAGTGATATTTATATCCTGGGGGTGATCAACAGCCACCTAACTGTACTTAATGGCTGCTCAATGGTAAAAAATTCATATTGCATATTGTAAACCTATCCAACTACCCAAGTGAACTTAGTGAATTTGGTGAGACCATAGACCCTAAACAAAAACCTACTACTGACTGTGGGGTGTCTATGCCCAACTGATGCATATACAACACAATTGCCACACTTAAGGCTGGGAAAATGTCATAGAAGAAGGAGCAGAAGCAGAAAGAGCTAGGTATGTAAGACAGCTTCTGTAAGAATGTCTTCTATACATGACAGCAAAGCTTCATGAAATCTCAGCAATATGATTCCCTACACAAGATTACCCAAAATGACAACACTAAATCATGTGCTAGTGTGGGTGTGGGAAATATCACATTCCTATAGAAGAGCTATGGACTGCTGAGAGAGAATCAGTCTTCCCCAGGAATTAACCTGTAGATTGGTTGTCCATCCCAAGCAGTCATCCCTAGACATATAAACATATGGACAAAATTAAATGAACTCAGCAGGTTGTGTTTATAAGTTTATAAGCACATACAGATATATGTTATACATATACATGTATATATATATTATATCTATATATACATATATAATATAAATATATATATATATATCACTAGTAATTAAAGAATAAGAGGCCAAAGAACATGAAGTATCTTAGACTTAATGAAATATGGTAATGTTATTCATGGTTAACCATATTATTTTCAATGACAGAGCATAACACAACATATTAGAATAATAAAAACTTTGTTATAAAGATAATAGAGACTGATAAACTTTTAAAAGCAAAAAAGAGTAAAATTTTAAACATAAGAAAGTAAATTATAGTTTTTGATCCATTTTGAATTGTATACGTAAGAGATATGGGTGTAACTCCATTCTTCTGCAGGTGGATATTTTTCCAGCATCATCTGTTAATTGTGCTAATGTTTTTACATTGTATTTTTGAAACTTTTGTCAAACAAAGTAACTGTAGCTTTATTGACTTTTTTCCTAACCCTTTATTCTGTTCTCTTTATTTTCCTTTCTGTTTTTAAGCTCTTTTTAAGCTTAGATTTGGTTTATAATTTGAGCTCAGTAATATGATACTTCTGTGTTCTTACTCTTTAGTATTATTTTATTTATTTGTGTTCTTTTGTGGTTCCACTAGAATTATTAGGTTATCTAGATCTGTGAAATATAGCATTGGAATTTCATGGATATTGCATTTAAATATGCTGATCAATTTTGGTTATAAAATAATTTTAATGATATCATTTCTGACAATCCAGGAATATGAAAGTTCTCTCCATGTCTAGTATCCTCATTTAGTGGAATGTTGGTCTCAGGTATATTGCATATAACCTCTATTATTTGGATGTTAGCTCCATCTATTCCTTATGTCCCCAGACTTCTATCATGTAAACAAGTTTAACCTTGTCAAATGCCTTTTATCATCAATGGAGAAGATGATGTGAGTTATGAAAAGGATAAGGAGTTATTTCAGAAAATTGAGACACATCAGTGAATTACATATATGTATATAAATACATGACATTTAATTAAAATGTTCAGTCATATTACTTAAACTAATACATATTTATAAACTGCAAAATTTTAGTTGATAAAATCACTGTTCAATAAAATTAGTAACATGCAGATGTGGCTTAGATAGTAATTGCCTTGCTGTTAGACTGAAAGACTACTTTCAAAGAGGTCCAGTTAACCAGTTGGTGTGCTGTTCCCAATACAGAATGGGGATATGGAATAATAAACCAAACTAAGTGGAAGGAGCAGAAAAGAGGTTTGAAATGGGTAATATAATAACTAACCTATGTAACTTGTCATAGAGTTGAAAATTAAGTCAGTCAGTTATATCTTGGAAAAGAATTACAATTGAAAAGAGAAAATATTTTCATAAGAATTGCATTGAATCTACATATTGCTTTTGGTAAGATGGTCATTTTTATTATGTTGATTCTACCTATCCATGAGCAAGGATCTTTCCATCTTCTGGTATCTTCTTCACTTTCTTTCTTCAGGGACTTGAAGTTCTTGTCACATAGGTCTTTCACTTGCTTGATTAGAGTTACTCCCAGTTATTTTATATTATTTATGGCTATTGGGAAGAGTGTTGTTTCCCTAATTTCTTTTTGGCCCTTTTGTCTTTTGTGTAAAGAAGGGCTACTAATTTTTTTGAATTAATTTTGTATCCAGCCACCTTGCTGAAAGAGTCTATCAGCTGTAGGATAGACTGTAGGAGTTCTCTGATGGAATTTTTAGGGTTGCTTATGTATACTATCATATCATCTTCAAATGGAGATAATTTGATTTCCTCCTTTTCAATTTGTATTCCCTTGATCCCCTTTAGTTGTCTTATTGCTCTAGCTAGAACTTCAAGTACTATGTTGAAGAGATATGGGGAGAGTGACATCCTTGCCTTGTCCCTGATTTCAGAGGAAATGCTTTAAGTTTCTCTTCATTTAATTTTATGTTGACTATTGACTTGGTGTATATTGCTTCTATTATTTCTAGGTATGGTGCTTGTATTCAGATCTCTCCAGGACTTTTACCATGAAGGGGTGTTGGATTTTGTCAAGTGCTTTTTCAGCATCTAGGGAGAGGATCATGTGTTTGTTTGTTTTTTCTTTCAGCTTGTTTAAATGGTGAATTGATTATGTTGATGGATTTTCATATGTTGAACCACCCAATCATTCCTGGGATGATGCCTACTTGATCATGGTGTGTGATACTTTTTATGTGTTCTTGGATTCGGTTTGCAAGTATTTTATTGAATATTTTCGTGTCTATTTTCATGAAGGAAATTGGTCTGAAATTCCCTTTCTTTGTTGGTTCTTTATGTGGTTTAGGTATCAGGGTAACTGCGACCTCATAGAATGAGTTTGGCAGTGTTCCTTTTGTTTCTATTTTGTGGAAGAGTCTGAGGAGTATTGTTGTTAGCTGTTCTTTGAAGTTCTGGTAGAATACTGTTCTGAAACCATCTGGTCCTGGGCTATTTTTGGTTGAGAGAGTTTTAATGACTGCTTCTATTTCCTTAAGGGCTTTAGGACTATTTAGTTTGCTAACCTGATCTTGATTTAACTTTGGTAGGTGGAATCTATCAAAAAAATTGTTTATTTAGCTTAGGTTTACAAATGTTGTGGAGCATAGCTTTTTGAAGTAAGATATAAATCTCTAATAAATCTCTAATGGCCAAGAGACATTTGAAGAAATGCTCAACATTCTTAACCATCAGAGAAATGCAATTCAAGATGATTCTGAGATTCCATTTCACACCTGTCAGAATGACTAAGATCAAAAACTCAAATGACAGCACATGTTGATGAGGTAGTGGAGAAAGGGTATCTCAAGACCCAGCCATACCACTCCTGGGCATACACCCAAAAGATTCCTCACCAAACCACAAGGATGTTTCCTCAACTATGCTCATAGCAGCTTTATTTGTAATAGCTAGATACTGGAAACAACATAAATGTACTTCAACATAAGAATGGATTAAAAAATAAATAAAACTGTGGTACATTTTCACATTTGAATACTAAGTTATCAGAAACAAGGAAATCATGCAATTTGCTGCCAAATGGTTGGAATTAGAAAAGCTCATCCTGAATGAGCTACCCCAGACTCAGAAAGATGCATATGGCTTCTATTCACTTACAACTGGATTTTAGCCACATAGTACAGAATAACTATCCTACAACCAACAGACCAAAAGGAGCAGGAACATAGACAGACATTGTTACCTGTTAGTGGGACAATTTGCCCTAGTAGATCTGCCAAGTAGCAGTACGCTAGTGCAAGAGGAAGCTCTTAGCCCTCAAATGACTGCTGAACTGAGGGAGGCTGATATGTGGGGGCACCCCACTCTGGAGGAGTAGGATAGGTGGGAGAGGGGGTAAAGGGAGGGTGGAACTGAGAGAGGTGGAGGGAAGGGGCTGTGATAGAGATGTAACTTGAAGTAATAAATAAACATAATTTAAAAAAAGAAAAGGGAAAATATGTACAAATGTAAAGGTACCGTATGTCTTTGTTGGAGTTATGTGTTTTCACTAGTCCAAGTAAGGTGAGGTCTCAAAAGTAATAAAAATATTACATATATTTTTATGTGTAATAGGCATACTGACTATATTAAACACTGCAGTAAGTCTCAAGGACTAGTGAGCTGCAAATAACTTTATTGTGTAGACAATTAATCAGGAAGTTTCTGGACACTTCTGGCAAGAGTGTGGTCCCTTTGTTATTCTTATTAGTTTGGCATAGATAACATGATGGAGAGCTGTAACCGAACTTTTAAATTATTATTTAACACTTATTTATTTATTACTAAATTCACTTATAACAAACACCAACAATTTCTTAACTATTAATTCTATAAATTCCTACAACCCCTTTAACCTATCCACTAAACCTATTGATAATTATAACAACTACTTTCATAACCTTTTAGAATGATACAGTCTCTGGAGCAGGTCCTCAGTCGTCAGGAACACAGTCTTTGTCGTAGATTCTTTAAGGCACTTAGCAGTCCTTTTTCTGGATCTCTCAGATGTAGGTTCGTCAGGGTAAGTTGGTTATTGCAGTCTCACCTTAAATAAGGCTTCATGCTTTCTTCTCTGTGGGAGACCCCAGCCGTCTGCAAGCCAACTTACTTCTTTTGAATCAGGAACTCAGCTGCTCTGCCTCAGTCCTTAAAGCCAGGCACAGTTTCCCCTAGGCCACTGATCGGACAGATCAAACCCCTCCAGGCAAAAGCTGAGCCACAGGGTCTAGTCCTTGGCCTTTTGGTGTCTTGCTCAGGCTTTCTTTGCTCACCGGCTTCTTTCTGCTTCAGGGAGAGAGCTGGCCATCAATGGCCAGCCCTTTTTTCAGCAGGACTCTTGGAGCTCTCTAGCATCAGGGGCCTCTTCTTCTTTCTGGGCTCCATGCACTGTGCTTAAATAGGAGGAACTCTGTTTCAGTTTAATTTGGGCTCTGCCCACTTAGCAGCTGAAAACAATGTCAGGCCAGATACTTTGTTTCTTCAAGTCCATTAAGTCTTTCCTGTTTTCCTGACTTCAACCTTGTTTTTCAGTCTATTGAGTCTTTCCTGTTTTTCCTGACTTCAACCTTGGTTTTCAGTCTATTAAGTCTTTCCTGTTTTTGCTGACTTCATGCTGATAATGCTCTTCAGCCCCCGAATTAAGAGACAGTATCAGAAACTCCTATATATTTTCTTAATCTAATTTATCTAACCCCTACAGAGAGCAATGTAATTTTAAGCATAAATGTTCTGAGGTCTGTTAAATAGGCATTCAAATGTAAAATTTTTTAACAAAGCAATTAAAAAAGGAAACACTGTTGATTAAAAAGAGTAAAACAATCCTTTGATCATTTAACCTTCAACAGACTGAAGTGAACTTTCCTGTGTATTATTGAACTGTTAGGAAATGGTCATACATTCACTCAATAAAAAATTATGCTCCATTTGTGTCCTGATGTTCTAGTACAATGCTGCATAATTTAGTGCACTTAATCATTTTAATATCTCTAAATCCCTTAAACTTCATAAATGGTTAAGCTGAGTTTCAGTTGGGTTTAGAAATTAGCCAATATTGAATATTTTTCAAATTCTGTAATCATAAATGCAACTCTTGACTATGGGGCCAGATATTCTTTTTCTGTCAGAAAGATTTTCAGTAAACTTGACTCCTATCCTACTAACAGTTGAACACCTCTACTCATTGTCACACATGCTTCCAAGTGACTAGATATTAAAAGCACACAACTCTGGCATAGCAGACAATTTTTGAACATTTACAAATAGACTTTGGATACCATCTGTCAATATTTTCAAAGGCATTTACTACTAATATTAAAATAGGTAAATGATCATTAGATGTGATTGGTTTTCACCAGTGATAGAAGAGGCCATTATATAATTTAGATGTAATTGTAGTTTAGGAGCTGTCCATTGTAAGTGCAATGGCCTACATATGTCACATATATCCTCACATCTTGAAATGCTGTTTAATGAATTAAGAAAACCTTGAAGTATTCAATTCTTAGGTTAAAAATAAAATGAATGGAAAGAAGGAACTTTCTAGAAGCTGCATCATTCCTCAGGTTTTTGGATTTATTTAATTTTGATTGCAATCAGGAGTTCAGCCTGAGCAACTCAATGAGTACATAGAGGTGGAATTTCCATGTAACTTGATACATTGAATCCTTTTTCTTATCATTATTTTGTTTTTGAAGATCTTAGCTTTTCTTAAATTAACAATTGATGTAAAAGTATCTCAACTGCAACTAAAATAGAAACTTAAGAAAAATAAAGTACTATCGAGAACATTTAAAAATAGAATAATTTTGTTCTAACAAGTTGATGATCTCATGTCAGTGACTCAAAAGGAAATTAGATGAAGTGCACTTCTGTGCCTTTTTTTGTATTAAAGAAACTGAGGCAGAATTTCCATCATCTCTGAACACACACCACACTAGGTTTAATTAATTGTACCTTAGACTTTATACAGATTATTTCACTTTCCTTGTTTGTGTTCAAAGGCCGTGTATAAAAGTGTTTATATATTATTTGAAACAACTGATAAATAGTTAATATTCTATATGCTGGATTATATACTTTTCTTTAAATCTTGAGGCAAAAAATATGGCTTACATTTCAGTTTCAAGACTGAGTCTACCCTTAAAATACAAACAAAGACAGTTTTAATTTGGCTTTCTCAAGTGTAAAGTAGTTTAGAATAAATATAACTAGAAAAAAGCATAACCTCTTGTTTGGGAAATATATATTCCAGAGGATGGAAAATCCCTGTTTAATGGCTCATAGAATTTGTCACAGGTAGGTGGCATTTGGTGACTCATAAGAAGGGAACTTAACTGCAAATTAATTATTTTTTTGGTTATAAAATGATGCTGATTTGTATCATGGAATAGTTAATAAATGTCATTCAAGTCATTAAAACTGAAGCTTCGGATCTGTTGGAAACTAATTATAGTATGGTTTTAGAGAGCAAACATTTCTGGTAATCTACTTCAACTAATATAATCTACTATTTGTTAATTATTCAGTAAATATATTTTTTACTCAATAGTGGATAGCTTCCCTTATGACTTCATTTAAACAAAGAATGATATCAACATTAATACAATAGTTGTGTTTCCTTCCTACACATGGGTATAATACTATAAAATAGTTTTAAAAGATGTCATTATCTTGGTCCAGTGTGGGCGAGGGTGTTGGAAAATGGACATCTTCTTATATTGCTTGTGGGAGTAAACTAGTGCAATATTTCCAGAGAACAAAATATATCAAAAGAGGATACACTCATTGGACTAGAACCAATTCTACAACTCTAACCCAAAGACTCAACTGAACAGATTGGAAAGATTGTCACCACAATAGTACTTACAACAGGAAAATAACTAAGATAAAATGAATTAAAAACTTATATTTTCTTTTACCATGAGAAAATGAAAATATTATGTTGTGAAGATGGAAAAGGTAGTCAATAGAAGACGCTATTTGCTCTCCATGTCTATTTTCATAACATATGTGTATATATTTGTTACTAGGTATCTATGCTTCATGGTCCTAGAATCGTTATAGAGAGATCATAATTATTGGTGTCTTTAATATTTTACAAGCAAATGAGTAAATTAAGAAAAATTATTATAATTTTAAGATATTCATTCCTGTTTTTATAAATTATTTAAAATATATTTTCTATGTCCCTTTCTATATTTATCTTTAGAGAAATAACTATGAACAATTGGATAGTGACAATTAACTTTAGTAAAATATATGATATCAATTAATGTCATCTTTGCCTTCCCTCTGGAATGTCTCCATGCTCTGGGGTAGATTGTTAGGGCAGAAAGAATAATCTACACTGTGAACTTTCTAGATTAAATTTGTTGTTTTCTGTCACAGATAAGGAATCAGTCATGATACGAACATTTCTATTTCTCTCTCTCACTGTGTATGCATGCATCCTCTAGGAGTAGGTATGACACCAGACCTCTAATTCCTCAATGAGTTCTAATTCCTCTGTGATTTTCTTGATTTGATATGCTGGTGAATCCTTTGTTTTTGAGTTTTAAAGCTGTTCCTTTTTTATTATATGTTTTTACCCATTCAGAGGTTGAACCCTGGTTATCAGCAAGTCACATGTGGCACTGTAGCTCTAACACTTAATGAAAGACTTCTGCTCATTTCCACTATCTTTCCTGTTTCACAATGATAGAAAGGATTAAGTAGCCTAACATTCCCAGAAAGAGAAGGTCCCTAGGGACAGAAAATCAAGACTTCACAAGAACTGATCCTTCATTTCAGACATGGCTCCAGCTTGTCTGTGGAACACTCCCTGGGCCAGCATGGAAAATAATACATGGAATAAGGAAGCAGGAGACCGTGTAATTAGTGGTTAACAACTCAAGCTATTGTCTTATCCACTGTCACGTCCCCCTGACCAGCAGGAAAGACACAACCACGATTCTTCTTCAAGCAGTTTATTCAGGAACCTTGTACATCCGCTTCCCCTATCCACTCCTCTTTCCTCTCTTCCCCCAAGCCCTTATATGTCTACTCAAACCCAATCATCTCATGCCACCTAGCGATCCAAGATAGGCTCACAAAAGGAGGAAGCACACCGGGCTAGGCAACCGCTACCAAATAAGGCTTGTTTACAGCTAAGCTTGAGCTTTCTGGCATTAAGCCAGGTGCCATCTTAGGGTTGTGGCTCTCCACAATCCACACCTTGACTTCATTTCTAATTCTTGTGTTTTTGGCTAGAGAGTTTAAGATGATTTAATTAAGCTCCCCAAGCTTAAGTAAATAACAAACAAACAAACAAAGCTGGCACACCAATATATATTCCATTATTTTGAAAAAGAAATGAGAGTAACATTTGATTTATAGTAAGAGCATAGTCTGCCCAGTTTGAAACAATGATAATGTTCACTCATGTTCTACTTCCTCGTAAACTTCATCATTATCATATGCAGTCCACCTGAGGAAACACAGTAGACAGAGACGTTCATTAAAAATTGCAACGGCCATGTTTTTACTCCTGTGTGTGTGTGTGCGCCTGCGTACGTGAGTGCGTACGTGCATGGGCGTGCATGCATGTGTGTTCGTGTGTGTGTGTGTGTGTGTGTGTGTGTGTGTGTGTGTGTGAGAGAGAGAGAGAGAGAGATAGTAGTCTATTGCTCATCTTTCCACTTGCAAGATTTTCTATTCTCTATAGCTCATTACTCTGGTTAAAGAGAATGTTCAAAAGTGAAAATAATATAAAAAGACTGTGGGCAGATCACCCTGCTGGCCTATGCAGAGTTTGACTCCTTGCTACAAACACAAACATCTAGATCTGAACTTATTGTTTTTTTCCAGCAATTTCAAAATGCATCCCTAAATGACCCTTCCTTCCCTTTTATCCATTTTCTCTTTTAAGTAAGAGTTTCATGGTCAAGAGCTCAGAGGTAGTATTTATTTACTAGCAGGGAAAATTGGTTCACTTAGGAGGCTGACATGGATATGTCTCTAAGTTTGTGGGCCATCTAGATTATATAGAGAGTCTGATGACATCCTGGACTACAATGTGAGAATATCTCTTGGTAAAACATCAACAATGACAATAACTGCAAGAATGAAACAGAAATAAAGTAAAAACTGCAAGAACAAAACAAAAAAAGTCCGTCTTCCATTTCTACCCTTTGCAACCATCAGATACATATTCCTACCTTTGTTCAGTAGTAGCTTAAAGCTGAGCTCATCATTTTTTCAACATATCTATTTGATATTCTGTTAGTAATTGCCATTGTTAATTCACATTTTTCTTGTTTGTCCTTTGTTTTTGTGCTCTTGTGATTCTAGTTAGGCTGAGGTGAGAACCTAACCTCCTACAGTTACTATTTATTATCAGTGATTGGAGATCAATCTCTCAAAAATTCCAAAGACAATTAACTGTATATAATGGACAGAAAATGTTCCATAACACTATTGTGTGTAGTATTTCGTATCAATAAAATATAAAATTATTTCAGTTATTTTTTATTAAAAATCTACTTTGTAAATAGATTTTTTATGTTCATTAAATTATAAAATAGATTTTTTTGCAAAAAATTCCCTTTGTCTTTTAGTTCATAAAATAGGAAATACAAACACAGATTTAACATGTTTTCATTTTCCAATTAATTTAGTTATACCACTCAAAAATTTAAGTAGCTCATTGTATCTAGTGTTTGTAAATTTCCCTGGCCATTCTGATATGATTTCTCCCTTGTAAAATGTAGGGATTTAAAAATTATAATAACCTATTTCTGGATTTAGCAAGTTATTACAATTGACAAAAATGTAGGTAACATGTACAGAAACTTATTCTTTCTAGTTATGAAAATTAAAATCTGAATGCAAGATGTCAAAGGGAACTCCTCTATCTGAAGGCTATTGGGAATAATTCTTCCTTTCTACATCATTTAATGGTAGTCAGCAATCATTGTGATTCTTTCTGGTGTCTTCTTATGGCTTTCTTCACTTTCAATTTGTTCATATTTCTGTGGCCCACTCATTTTATAAGCCCAACAGTAAGCAGAGTCAGTGGTTATTCACATCTAGTATGATCTCCCTTTTCTTTATTATGTATTCAAAGACTTATTCTCAGAACAAAGTCACATTTACAGGTACTGGAGTTGAGAACTTTAATGTATCTTTGTAGAAGACACTGTTGAACCTATAACAACTACCCAAAGTCTACATAACAGTGTTGTAGAATTTACCTTCTAAATGCTAATTTAGATCACATCTATAGTCCATCTCTTATGGTCAAGCTATATTATAATTTGCTTTCTCTACTGGGTTTGTAGATAACACTTCCCCTGAACATGCTATTTTAATGAATATAAAAGAAATGGAAGACAGAAAGGAGGAATATATAGGTTCTCTTAAAGTTAAGTAGAAAAGAATAGTTGGTCTACACAAAGGTTTGTGAAACAACAGTTAGCAAGGCTTTATAACATGTGGAGAAAAATGTATTTCTCTACACAGATTCTAACTCATTGATAACTGAGGGTCCCTTGAAGTCTATATCAAGACAAGTTATTCAGAGGATTCTCTCATTTGGGACAGAATAACACAGGCATAAAATAATGTGTTTGAAATGATTCTGCAGAATATTTCAATTTGGAAAAATTAGCAATGAAGTACTTTCTTTCTTTTTTTCATTTTTTTAACATGTATTTATTTCTTCAAGTTTACATCTCAGTCAAAATCCCCTCTCTCCTCCCCATCCTGGTACCCCCTCCTACCCTCGTCTTCCCTCACCTTCCTATCTGCTTTCAGTTTTTGTTATTGTTGTTTAATTTAAGGTATATCTTTTTTTTCTCCCCAATAGCTCCCTCTTTTAGTATAGTAATAGGCTCTTTTTCTTGTAACAGTAAATAAAATACAAAACAATAAGAAAAGTTAGGCCACAATTATGGAAATTATAGGGTGTAACATACATTCCCAATGTCCAGTCCATATGTATTTGGCAACTGATATTAATATACTGTTGTCTGTCTATCTCAGTGAGCTTAAAGTTCTATACCTAACTACTTTCCATCCTAACTTTCATTACCAACTTAAAAACATCTTCTTACTCCTAGAACATCCTTTTAATTCCTAAACAACTTAAAATTTAACTGTGAGACTATAACTATCTAGTCTTAAACCACATCAGAGGCCTGAGAAGGATAAATATATCTGATTACACAGGAAGTAAAGAGCCAGTAACTTCCAAAACTAAGAAATGACAGACACCTGGCTGCCTGGACAGTCCTCAATTTTTCTCAGTACATTGGAGCATCTATTTTCAGCCTTTTAGGCCCATATCTCTGACTGACATTAATTGTAAAGCAGGAATTACGAAGGACTTGCCTACCTTGTCTTGGCAGAGCTAGACTATCAACTTACCAGCTTCCAACTTTTGTTTAAGCCTGTCACTGGGCAAGAGAAATCCCGTGCTTTAACTGTAGACTTTCCTTCATTTTTCAAGAGTGATGACCATGTCTAAAATTCTTAGCTTCTTGTTTAATGTTATCAACATTTTCTAAACTTGTGAATATAGTTGAAGAATTCTTTTTCTTCAGTTTAAGTACCAGAATTAGTAATTTGAAGCTCTGTTTTGTTTTAATAGTTTTTCTGAGAACTTTTATTTGGATTCTCTTAACTATATATGGCATTTCTCTGAAGATTTCTAAGTGCATTTGAATAGAGTATTTTGACTTCGCCTACTCCATTGACTATGGTTAAAATAATGAAACTTCCATAATTCCAATGTCAATAGTACTTTCAGGAAATGTATGTTTGTATAATACGTAAATATAAGAATACTGTGATAAATGGAATTGCCAATACTTTATTCTGTTCAAAGGATCATCAAGTAAATAAGGACTGTATCTCAAGTACACACTTAGATATTCATTTGCATACACGATACCTACTAGGTGCTAAAGACCCAGCAACAATAATTCAGAGCTACAGTATTTTATTCAAATTTCAGCATTTTTTTCAGGAATTCAAAACTAAGGAAGTAGGACACTGTGGACTAGATTGAGGGGAAAAGTCAATTTGGTATTTGATAGGTTTATTATTGTCTTTGATTCCAGAGAATGATTTGTTGTTAGGGAACGAGCCAACGTGAACAACTTCAAAATGAATGAGATAATTCATCTTTGTGGATTTGTGGACATATTTTAGTAATCGGAATGTGCCAAAAGAATTTGAGGATTTCATTTCAACTTCTAAGAAAGATTATTCAAATGATGGAACATATAATATTTTGCTTTAACCCTAATTGTTCAATGGTAAGCTTGACTAAATTATGAGCTGAGAAAATCAGGTAACTCATTCATGTCATATGAAATATTAACTGTGGACCAAGAAAACATTAGAGATTCCTTGAAAAAAATACATTGAAATTTCAAGTTTCTTGTGGATATGTGCCCATTTAAAGCAATTTGTGCATATGATAAATTATTTGAAGAAAATTTTGCTCTATTTTTCTGCGTTGCATAGCAACTTGAAATCCTCAGAATTCAAGGATAGTATTGCCCTGGTGAAATGTTGGTCTCCTTATGAATGATAAGCTCTAAGCTATGTTCTTTGAATTAGGATATATTTTTAGCCAGGTTATGAAATAACTTTTGTAGAACTAGATTTCACTCGTCAGAATTTACAGACAAAAATAATTGGCAAATACTGAAGACCAGGGTATGACTTCAGACAACCAATGAAGCATCAAAGTATCTAACCACAGCTATAAAATTTGATTTGGAATCCTTAGAAGTTTGCAAATATGAAGACTGAAGAAATTTTAATGTCCATTTCAGAGTCCTTATCTCATTGGCACAGAATCAAGAGAAGCCAGGCATGGTAGTGCATGACTTTAATCCCAACACTCAGAGGGGACAAGAATTCAAGGCCAGTCTCAGCTACATAACAAGCTTGGGTTAGACAAGGCTAAGGGGAGTACAAAATAAACCTAACAGAGCAGCTCTAGAGGTTTCTTATCTTCTTTTATTTATCTGCTGCTAAACACCATGACCAAAAATAACTTGAGGGGAGGTGATTTATTTCATCTTATAAGTTATTATCCATCATCTACAAAAGACAAGTATGGTGGTTTAATTGACAGTGGATTCCATAATTTTCTATATTCAAATATTCCCTCTCTCGGTTGGTGAGACTGTTTGGGAGGGATAAGGAGATGTGGTCTTATTGGAGGAGTGTATCATTGAGAAAGTATGACATGAACTTTGAGGATTCAAAAACTCACTCCGTTTAATTTGACGAGCTTGTTCTCTCTTTGCCTCACACACATGGATCAAGATATAAGCTCTCTACCTCTCTAGTACCATGCCTACCTGCCTGCAACCATACTTTACACTATAATGGTTATAAATTCTAACCCTCTGAAATTATAAGCCCCAAATTAAATGTTTCATTTTATAAATTTCCTTAGTCATGGAGTTTTATCACTGCAGTAGAAAAATAACTAAGACAACAAGATAGAACTTGAAGCAAAAACCACAGAGGAATGCTGCTTACTGCCTTGCTACCATTGGCTTGCTCAGTTAGCTGTCCTTTTATGTAACTTGGGTTCAATGGTCTATGGATAATTGTACCCATAGTGGGTTGAGCCATCCTACATAAATTCATAATTAAGAAAATGCTTCACAACATTGACCAAGGTCAATATCTAGAAGGCAAATCCTTAGTTAAGGTTTCCTCTTCCCAGGAGTGTAAAGTTGATAACCAAGATAAGCCATCATATTTCCACATCGCAGTCTGAGTGCTTTATAAAATTCTGTCGGCTTTAGCATTGACATAATCTCTTACAGAGCTATAATGTACTCTTTGGTTTTCACACACTCAATGCACTACCAAATACTACTGATTTTCACTCTACTTTCCCACTTTCTTTGTTAATATCATGGTCTATGTAGCCACACCTTTTTCCAGACTCCCTGAAACCCAAATTTTCTTTCTATGATTTATTATTTAGAGTGGAGATGTTTTTGGATAATTCTTTTTATTGTTTGTTTGGATTTTTTGAGGTAGTGTTTTACTATGTAGTTCAAGCTAACTACAACCCCTTAGTTAGCCTTGAACTTGTTACCATCCTTGCTTTCAGCTTTCCCTGTTAGAATTGCAGATATGTACTTCTTCTATTGGCTAGATGGAAAATGTTATCAATCCTCCATTACTAGTTTCCTTTGAAATATATTTGTTTTATTTTTTTCATTAAAAAAAACTTCAGGATAAATTGCTGAATTTCTTCTTCACAAAGCACCTCTTCCTTCTCTAGCTGGAAGCATATCCTTCTCCCAGATCTTAGAAGTTCTAGACTATTCCAATACTTTTTTTTATCTGCTTACTCAAGAGAACTTCTAGAGAAATACATATCTTCTTTACCCCCATAAGCATCTACGATATCTATAAGTTCACACTGATGTATTTGATTGCTTTATTAATCTTTTTCTCCCAGCAGTGTATGATCTCTGAAAACACAGAAACCAAATCTGGTGTTAATTATTATTGACTTCTCAACCACGAGTCAAAAAAGAACATCAAAATTCTAACACTTAGTAGGTTCCTATAATTGTTTTATTGAATGTAGAAAAGGAGGAATATATCATATTCTTTGTATTTTTATCTTTTGAAGAAACAGTGCAAAATATGAACACCATAACTTCTAGCACTTTTAACATACTCTTTTTGCAATTATTTTCAAGATTCTAACCACAATAAATTTCTTTTCATTAATAAGAATTTTTAAAAAGTTGGAGATTCTGTGGGTGTAGCTCAGTTGCAGATAACATGTTTTTCATGCAAAAGAAGTAGCCTTGAGTTAGCTCCCAAGCATTCAATACATAGACAGATCATAAATAATTAACTAAACGTCATTTACCTAATACTCTTCTAGCTCAGAGAAATAGCAAATATCAATATTTGTATAAAGTGACATCTTATAAAATTTTTCCTTATTTACATAGTTCCTATTGCATGTGCATTGTTATAAGCCTCCTACATGCCTTCAGTGAAACACTAAGTTGTATTGAAAAAAAAACATTCATTTAACTGCTGCTGTAGAGCTAACACACTTCTATAACTTGCCCTTATTTAAAAACTTGGCAAAAATAGACCTGATCTGTGTTTTAAAATATGAAATTTATAGAGATGTATTAAATAACCATTTTAGTTCAGAGAATTGTTAGTGAATATTTTTGAGAATCAATGATCCAAAGCCAAACTTAATCATTGGTGTGGGAGGGATTACTAATGAAATTTCTAAAATTACCTCCTCTATTTATATTTTGAAACTCTCTTCTGGATTTAGTTAGGTAGCATTACGTAAAAGGAGACAACTGAAGTGATAAACCAAAAACCCACATTAGCAGTAGGCTTTACTGGGATTTGGAACTTGTAAATTAAAAAAAATCACAAACATAAATTGTATCTTTGTAGTGTATAAATTAGTAATGTAATGATGACTTCATCCTCATGCTTAATCATTCCATAATAAAATCAATTTATGATTAATTTTGTTATCTTAAGTTAAGAGCTATTGAGTTTTCTCATAAATCAAAATTACGTCCACAAAATGTCAGACGAAGATGTAATTATCTTTGCAGCTAGGTCTTAACATTCTGAAACTACAAAAAAAAAATACAATAACTTTCCATGGAATAGACCAATGAAGTATATTTACAATCTTGAATAGCTACCACAGAATTTGTATGTTTATAATTTTATGTTGAAAGATTTTCTTTGTAGGTCTGAGCATTTAGATTTTGTGATTTTTTTGGAGCAACTGAATTTATATGGTGTAATAGCTATTCCTCATTGCCATAGGGAAATTCTATAGACGGGATGTCTAAATGATTTTTTTTTTCAAGATTTCTCACATCTGGTGCTGTAAGTCTGAAATCAGGATCCCAATATGAATAAGCCCTGGCAGGGGATCTTCTCCAGATTTACTGAAAGTAGTTGTAAGTTTTCCTTGGAGTAAATATATCAGAAGTATTTTCTGTTTTCTCTTTAATAAAGCCATTGAACAGAACCCTATTGCCCTTTATGGTCGCATTTAACCATGCTTTCTCCTAAATGTTCTATCACCAATGTCTCTAATGTAGTCCCATTGAAAGTTACAACTTCAGTCTATGAATTTGGAGGATATAATACAGTTTTAGCATAGGGGGATAAACTTATTAAAAATTCAGTCACATTTTAAATGTTCATTTAATAAAGGTGTTTTTTTCTATACCTGAGGGGCTCCTTGGTTGGAACAATATTCGACACAAAGCAAAGACATTGAAAGGTAAAATGAATTTTTCTGAAGTCAGTTATGAAAGGGATTTGACCTGTTGTTTCAGTAGGGTGCACTCAATCACTTTTTGCCATATTTACACGTTAACACAGTTGCTGAAGATATGATTCACACGGAACAAGTTTCCTGTCTTGCTGTGTTCCTGTAAAGATCTGACTCAAGTGTGAGGATCCAATTTAAAACAACCTTCTTGCTTGGATCAGAGCTGAGAAAGGGGGAGGTTGGTAGCTTTTTTTTTCTTAAGTAAAAATGAGTTTTATGTAACAAGTCATACGTTCTTGAACAAGCCTGATAAATCTGGTTTTGGTAGGTACTTATAAGTATAGACAGAGATTGTCCCTTTGTGATATATTAAAGCCCCAGTGCAGGGAGAGGCTCCAGTACTGGAATTTGCTGCTTGCTCTGTGACTTTCTACTGTAAAGAGTAACTAGTATTTGACATCACCTAAAATTTGATTTCAGTTTCCCAATAAATGTGTAATAATAGTTGACTAGAGAATATAAAACTACAACCCTCAAAAATACATCATAGACTGTCTCAATAAAGAGAATCTAATCTACTAAATTTGTATGTTTAGGCATTCTTAACTGGTTTTTCTATCCTAGGACTAACAGCAATTGACTTGAAAATATTTGAGTTGATGCTTTAGGAGATATTTATTGAAGTGTGGTTTATCTGAGAGACCCAAATGAAATGACATGGGCCACCAATGAAGAAAGAAAGAAACAAATGAACAACAACAACAACAACAAAAAATCAATCAAACAAACAAAAAGTAGAAAGGAGACTGGACTGGAAATGAGTGAGGATCAGCTTGTCAGCTAGAGTGGGAAGGGAACAAGAGTGTAATGGGGAGTGAATACCGTCAAAGTGCACTATATACATTCACAAATACCATCAAAGTGCACTATATACATGCACGAATACCGTCAAAGTGCACTATATACATTCACAAATACCATCAAAGTGCACTATATACATGCATGAATACCATCAAAGTGCACTATATACATGCATGAATACCATCAAAGTGCACTATATACATGCACGAATACCGACAAAGTGCACTATATACATGCATGAACACCATCAAAGTGCATTATATACATTTATGAATACCATCAAAGTGCACTATATACATGCACGAATACCGTCAAAGTGCACTATATACATGCACGAATACCGACAAAGTGCACTATATACATGCATGAACACCGTCAAAGTGCATTATATACATTTATGAATACCATCAAAGTGCACTATATACATGCACGAATACCGTCAAAGTGCACTATATACATGCATGAACACCGTCAAAGTGCATTATATACATTTATGAATACCATCAAAGTGCACTATATACATGCACGAATACCATCAAAGTGCACTATATACATTCATGAATACCGTCAAAGTGCACTATATACATGCATGAATACTGACAAAGCGCACTATATATATACACGAAACTGTTAGTATAAAGCTGACCATTGTGTATAACCTATGCATGCTATCAATAATTAAAAACTTAAAAAAAAAAACCCTTTTTCTTAAAACACTCAATTCGGGGACTGTCTCCATTCCACATTTTTTGTGAAATTCTCTTTCTTTTCTCTTGGTTTGTTATGACACACCCTTTTTGTAGCTGAGGTTGGTTTTGCACTCTTTGTGTCACCTAGACTGGTCTTGATTGAGTTGCTAGCTATCTGCCTGCCTCATATTTACCATGTGCTGCTATATGCATGTACCCCAAAGCCTGACTTCTGAAATGCTTTGCTATAAGAAATGCTAATATTTTCCTCACTCAAATGCTTCTTGAACAATCTTGCATCTATCTCCCTAGAGGAAAATCACTCAGATTTTACTGTAGGGAATTTGTACTGAGAGAAAGTAAATTAGCTAACTGTAGTTGGTTCTCTGCTTATAGAAAGCTAGAAAATTAGATATCTAAAGAGAATCATTGAGCTTTGAAGGGGACATACAGCAAAAAATAAAATTAGAAGATAATTTTAAGAAAGGAAGAGGAATATATTTACACTAGTTGATTTACAGGTTCTTGGCTCAGTTTATGCTATCTAGTTTCTTTACTTTCTTAATCATGAATTAACATGAGTGACTTATATATCTACAAAACATATTTTTCACTTGAAATTATTATGTGTTTGTTTATTTTTGTAACCAAACATGCCTACAAAAGCTGTATCACTTGCTTCCCTTTTACGGTTTATTTCTTTCTTCCACAGAGTACAGTTTGTTTGTAGTTTGGGACTAAAGTGAATGGAAAAGATTATACATGTCTACTGTCGTCAATGTTGTGTCGCTATTCAGAGGAGAGCTTGTTCTACACTCAATCTTGGCATTAAGGATTTTGGCTAGGGTCTTACCCCAGGAGCACCTGAAGAAGAAGCCAAACTAGAGTAGCAAGACTCACTTTAGAATTTTGACACTGCCAGTCAACTTCCATTTTGATCCCTGGAGTTAGTTTGTAAGGAGTGAGGAGCACTATAACAAGAAGAGGCTGAACTTCCTAAGCAGGCTTGAAGCTGTATTTCACTTCTGGAATTCTCTGTCAACAGATGTGATCCATGATAGAAATATACCATTGAGAACTTTATCATAATTGTATCACTCATATTTATTATTTCCATATAGCAATTGAGGATCATTAGAAAAGTTTTTAATATGGATTTATCCATGATCATCAAGAGAAAAAAAGGAAAAAGAGAGACATAAAACAGAGAGATAGCCTTAGGAAAAGGCACTACACCCCCAAGACATATATGTAGGTTTCACAAGAAAAAGTTACACTTAATGTGTTGTTAATAATAGCCACTGTTGTAGTTACTGTTATACTGCTATGAAGAGACACGATGGCCAAGGCAACTCTTATAAAACAAAGCATTTAACTGGGGATTTATGTACACTTTCAGATATTAGTTCATTATTATTATGGCAGGAAGGGTGGCTGCAAGCAAGCAGGCTTGGTGCTGTAGAAACAACTGAGAATTTACAACTGATCTACAGGTAGCAAGAGAGACTCATAAAGAGAGAGAGATTGGGACTGGCAGGACCTTTTGAAACCCTAAATCCTACTCCCAGTGAACACCTCCTCTAACAATGCCACCTTCTAGTCTTTCTTTTTTTTTTTTATAAATACTTTATTTTTTTTCTTCAAGTTACATCTCAGTCACAAACCCCTCCCTATCCCGCCCTTCCACCCTCTTCCCCCTAGAAGTTTCCCCTTTCAGTCCAACAGATGGCTCCTTCTCTTATAACAGTACGTATTATACAAAGCAACAGATATAAATATGCCACATTTATGAGAGTTAAATGGCCCAGTATACCTTCCCAATGTCCAGTTTATACATATTTGGCCCCTGACTTTAACATTCTACTATCTAACCATCTCCATGAGTTTAAAGGTCTATATCTGACTCAACATTCATATTAACTTGCAACACACTTTTAAGAGTATCTTCTTAGATCTATAACACCCTTTTGATTCCTAAACAACTCAAAATTTAACTATGAGACTCTAGCTGTCTATTCTTCAACCACCTCAGAGACCTGAGAGGGATAAATATATCTGCTTATATAGGAAGTGCAGGGCCTGCAGCTTCCAAAACTAAGAAAGGACATACCAATGACTGCCTGGACAGTTCCCATTTTCTCTCCATACATTCCTGCATCAGTCTTCAGCCTTTGGGTCCTGTTTCTCTGACAGACATTTGTTGAGAGCAGGGATTATGAAGGACTTACCTACCCTGTCTTGGCAGAGTTAGGCTGTCGACTTCCCTGCTACCAAGTTTTGTCCTTTTTGGACAGCAGTCTGTCTGCAGTTGGTGCAAGGGGTTTTTTCATGCCAAGAGATAGGCTTGCCACTAATTCAACCATCTTACAGTGGAGGTTCTTCGATGTTTATCTTCTACTTGGAGTAGAATAGGGGGTGCTGTCAGGCACTGATAAGTCTTGATATCAAAAAAAAAAGAAAAAGAAAAAGAAAATCTTAATTTAAGATAACATCTTTGAATGCCATATTCTGCAGATCTCTTGGGGTGTTTGAAGATGCCCTATCCATCTCTTGAATTTAGATAAGCAAATGTTGCTTGTCTCTTAGCAACTTGATTACTGGGTAGTTTAGCGAATATCTGTGATAGACTGTCATAGTAGCTAACAAAGTGACATGTTTGCATGACTAGGAGTTTGTTTTACTTAACTATCCTAGACCGTTTTAGATGGTTGGTATCAAGAGGCCAGAGCTTCACATTTTATTTTTAAGTATCTCTAGGTATGATACCATTAGGAAGCGTTACCTTTAATTTTGTATCAATATACAAAGATCTATTCAATTGTGGTTAAATATACTCTTAATTATGTATCAATATACAAAGATCAATGCCTATGTAGCCCAGTACAATCTTAATATTACGTCCATATACAAGGGTCAATACCATTGTGGCCAACTGTAATCTTAATTTTGTATCAATATACAAAGATCACTACCGATATAATCCAATACAATCTTATTTTTGCACAATAAACAATGGTCAATACCACTTTAGCCTAATAAACTACTAATTTTGTATCAATATACAAAGGTATAAGGGCATATTCAATAATCTGCCCCTTCTTCTTGGACCTTCCTGTGCTATGTCTATATCTCATTTTTCTCAAGCCTATGCACTCCTACATAGGAGAGGAAGAAGGATACAGAAAAGGATAAGTAGGAGGTCCCTGGGGCTAACCTCCAAAACCCATTAAACAGGACCATTTATCAGCTTGTAATCTCTTCCCTTAAATATCGGAGTTTTCGGTTATCCTTCAAATAACCAAAAAGAAGGGCAGAGAAACACCTTCCCCACCCTCTGGGCATGGGACGTCGCTCTCTTAAAGTGACTTCCTGCTGATTTGGGTCATAGTAGACCTGTTTGGGGCCCGAACTCAAATGGAAAAAAATGGTTAAAAATGTTAGTACAATCCTTTTATTTTCAGTCCTTCTGTTCTCAGCTGTTTAGTTGACCTAAGGGGTTTGTAGGCAGAAGCTGATCTTGAAGGCTTCACTGAGGTTCCGGCTGGGGCATTGTGTAGGGCTGAACAGTCCCAGCGACATTGGATTGCTGTGGTGGTTGCAGGCCCCCGATGGAGACAGCTATTGAGGAAGTCTGCCAGGCAGAATCAACTGGGTCACTTGTCCTCTTAAGCAGTCTATCAGCTGGGGACTAAGCACTCAAATATTTGTGCCTAAAGGGGCCACTTTCATTCAAACCACATGAATTGCATAATACAAATTTGGTGAATTCGAACTTTCTAACATTATAACATTAACAGTGTTTAAAACATTCTGAGGAAGGAACATTCTTTGCTGCTTGCTTGCTTTGACTATAAACATAGTAATCTTCTTTAAGAGTTTCTCAATGGCAGAGCATAAGGTTTGTCATCAACAGTGAGGGCACACAGTCAAACTCAGGGGTCATGCACCAAACATAGAAGGACTCTGTGTGTGTGTGTGTGTGTGTGTGTGTGTGTGTGTGTGTAATCTGAGAACCATCCTACTAGTAAATCATTAAAACTTAAAGCAGCATCTGACACAGATTCAATTTGAGTATGCAAATTTTGGAGAATGGAAGACAAATTGCCCCAGTTATCACACATAACATAACACTCTACTTTAATAATGCCACTGGTTCTCCTTTGTGCTCCTGTCATTATCCCAGGGCTATTCAGTTTTGTAGGATGGCTGTCTTCATTATTTTAACATTTGAGTTTAGAAATGAGGTAGAGAAAAAGACATATACTAATGGCTATGTACTGAGAATATGGCAAAGCATTGAAAGAAAAATTCCAAGAAATGATCCATTGGTGGAGCAGGTTAAAAGGAAAATGGTGTGCTATTATCTTCATTGAATATAAATGATTATACTAACAGAATATAAAAAAAGCACACACACACACACAAAGCCATTTAAAGCCCCCCCATGTAAAGTTATAATTCATGATAGACTTATAAATGGGACTCATCTTTCTACAGGAAAGGATGTCTTTTTTCTTGTTTGAAGAGACTCTTTTAAATCTTTTAACAGTTTACAGGTACAAACAGGCTTAACCTCAGGATATTATGGAGGCAGTGGGGATTCAAAGGGACAGGTTTTATTAAAGAAAATCTTTTCAGGTTTTTTAGTCAGTGTAGGCTAGCCCTTGTCCACACTGAGACACTGTCAGAGAACATTAAAGTTATATTTATATCTTTGAGAGCTAGACATATGTGTAAAGCTGATTTCCATCTATCCTAAGGAATGATTGTCCTTTCTATTTAGTTTCAGTGAAGCCAATGGCATGGTTCTTCTTTCTTAATTATAGAAACAAAAGATAGGTTTTACACTTGTGGAACTGTCTACTTTAGTTCTTTTTCCTCAAAGGCACACGTGTCTAGAATAGTGTCTGTCATCCCATATGACATGAGTCACAAAGTCCTTTAATAATTTTTTATTGATCTGCTTGGGGCAAGAGACTCGTATTTCCTTTGAGTCTGTCATCCAGTCATTTTAAGAGTCCATCCATACCCCTGTTGGGTGCAGCACTCTTTTCTTGCTTCTGTGTAAGATGGAACTTACATTTAATTCTGTAACAGAAGTATCAGAGCCAGTTTTGTAGTCCAGTCACACATCATTGCTGTTGCTGCTGTCATAAATTTTTTGGCTATTCATATGCTACAGCATTTAGCAAGGGAAGCAAACTATGATCTCAGAATATCCCCAACCTTTAAGTGAGGTTATCACTCTCTATGTCATATGTTATCATTTGTCCTTAAAAGCTTTCTAATTGGAAATTCTAGGATTTCTCAGGAATCTCTGAACATACCTATGAATGGTAATTACCTAGGTAATATTAGCCTCTGAGAATACCTCTAGTCCAGAATAGTCTTGACTAGATTCATTGAGGTAAAAGTACTCACCCACTATGGGTGGCATCATTCCTTGGGATGTGATGTTGGACTGTCTCAGAAGGAAAACATTGGTTTCATACAGAGTGGATTGCTCTCTTCTTCCTGACTGTGGACCTAATGTAACCAGCAACTTCAAGTTCCTGCTGGCTCTATGTCCTACCAGGATGGACTTCACCTTGAACTATGAGCCAAAATAAAACTTTTCCTTTAAGTTGTTTTTGTCAAGGCATTTTGTCATAGCAACATTAAAGTAAGAGCCCTGGCTTAATCATAGTACAAAGTCCCAATGAAGAAAATAAAGTTAATAATTTTACCTGCTACTTTTATGGCACTCAAAGTTCCTGGATGTTATCATCTTTAGAGGAAGCTTTGCTAGGAAACCCTGAGCAGCTTTTTTTTTTCTTCCAGTTACATCTCAATCACAATCCCTTCCCTACTCCCCCCTCCTGTCCCACCCTCCCACCCTCTTCCCCCTCAGCCTCCCATCCTCTACCCCCTTTTTTTTTAGTTTAAGGTAGATCTTTTCCCCCCAACAGCTCCCCCTTTCAGTCCAACAAATGGTTCTTTCTCTTATAACAATAAAACAGTATAAAACAACTGAAATAAATAGGCCACAATTCTGAGAGTTATATGGCTTAGCATACATTCTCAATGTCCAGTCCATATGTATTTGGCCCCTGACTTTAACATTCTATTATCTAACTATCTCCATGAGTTTAAAGTTCTCTATCTAACTCAGCTTTCATACTAACTTGCATTACAATTTTTAAAACATCTTCTTAGATCCAGAACACCCTCTTGATTCCGAAACAACTCAAAATTTAAATATGAGACTCTAGCTATCTATTCTTCAATCACCTCATAGACCTGAGAGGGATAAATATATCTGATTATATAGGAAGTGCAGGGCCTGCAGCTTCCAAAACTAAGAAATGACATACCAGTGGCTGCCTCGACAGTTCCCATTTTCTCTCCATATATTACAGCATCAATCTTCAGCTGTTTGGCCCCGTTTCTCTGACAGACATTGATTGTAGGGCAGGAATTATGAAGGACTTACCTACCCTGTCTTGGCAGAGCTAGGCTGTCGACTTACCTGCTTCCAAGTTTTGTCCTTTTTGGACAGCAGTCTGTCTACAGTTGAAGCAAGGTTTTTTTTTTTTTTTTTTTTTTTGCCAAGAGATAGGCTTGCCACTAATTCAACCATCTCACACTGGAGATTCTTCTATGCTCATCTTCTACTTGGAGTGGAATAGGGGATGCTGTCAGGAGCTGGCATGTCTCGATATCAAAAAAAATCTTAATTTAAGAAAACATCTTTGAATGCCATACTCTGCAGATCTCTTGGGGTTTTTGAAGATGCCCTATCTATCTCTTATGTTTAGATAAGCGGCTTTAAATGAAGCAAACATTTAGCTTAAAGTCCTTCCTTTTCTTGAATGGTGGGAAACTGCCCCTTACAGAGGGAACAAAACCTCAGTTTCTTAGGACCTTACTGAAGGCATGTTCACAGTTTCCTGGAATGGTACAGCCACAAGCCTTGACTCTCAGAATCCCCTTTCTTCTCACAGAAGTCCTGAGGGCAGTCTTTAATTTGCCTAGAGAAGTATGCAAATCTCCAGGGCTTGGCTCTCAGTTAGTTTTTCTTGTAAGCCTTTAATCACATTGCAGAGCCTTTGTGGACAGCTTCTATTTTACCCCTATTGTTGAATCTACAAAAGCTGAATTTAAGTGTTAATTTAAGAATGTTTGGGGTTCTATTGTCAGTTTTTGTAGCTTTCCCCTAAAGATGGAGAAAAGCTTAACAGGTGATATAAATATCTAGCAAAGCCTAACTGAGGAATTTTCCATCTTCTGTCTCTCTCATATTTATTTATTTCCCACCTTCTTTTATTAAAAAAAATTCTTAAAATATATTTTAGTCATTTTCCCCCTTTCCACTCCTGATAACCACTTTCTCTACTTTTCTCACTTCATATTCTATCTTAAAGTTAAAACAGAACAAATTACAAAGAAAAAGCACAAAATAAACAAATGTGGAGTCTCTTTTGTGTTGGCCAACAATTCCTGAGCTTGCTGCCTTCCCTTATGTGTGTTGACATGATGCAGTGTCTCTCCATTGAAGAGAGCTGATTTTTTTTTTTTTAATCTCCCAGCAGCAATTAGTTACAAACAACCTCTTCATTGTCAGTGCGACTTTGTGCCAACTCCCTCACCCTTCTTCTTCCTTCTGGGATTTTGTCAGGTTTGAACTTGTGAAGGCCCTTTTACATGCTGTCATAGTCTGTGGTTTCATTTGTACATCATCTCTATTATGTATGGAAAATACCATGTCCTTGAGTTCTTTACTATTTCTCACTCTTGCAATCTATCCATCTCCCCCTCTTGTTAGATCCCTGAGCCTTGAGGGGAGGGTGTGACAGAGATATTCCCTTTGGAGCTGAGTGCTTCAAAGTCTCTCACTCTCTGCATCTTTGTTCAGTTGTGGTGTCTGTTATCATCTAAGAGAAAGAGCAGCTTCTCCACTGAGGGTGCAGTGATGCACTGACCTCTGGCTGAACCAATATGTTCTTAAGAGTTGTACATTTTATCTTCTTGAACTTTCTGGTTTTGCACCAATTTCTCATTTGCATTTTAAAACAATCTTTTACCTTATAGACAGAATTGTCTTATGGTACACCTGAGTTTAGTTTCCAATACCTAACTAAGTTTGACAACACTCAGTTACTATAATCCCAGATCTAGGGTATCTAATGCAATCTTGTTTCCTCCATGACTAACTGTACTTATATGTGTGAGCACATACACACAAACTTAAAAATAAAAATAAATAATTAAAAATACCATCTTTATTAAAAATATTCCCATACCACTGGACATTGAGAATGTATGCTAAGCCATATAACTTTCAGAATTGTGGCCTATTTATTTCAGTTGTTTTGTACTGTATTTATTGTTATAAGAGAAAGAACCATTTGTTGGACTGAAAAAAAAAAGAATTATGCATTCTGGGGGAAGGGTGAGAGGGTAGGAGGGTGGGGCTGGGAGGAGTGGAGGGAGAGGGTTGTGATGGAGATGTAACTTGAAGTAATAAATAACATTTAAAAAATGTGTAAAAAAAAGAAAAAATATTCCCATACCTAAAGTTTTATGTCACATTTTCCCCACTTAATGATGATTCTTATCTTATACTTCCTTTATAATAGTTTCTTTGTAATATGTATATATTAAAACAAAGCAGAATTTCCAACAGTTCTAAACACAGACAAACTCTGTTCATAGTCCTAGAAACTTTATTTCCCCTACCCAACAAATTTAAATTAACTATTTTAGATTTCAGATCTATTACAACAGGCAGCAAAAATCAACCTGGATCAGCAGGCTCTTCAGTGACAGAGTTATAAGGGGAAGTTGGCCAGCAGATGAGAAGACAAAGAACACAGAATGATGGAGTTAGAATGTCTTGCACAAGCTACTTCTTATGCCAAGCAAGCTTCTTGAGAAGTACCTCATGTTATATATTGTTTGCTGGAGAGAAATCAGAGTCAATACAAAGCCATTATACAATATGGAAAAAGTCAGAAGGAAGCTAGCAAAGCAAAAGTTGCACAAGGGGAACATAATAACTCACAGCAACACAGATCAACACATAAGGCCTTACAAGTGACATCATGAGTCTCTTCAGGGGACAAGTCAAGTTTCGAGGAACCAAAACCTTTAACTCCTTTCAGATCCCCAGACCAGGTCTTGCCAATTCTGCTCCTGGGCAAAGACACAGAACTAGGTTCCTTTTGTTGGACCTCTGAAAAAGCAGCAATTTGGTCTGGCTCTCAACAAAAAGCTACTTTTGTTAACAGGAACTGACTCACTTGGGCTCGCAAGTTAGGTCAAACCAGGAAAAAGGGGGCTGGTATCCTAAACTTCCTCTCAAGCCTTTCTCTTTTACTTTGGATACATTCCTGTTTGCCCCTGCATAGGCATGTTACCACCTAGAGAGTGTCTCTCTGACTTCTCTCTCTCTCAGGGGCTAAAGGCAAAAAGAGAAATCACAATCCTAAACACGTAGTCACCTGGAATTCCAGGACAGCAGAGTCTCAGAGAAAAAGCCACCCCCATATAAGGAAAGTTACTTATGAATACAAGGCTTCACTCTGAATTGTGAGTAATTGCTGCATGAGAAGTAGCTGGTCACCTCATGTTACATTGCAGAACGGAGAGAGTGAGACCACGCCATGAACAATACTGCTGAATTTTGGATAGCTATTTCACATCAGTCCAATTATTTTTCTATTTAAATCAAAGCATAATATCTATTTTTGAGGCAGTTTTTTTTTCTTTTCTTTTTTGTAATCCAGATTGAGTCCCAAATCACTGTTTGGGTTCAGAGTTGTCTTTGAATTCACAATCTGTGTACATCCAAAACTCAAAAGCTGGGCTTAAAGGAGTATACTACCATGTTTACATAAATTCAACTATTATATAATTGTTTTTGTCATATCACTAATCCATTAAGCAGTCCTTAAAAGGCCTATATTTCCAAAAATATGGGTATAAATATATCTTAGTAGAAGTAAGATAGAAAATGTGCATCTTTTAAATGAAAGCAGAAAGATTAACAGATGAGGATGGACAATTGTCACTACACATATCATATTATATTTCCTTATTATGGTTTTAAAAGGTAATATCATTTAGTAAAAATTCATAAATAAAAACAAGAATCAATCTCAGGAAGTATAAGTTGGAGGTTGTGGGAAAAAAAAAATGTGACAACACAGTGAGATAATGCCCCAAGCTTCACCTATCATGAAGTAGTAAGGTTAGAAAATCTAATATGTAAGTTTTAGGAACAAGAGGAATATATGGGAATGACATGCATAAAAAAAATTCCTGATGTGTTTTAGAAGCAGAATGTATTGGTTAACAACATTCATATTGTTGGCTCTCACCCCAAAGTTGATTCAGCTCTACGTCTTGAGGAACTTTCTTTCAGGCAAAAGAGTGGCTTAGGACACAGTAGACGCAGGAAGGGGTTATCAGAAAAGATTTAGTATTTGTACAGTGTTATTCCTTTAAACACTAAGTGAGTGTCTGACTAGAAAACAGAGGATAAAACAAAACAAAAAATAAGAGAGGAAGAGGAGGAGGAGTCAGAAGCAATCAAGTTAAACAGTGAAGCTGAAAGAATTGAGCAGCTAAGTCACAGGGAAGACAACTCACAAATAGTCCTTCCGAATACCCATGTATCACTAACCAAGATGGCAGGGGGACCAGCAACAGAAGAGCTCAACCCAATGGTGCTGTCTATAGTAGTCTCAGGAGTCCTTTCTTTTCATGTGGCAGCAACATGCTTGGCTTCAACAATGAAATATATTATAGATTATGACAAATTAACATGAAACAAAGTTGGTATGTCTCCCCAACATGGCTGCCCAATGTGAGCAGAACAAGGATAACACCAACAGACATGCCAAAGTTGATGGAGAAAAGCTCTTGAGGCCTCAACCTTCACTATATATATATATATATATATATATATGCTACTAGAAGACCTGGGAGCAGGAGGAGCTCAAATGGTGAGTCCTGAAAACATACATACAAGTAACATTATTCCGACTAAGCAAGTAACCTTTAGGGATAAATATGTGTGTGCAATATTTAAGAATGTGTGTGTGTGTGTGTGTGTGTGTGTGTTTGTGCATGCACACTCAAGTGTATGCAAGCATGCAATACCAATTAGTGAAAAAATGAGGTCATGATTGAAGGAGATTGGGAGGCATATGGGAGGTTTTGTAGGGAGAAAAGTGAAGGGATAAATGTTGTAATTATGTTATAATCTTTTTTAAAAGAGAGAAACTGTTTGAATAGAGGTTGAGACACATGAAAAGAAAGATACTCAGTGCAAAAGTGAGAGGATAAGAGAGATTTGACTTAAAGAAAGAGCAATTCACATCGAAGACATGAGTATAAGCTTCTCCGGGAAGGAGTTGTGTCTGTCATTCATCTTGAACGCACTTCATTCTAACACTCTTCATTACAAAACAGGATTGCTGTGCTGTACCTTGCTTTTTTTTTATTTTTATTTTTTTGTGATCTAACTTTAAATTACTCCATTTTGCTTTTAATCTTCAAAGACTCTGCTTACTTCTTATACATCACCCCTGAGCATCTATTTCCTCACTCCGCACTCATTCTGTTTTTCTGTCAAGTAATAGGAAGCTAATGAAAGAAGGAACATAGAAGTGCGACAATCACAGAATCAGTCCATGGGCTTGCAACACGAACTGCCTGTAATCATATCAGCCTTCTCATTTAGCTCTCCAACATCAACAACCTATTCTGGTTATTTTATTCTCCTTAAAACAGGTAACTACGTTCCATTTTTACGTTCTTCATTCTGAAGAAATTTATCATTTATTGCTGCAACAATCTGAACTTTGCTTTAAATTCCCTCACATGCCCTCAATGTTATTTTATTCAACTCCACGTCAGTTCATGTTTCATTT
Source organism: Lophiomys imhausi (assembly GCA_907164525.1). Taxonomy (NCBI): domain Eukaryota; kingdom Metazoa; phylum Chordata; class Mammalia; order Rodentia; family Muridae; genus Lophiomys; species Lophiomys imhausi. Next base: position 5,916,380 of record CAJQZJ010032130.1, read on the forward strand.
CAAGATCTTTGAAGAAGAGCCTTTTGGGCTATATGCTACTTGAAAGTTATCAGCATAATCTGTTCAGATTTTGTGTCCAATTAATTTCCTTTATTATGGAATTTACATCCAGGCTTACTCAAATATATGTATTATCAAGACATCTAGCACTACTATTTATTTTACTACTTTTTAACATTTCTAGTTTTACCAAAACCTTCTAGAAACATCTCTATTGCATATACCCCTTGCTATATAGCACCATTTTAACAGTGTAATGGAGTTTCTCTTTCATCCACTCTTATAAACTGAAAACACTATGAAATGATCACAAAAGATCAATTGATCCCTATAGGCAGCATGTATAATTCAACTTGATATTTTAGGATAACTTTACAATTTCTGCTTATGTTGAGCATTCTTTGGGCATATTCCTGGTAATGTTTTAAAATACCCTTCATTTCTTATCTTTAAATCAAAAGGTCTTCTAATTTTATAGCAGGCCCTTGATGTTCTGAATAACATGCCTTTTTGCTTATTTCTGATCTATACCTATGAAAGTCTCTAGCAACATCTCATTTTTCATCTCCTGCATGCATTTTTACTATGCTTATTCTCTACTCAGAAATTCACATTGAAATGAGTAGTTATATTACTTGTGTTATACTGAGTGGGTAGGGAAAACAGTAAATTAACTGCATTCCTAATAAGTCAAGAGTTTTCTTCCTCAAAATATTTTTTCCATTCTAAATATGACTATGTAATGCTATTTTCTCACATTTCCATGACCCTGAACTGAAATTATAGAACTTCCTTTCTGTGTGCTTTCCATAGCATTCAATGTGTCACTGTGGGATATTATTATTATTTTTAGTATCTGGGATTAGTTTTTTCTTTTTAATTATTCACTGTTCACTAAAAACTTGCAGTTCTGAATACCTGATCCCAGACACTGTTCCATTGATTTTCGTGTCTGTTCTACTGTGTGCCTGTCACTGAATCATTGACATATTTCAAGTATTAAATGGTACAAACATTTTATCAAACAACTCTCATGAATGACTTATTTACAGCATGAGGCTCATACTTCAATTGACATTAATATTCTAGTCACTCACCTCTTCTTATGTAGTTATTAATTTCTCTTTTGGCAGTGACACCTAATCACTGTTTTAGTGATTTGTGTTCTCACATGATATATGTGAACTTTATCAAAAGTTTGTGGAATTATTTTTCCCATTCTTTTCAATCATTAAATTTTAAGTTCCTGTTTACTCACAAGTTTTACCTGTATGATAGAAAAAAGGGAAATTTTTTATTAAGTTTCCAGAGGTATATTCAGACCTTCACCCTGTGTGATCTTTGCAAGTGATTACTATATATTGAAAAATAAACAGTTCATCTCTGATATACCTACAGAATCTAGTAAGCTTCATATCTGTGTGCTTCACTCATCCTAGGTATTTAATTTAATTGATATATAGGATTTCTTTAATATTATTAATTGCAAGCATTACTTCATATTGATAGACTGGCTTTTTACATTTTAGAGTATTTATTTATTTTTATTGAAAAAATTTATTTTGTGAATTTCACATCATGCACCCTCTTCCCTCCCATTTCCCACCTCCTGCCAGGACCCACCCTTCACCCTTGCAATCTGTCCCAGCATAAACAATAACAGCTCATTGTGCAAGTTATCTCAGTATGTCCCACAATATTCCCCTTTGTCCATACATTCTGCTTTCAAATGTTCATTGTAATGACTCCTTGGTCTTGTATGAGGCTTCTGGTTTCCACTACTCCATCAATACTGGAACTCCTCTCAGATATGCCATAACTGTCCAGTGTCTTGGAGATCCTGACATCTTGGGATGTGGAACTCACGTCTTCTTGCACTCCAGCAGTTCATCCATGGGGTAGATGTTGGGGTGGGCCAACTCAAAGCCCTGGTTCTGGACCTGCAACCACTACTTGCATAACTAGTTCTACTATGGAAAGGTGCTAGGCCTGCTCTCCTGAGTGCTGCAGCATGTGAGGGGCAGGGACAGCTCTCCTGGTCTTGTGACCCCATCTGGACCAGATCGTCTGTTGTCCAATGGTGTTAAGGGCAAAAGGGCATCTCTCCCTAGACTACACCACCACATACCCTCCCCTCCCTTTTGCCCTCAACACCATTGGCTGATAGGAGATCTGGCCCAGATGTGGTCACAAGAGCAGAAGATATGTCCCTGTCCCTCATATGTTGTAGCACTCGGGAGAACAGCCGCTGCACCCTGTCAGCATAGCATACTACAGCTGGTCCTGGATATGGGGGTTGTAGGTGAGCCATCCCTGAGGGAGTGAGTTTGGGAGAGTCAGCCCTGCCTTTGGTCAGCTATGTGGTGTTGTATTTATATTTTAGACATTAAAAAAAGTATATGTATGTGTGCATGTATGGATTTATGTGTGTGTGCTATGTGCATGCAGGTGACTGCAGAGGCCAGAGGGCATTGAATCACCTTAAACTGGAGTTATGCGAAGCTGAGAGCTATCTGATATCTGTGTTCAGAACAACCTGAGTCCTCTGCAAGATCAATAAGTGCTCTTAATCACTGACCCATCTCTCTAAACCTTGTTTCTAACATGTTTGCATAGAAAATTTGACACAATGAACTTAGTAACATTTAACTTGTATAGGCTTTGTTTTCAAGGCTACATATGAACCATCAAAGTTATAAATATTAAGAGAAATAAAAATAAATTTTGATCTTTGTCCTTATTAAATGACACACCTATTTCATACTTGTACCTGTTTAAATTTTATAAAGTTCTTAGTTATACTTTTAAAAAGATTTCTTGTTTTATTTATTTAGTGTGTACATGAGAGAGAGAAAAAGAAAGGGAGCTAGAGAGAATGGCATGGGTGATGATGGGCACCCATGGATTCTAAATATAGGGTTGCTTGAAGGTGGAGCTGGAGTTTCAAGCAACTTTGAACAGTCTTTCATGGGTCCTGAGAACTGAACTCCAGTCTCTACAAGAGCATCAAACTCTCTTAAATACCTATTATCTCTCTAGACTCTTTTGCTTCTACCAGTAATTTATGACTTTTGTGCATCAATACTAAATATGTCTGCTGTTTAATGTATTTAGATAATACCAAGAGCATTACACTGCTAGTACTAGTATTAAATGCTTATCCTCTGAAGGATTTAAGGTCATCATTGGCTTTAATGCTATGACTACCTTGCTAACTTATGTTTTTTTTAAATCTGCAGTAGTTACCTTAGAGATGTGAAAATAGCTCCTGATTCTGCATTGAAATCATGGTCCCAAACTTCCTTTTTATATATGAATACATTTGTGAACATGTCTAGTTAAAACAAAGCAAAATTATTGACTTAATATAATGTAGGTTTAAATGGATTTCTTGTTTGTTCTGATTACTATAAATTACTTAGGGTGATCAGCAAAAGGTTGTTAACAATTGCATAAAATGGTTATGATATCTTTCTTTTTTTTTAGTTTCTAATGGGTTTTTTTTGCCATTAATTTATTTATTCATTTACATCCCAATCCCAGTCCTACTCCCTCCTATCTTCCTCATCCCATCATCCCACACATTTCCTCCATTCCCCCTCTCTTCCTTAGAGAAGAGGATTTCCCCCTGCCCCATCCCGCCCTATATGCCAGGGTGTACCAACCTTCTCTGGCATATCAAGTAGCATCAGGACTAAGTGCTCTTCCACTGAGGCCAAACAAGGTAGTCCTGCTAGAGGAAAGGGATTTAAAGGTAGGCAATAGAGATCAGGACAGCCCTTGCTCCAATTATAAGGGACACTTGAAGACCAAGCAGCCCAGCAGCTTCATATATGTAGGGGAAGCCTAGATCCAGTCCATGCATGCTTTTTTGATGGTGGTTGAATCTCTTGTATAACCACTATGGAAATCAGTGTGGTGGTATCTTAGATAACTTGGAATAGCTCTATCTCAAGACCCAGCCATACCACTTCTGAGTATACATCCAAACGATTCCTCACCAATCCACAAGGACACATCCTCAACTATGTTCATAGCAGCTTTATTTGTAATAGGTAGAAACTTGAAACAACCCAGATTTCCCTCCACTGAAGAATGGATAACAAAAACTGTGGTATATTTACACAATAGAATACTACTCAGCTATCAGAAAAAAAGGAAATCATGCAATTTGCAGCCAAATGGATGGAACTAGAAAAACTCATCTTGAGTGAGCTAACCCAGACTCAGAAAGATGCACATAGCATATATTCACTTATAATTGGATTTTAGCCATGTAGTATAGGATAACTATCCTACAACCAACACACCAAAAGGTAGAAGAGCATAGACCTTGTTACCTGTTAGTGGGACAATTTGCCCTAATAGAGTTGCCGTATAGGCCTCCAGTGCAAGAGGAAGCTCTATGACTGTTGAACTGAGGCAGGCTGATATGTAGGGGCAACCCACCCCAGAAGAATAAAATAGGTGGGAGAAGGGAGACAGGGTGGGAGAGGGGGGATAGGGTGGGAGGGTGGGACCAGGAAGGGTTGAGAGGGGACTGTGATGAAGATGTAACTTGAAGTAATAAACAACAACAACAAAAATGAGTACAGAGCTATATAGGGAATTCTCAACAGAGGAATCTCTAATGGCCGAGAAGCACTTAGAGAAATGCTCAGTGTCCTTAGTCATCAAGGAAATGCAAATCAAAACAACTTTGAGATTCCATCTTATCCCATTCAGACAGCCAATATCAAAAAGTCATTTTAGCACCTGCTGGCAAGGATGTGAAGCAAAGAACACTCCTTCATGGCTGGTGGAAATGCAAACTTGTACAACCACTTTGAAAATCAATCTGATTTTTTTTTTAATTGGTAATAGTTCTAACTCAAGACCTAGCTATACCACTTCTGGGCATATACCCAAAAGATACTCCATCGTACCACAAGAACATAAGCTCAACTATGTTTGTAGCAGCTTTATTCATAATAGCTAGAACTTGGAAAAAACCTAGATGTCACTCCACTAAAGAATGGATAAAGAAAATGTGGTACATTTGCACAATAGAATACTACTCAGCTATTAAAAACAAAAACAAAAAATCCTGATTTTTTCAGGTGGAACTAGAAAAAAAAATCATCCTGAGAGAGATAACCCAGACCCAGAAAGACACAGATGGTTTTTACTCCTTTGTAAGTGGATATGAGTCAAATAGGACAGAGCAACCATATTACAATCTATAGACCCAAAGAAGGTAAGTTACAAGGAGGGGTGAAGGGAGAATGCTTGAATCTCATTAAGAATGGGGAAATAAAATAGATATCAGAAATGGAGGATGAGATTGAACTGGATTAGGGGAGAAGGGAACAGGGGGATGGGATTCAGGTGTGGGGAGAACAGGAATGAGGGTGAATGGCTGGGACAGAGAAGGGAACGGGGTGTGGGCATCAGGTGTGGGGAGAACAGGAATTGGGGTGAAGGGCTGGGACAGAGAAGGGAAGCATCTCTGGGGCAGGCTATGATTTCTTTAACACAGAATCCTGAGTAGAAAGTTAGCTAAAGTGAAGATATGACACAGCTCATGTATAGCAAGAGAAGGTAGAAACTACTTTATCTTGGTTTTGGGGGAAGAAAGGAATAGAAGGAAAGAGACTGAATCTGTAAGCCTAAAAATTAATTTAAAAAATTAACCTTCAGTTTTGTTGGTTTTGAAGGAGGACACTTGAAGAATTTCTTTTTTTTACAAATTCTGTAAATATTACTTTCATGTATAGAGGTGTGAGGGAGTGTGACTTATGCATTAACCATAGGTTAAAATAACGGAGGAAGTAATACCTCATAATATCTCATTCTATTCTGACTGAAGAAGTAGTATTGAGAGTAACTTTTCTGCCTGGAGGCCATTCCTTCTGTCACCTGCCACCCACTCATGACCTATGAGTCACTCACTATTCCAGCTTCATTTAAAATCTTTATTAAATTAGTTTGAATCCTAAGCCTTTGTATTAAGAGAAGATATAGTGGATTTTATATATTAAAGTGAGAACTGTAAAAGAAATTGCCGAAGCAGGGGTATGTTTGTGAATTTAGAAAATGTGCACAGGACTATATGTGTATGTATACACAAACATATAAATATAAGTAAGTTTATAAGTTACTATTTTATTCTTTATTTTATGGCAGCATGGTCTATTAGTATACTTTGAGAGATACAAATGACAATAATATCAAAAACTCAAGTGACTGCACATGCTGGTGAGGATGTGGAGAAAGGGGAACATTCCTCCATTGCTGGTGGGAGTGCAAACTTTACAACCACTTTGGAAATCAATCTGGCAATATTGTAGAAAATTGGGAATAGTTCTACCTCAAGATCCAACCATTCAACTCCTGGATATATATCCAAAGATTCTCCACCAAACCACAAGGACATCAGCTCAACTATATTCATAGTAGCTTTATTTGCAATAGCCAGAAACTGGAAGCAACCCAGATGTCCTTCAGCTGAAGAATGGAAAACAAAAGAACTGTGATACATTTATACAATGTATTCAACTATCAGAAAAAAGGAAATCATGCAATTTGCAGCCAAATGGATGGAACTAGAAAAGCTCATCTTGAGTGAGCTAACCCAGACTCAGAAAGAGGCACATAGCATGTATTCACTTATAATTGGATTTTAGCCATGTAGTACAGGACAACCTTGCAACAACCCACAGACCCAAACAGACAGGCACCCAGCATAACTATCCTATGAAAATTTCTATTCAGAAGTAAGTCATGGACACTGTTCCCTGTTAGTGGAACACATTACCATAGTTGGGCTGCCATATCAGTTCCTAGCACAAGAGGAAGCTCTAAGCATTTTGTGACTGATGAACTGAGGGAGGTTGATAAGTGGGGTTCCTCTCATATGAGGAAAAGGAGACTATGGAGATGGGGAAAGGGGAGAGTGGATGGGACCTGGATGGGAGGAGATAGGGAACTTTGATTGAGATGTATGTTGAAAAAATAAATTATGCCCAGGAGTGATATAATTGGGTCTTGAGGTGAGCTAGTCAAAGATTTCTAAGATATCACCAGACTGATTTCCAGAGTGGTTGTACAAGTTTGCACTCTCACCAGCAGTGGAGGAGTGTTTCCCTTTCTCCACAATGTAGCCAGCATGTGCTGTCATTTGAGTTTTTGATCTTAGCCATTCTGACTGGTTTTAGATGGAAATTCAGAGTCATCTTGAGTTGCATTTTTCTGATGATTAAGAATGTTGAGCATTTCTTCAAGTGTCTCTTGGTCATTAGAGATTCTTCTTTTGTGAAGTCTCAGTTTATCTCTACACCCCATTTTTTGATTGGATTATTGGGTTTCTTTAATTTCTTAATTTCTTTATATATTTTGGATATTAGCCCTCTGTCAGATGTGGGGTTGGTGAAGATCTTTTCCAAATCTGTAGGCCACCATTTTTTTCTAATGAGAGTGTCCTTTGCCTTACAAAAACGTTTCAATTTCACAAGGTCCTACTTATTGAATGTTGGTCTTAGAGCCTGAGCTGTTGGTGTTCTGTTCAGGAAGTTATCACCTGTGCCAATGAGTTCAAGGACATCTCCTCAACTATATTCATATCAGATTTATTTGTAATAACTAGAAACTGGGAACAACCCAGATGTCTTTCAACCAAAGAATGGAAAAAAACCGAACTATACTACATTTACACAATGGAATACTACTCAGTTATCAGAAACAAGGAAATCAGTTTGCAACTAAGTGGATGGAACTAGAAAAGCTAATCCTGAGTGAGCCAACTCAGACCCAGAAAGATAAACATAGCAGGTATTCACTTATAACTGGATTTTAGCCATATAGTACAGGATAACTATCCTACAATCAATAGGCTGAAAGGAACAGGAACATGTATTTTGTTAACTGTTAATAGGACACTTGACTGTAGTGACCCCAGTGCAAGAGGAAGCTCTAAGCCCTCATCTGACTGATGAACTGAGGGGGGCTGATATGTGGGGGCCCCCACACCGGAGGAGTAGGATAGGTAGGAGACAGGGTAGAGGGTGAGAAGGTGGGACTGGCAGGGGTGGAGGGAGGGGTTGGTGTTGGAAACGTGACTTGAATTAATGAAATATTTTTAAAAAAGAAAAAGAAATTAATAACAAATAATGACACTGATAATGATCAATATTAATCATCCTTTGTGAAGTGCTTTCCTTAAATGTTTACACATAGTATATCTTACTTCCAATAATAAATACAGTAGCCTGTGAGTTTTTTGTTTCTCAGAATATAATTTATATATATATATATATATATATTTCACATTCAGTAGGTATTAGTTGAATGAAGGAATGAGTCCTATTAAATCCTTATGAGATATACAAACTGTCTTTATTATGTGTTAAAGAGACTCTGTTCAGAAAAGCACTTCAGAAGTTTCTCCTGTGTTTAAATCCCACAAGTCTACTAACTTCATAGTTTAGTGGAAATATTCACTGGAGGAAAGCTTTCTGTCAAAAGGATTTCCAAGTAAATAAGTAAATTTTTTTTATGGAATAGTGATCCAAATATTAACACATCATTCTTTATTCTTTTGAAAAAATAGTAACCTACAAAAATTCCTTAAGTGAACACAACTAGACTGCTTTACAGTAGTTCCAGATAAACTCTGTTGATAAATGACTTCAAATGCAAACATATTTATACAGCTTTAAATTATATTCACTGATAAAACATAACTTAGTATGCTTAATACATGTAAGAACCGGGAGGAAAATGCCACATAGTAGACGTCAGAGGCTCATCCCTGTGCAATTCACTTTTTCTCCAACACACCCTCCTTCTATATCACCTCACAGAACAAACATCAATGGGCATTCAAATCCTTAATAGTGGTAACTGACATTTCTTATAGTCCAGCTGTGTGGTGTCATATTATGCTTTCCATGGATAGTGTAACAGATCCCATTTCTTGATTCCCAATCTACTAACAGGTTGTGCTAGTAGCAAAAGTAGGTTTCCTCTGTAAAATTAAAGCCTTTGAAACAATGTGTCATTATTGTTTCTTCCCAGTGACAGCGGACATCTGATGCAATGTAATCAGCAATACCACCATAAAGCCCTCTTGAAAAAAATCTAATAATTAACTGCTATTTATATGCATTCCAGCTTTCTATTTAAAAAGAAATGAGGGTCAAAAGAAGTTTTAGCTTCAATCTGTTGCTTAAGTTTTCAGTGTTTTATAGAATGATAACAAAACAAGATCTTCCATTACATCTGATGAAAACAGATAAACCTTGCATGCTATATCCAAAAGCCAATACGTTTTATTTTTCTTTTTTTCCCCTTTTATGAAACATATATTCATTGTCTGCTTGATTTTCAATTGGGTCCCCAAACAATTGGAATGGGGTGGTCTCTGAATTGTACTTTATTGCCTCCCTTTGGGTCCCTTCTCCCTAGTGGGACTCCTATGTCAGGCCTCAGTGAAAAAAACGAGGCACTGATGCAACATAGTGTGCCAGAGCAGGTTGGTACCCAGAAGGTGGGAATTATGGGGGAGATGAGAAGGAGGGTGAGACTGAAAGGAGAGGGTGGAGTGGGGCTACAATTAGGATTTAATTTGAATAAATAATAAATTAAAAGAAAAAATAGATTATTTTCTCATACAATATTATTTAAATGAAGCTTCCCCTCCCTCCGAGTTCCTCGCAACTGAATCTACTCCCTTTCTGTTTCCCATCACAAAAGAGCAGTCTTCAAAAAGGTAACAAAACATAACAATATCAAAGATATTAAGACAAAGCGAGCATATGGACATTGGACAAGACAAGGAAAAGAGTCCCAAGAGCTGGCCCAAGAACCAGACACCAACTAAGAGTTGGTATGAGTTTTGTTCAGTTGTTTAGGGGGCTTTTTCTCCTGCTGTCCCTCATCCCATATATCTCTTATTCCTTTTCTTTGGGGATTACTTGAGCTTTTCGTTGGAGACATCTCATTGACAGCTGAGCTGTGAATTCCAAGGTCTTTCTCTCTGCATAATGTTTGGCTGTGGGTTTCTGTATTTGTTGCCATCTACTAAAGGAGGAAACCTCTCTGATGAAGACTGAATAAGGCAACAATCTATGAGTATAACAGAATATCATTAGAAAGCAATTATTGTTGCTATCTTTTGTAGACCAGAAGTATTTGATTTTACCATAGGTCACTGGGATGTCTAGTCTGCAGGTGACCAGCGATGGTGTGGAAGTTGGTTTTTGGAGCCTGAGAAAGGATGAATAGTGCTAGTGAAGGTAAAGCAGCTGACCATCTATTAACTTTCAAGCAAGTAGCCCTGAATAGCTTCAACTGTCTTTATTACATAATCACAATCCTGTCCCTTTGAGCAGTGACCTCATTGATTATTTTATTTAAAGGAATCATAACACCAGCATTATAAAAGCTCCTTCATTACAAAAAGCCCCCAGTAGTTTCTCTTCCTCACTACCTCTTCTTGCTACTGGGTCAATTAACCCCCCCATTTTTTTGCACTACAAAGCAAAATTTCAGAAAATTAAAAATAAATATCTAGCCAGGCATGTCCTGTAGACATGAGCACATATCCAGCTGGCAGAAAATGCAGTTACACAGTTCTGCAAAGTGAAAAGCAGATTAATATTTGTGGCTATAAGTCTATTCATCAAATAGCACTCTTCTGTCAACACACTTTCTTAGTTGTAGGCAGGGATGTGGCCATTGCAACAGGCAACCTTTCCTGATATGTACCTATCAATTTCTGTTACCATCTTTCCAAGAACCAGTCTTCAAGACTACTGATCATACATAGCTTCCCTATTTTCTAAGTCTCTGTCAGATACAGCTTCATCATTCCTTAAGTCTCTGCTGATCAGACATATCTTCCCCATTCTTAGTCTCTGTTGATCAGACACAGCTTCCTCAGAACCGCTACACAAACAGAACTCACTGCTCCCCACAGCTGCCACAGGCCTACTCAGTGTGACTGCAGCTATTTCTCTAGAGACATGATTGCATGTTCCAAAATACTCAGGATCAATGGTCACATCTAGAGGATTGGTAGAGGCATAAAGAGAAGAAGGTTTTACCTTTTGAAAGAGTATGGAGAGATACATAGAATCATCCACACTGCTTTCAGCTTTTGTGATCCTGGCCTTGCCTGTGACCAATAAACTGAAACTATTGCCTTGCTACGAGCATAAACAGTAAAGTGAAAGCAAGGAGAGTGTGTAGCACATGCAATCTAGCATCTTGAGCTTGAGGAAAATAGCTACAACATAGCAGAAATGGAAACAAGCAGAGCAACAACCTGAGAAGTGTGAACCCGCAGGGTCACACCCAGTGAACCCAGGGACTAGTGGGAGTCCCTTGGTGGAACTCTCAGACACTCAGAGAAACATAACTACCAGCTGAGGGGCCCAGAGTGCAACTGAGGGTGCGGAGGGTGGGGGTTGGGGAGCATGGAAATGGCCATGAACCACTCAAATACCCAGTGAGTGGCTTCAAACCACAGACAGGGGTACTTACTAGCCTTCAGAGCACCCAGCTTCCATGCCAGTGTTCCAGCACCAATAAATAAAAAAATAAAAAAAAAGAACCAGCAGAGACATGGGAACAGGTATATTCTTGGCAAAACCATTATGGCAGCAATTCACAGTGGATTCTGAGCTACAGGAGAACTGTAGGACCACCTCGATTTATTTCTAGTGGAGCAGCTGTCTGGGAGATGCAAGTATATCTGGACTTACTTAGAAAGGTGTTAGACAAACGGGTCCCTCTACTGGATATACAATCACGTGGAGGAACATTGGGCCCAGACAGGGCAGAGGGCTGCTCTTCCTGCACTGGTACTGGTGCACAGGTCCGATCACTGCAGGGCCTTGGCAGGCAGCCCCAACCACCAGATAGAGGTACCTCCTGGCTTCCTGAACACCCAGCTTCCATGCAATCACTCCAGCACCCAAGGGAAGGTAGCGGTGGCACTGAAACAGTAAGATCGTAGCTGGCAGAAAGGCGGGTGGTCAGGTTAAAAGGCTGCGGAACTCCACTGAGTCCAAGTCCAGCACTTGATGTGATGTTCATATTGGAGCCAGTGCACCTTGCCCTTTCTAGGAGGGATAACCTGTCTTCAACATCTACAACCCCAGCACTGGAGCAGTGAGTTCTTGGTCTTTGTGCACAAGGGCTTACTGCTGAGGGCCAAGAGGAACAGAGGTGACCTGGGGACAACCTAGAAGAAGCCGCCTGGTGGACCATGACCATAGATCTAACCCTCTGACCAGATAAACGAGCGGCAGGATATCTACTACTCTAACCTATAATCTGTAATCCTCCAAGCCCCATCAACATCACTAGGAAGACCTGCTAGAACCCAAGTCTCTGGAAGCTGCAATAGTGCATCCCATCCAATCCCTGATCTGACTTCCCAGTTGGGACACAACGGGAAAAGGTAGGCTTCATGGGGCCCACTGAGACCCAGTACCCTTCTCAGGACCTCACCTAGTTTGTGATGAGCTATAGAACACCAAGATTATACGGACTATGCATCAAAGCTCTCTCCTTGGCACCAGGTCCAGAAGACATCAGGAAAAATGAGCTAAGGACAACCAGAGGGCTAAAGGTCAGCAAAACTGACAAAAATCAGGGAAATATGACTCCAACAAAATTCAACGAGGGTAGCACAGGAAGCCCTGAACATTCCACCACAGCGGAAACACATAAAAATAATTACAAAGGTACACTTAGGAAAATGATAGAGTCCTTACAAGAAGAAATTAAGTCCCTGAAAAAATATAAAGAATGTTTAATTTTTCAAATGACAGCATTTGTAAATGATAGACCTAACCCTCTGACCAGATTCACGAGTGACAGGAGATCTACTGCTCTAATGGAGATTAGATCAACATCTAATAGAGAATACCATTAGAGATCTCCAAGCCAATTCAGCCTAACATAAACAGGAAAGACACAAGGCAATGAAAGAGTTGAAAGATTTGAAAGATTTGCAGACCAAGACAAGCAAATTGGAGCAGGAAGCATGTAAAATTGTTCAAGGCTTGAAACTGGAAGTGGAAAACACAAGCAGGGACAATCCTGGAGGTGGAAGAATCAAGGAAAGAGAACAGGAACTATAGACATGAGTATCAAAAATAGGATACAAGAGATGGAAGACAGGATCTCAGGCATGGAAGATTTTATTGAAGAAATCAGTACAACAACTAAAGAAAATTAGAAATCTAAAAAAGTTCTCAGCCACAACATCCAAGAAATCAAGGACTTAGTGAAAAGACAGAACCTAAGAATTATAGGGCTAGATGAAAGAGAAGACTCCTGACTCCAAGGTCCAGGAAGCATCTTCAACAAAATCATAGAAGAAAACTTCTCAAACCTAAAGAAAGAGGTGCCAGTAAAATTCCAAGAGGCATACAGAATACCAAACAGATTATACCAGAAAAGAAATTCCTCTTGCCACATAATAATTGAAACTCCAAATATACAGAACAAAGAAAGAATATTAAAACCCTTAAGAGAAAAAGAGCAATTAACGTATAATGGCAGACCCATCAGAATTACACCTGACTTCTCCTCAGAAACTTTAAAAGCCAGAAGGTCCTGGACAGACATCATACAAGCCCTAAGAAAACAGGTGCTAGGCCAGATTATTATACCTAGCAAAACTCTTTATCAACATAGACGAAGAAAACAATATATTTTATGACAAAACCAAATTTAAACGGTATCTACCCAGAAATCCAGCCCTACAGAAGATTGTAGAAGGAAAATTCCAACCCAAAGAAGATAACTACATGCAGGAGAACAGAGGAAGCAAAAAACTCCACTCCAGCTAAACCAAAAGAAACCCATAACCACCACCTACACCAAAATAACAGGAAATAACAAACTTTGGTCATTAATATCCTTCATCATCAATAGTGTCAAGTCCCCAATAAAAAGACACAGGTATACAAAATGGATCAATAAACAAGACCAATCATTTTGCTGCATACAAGAAATGGATTTCACTAACAAACATAGATGCTACCCCAGAGTAAAGAGCTGGGAAAAGGTTTTCCAAGAAAATGGACCCAAGAAGCAAGCTGGAGTAGCCATCCTAATACCAAATAAAATAGACTTTCAAGTGATGTTAGTGAAAAAAGTTAGGGAAGGGCACTAAATACTCAAAGGAAAATTTTAACAAGATGACATCTCAATACTGAATATATATGCCCCTAATACAAGGGCACCCACATTTGTGAAAGAAACTCTTCTAAAGCTTAAACCACACATTGATGCCCACCTATTAGTAGAACTCTTCACTCACAATAATGGACAGGTCATTGAGACAGAAACCAGAGAAATAATGAGCCTAACAGAGGTCATGAACCAAATGGACCTAACAGATATCTACAGACTGTTTCACTCAAACACAAAAGAATACACCTTCTTCTCAGCACGACATGGAACCTTCTCCAAAATCAACCATATAGTCAGACACAAAGAAATCCTCAATAGATACAAGAAAATTGAAATAACCCCTTGTATCTTATCAGACAAGCATGGACTAAAGCTGGAGTTTAATAACAACAGAAATAACAGAAAGCCCACTGATTCATGGATACTGAACGACTCTCTACTCAATGATAACTGGGTGAGGGAAGAAATAAAGAAGGAAATCAAAGACTTCTTAAAATCCAATGAAAATGAAGGCATGACATACCCAAACCTACGGGACACAATGGAAGATGTGTTACGAGGAAAGTTCACAGAACTAAGTGCCTTTTAAAAAGAAAATTGTGACAGCTCATGTGAGGAAATTAACAGCAGAACTGAAAGAAATGGAAAAAAAAAAAAGAAGCAAGCACTCCCAAGAGGAGCAGAAGACAGGAAATCATCAAACTTAATGCTGAAATTAACAACTTAGAAACAAAAAGAACAATACAAAGAATCAATAAAACCAGGAGTTGATTCTTTGAGAAAATCAACAAAATAGACAAACCCTTAGCCAAATTAACTAAAAAGCAGAGGGAAAATACCCAAATCAACAAAATCAGAAACAAAAAGGAGAAAAAACAACAATCATTTAGGAAATACAGAGAATCTTTAGGTCTTAAATATCTATACTCTACACAATTTGAAAACCTAAGTGAAATGGACAATTTGCTTGATAGATTTCACCTACCAAAGTTAAATCAATAACAGGTTAACAGATTAAATAGTCTTATAATCCCTAAGGAAATAGAAAGAGGCACTAAAAGTCTCCCCCCCACACACACAAAAAAAAAAGCCCAGGACCACATGGTTTCAGCACAGAATTTTACCAGACTTTCAAAGAGGAGCTAATACCAATACTCTTCAAATTCTTCTACAAAGTAGAAACAGAAGGAACACTGTCAAACTCATTCTATGAGGCCACAATCACCCTGATTCCTAAACCACACAAAGACCCAACAAGGAAAGAGAACTTTAGACCAATTTCCCTCATGAACATAGACACAAAAATACTTAATAAAATACTGGCAAACTGAATCCAAGAACACATCAAAAGTATCATACACCATGACCAAGTAGGCTTTATCCCAGGAATGTAGGGATGGTTCAGCATAGGAAAATCCATCAGCTTAATTCACCATATAAACAAACTGAAAGAAAAAAAAAACACATGATCATCTCACTAGATGCTGAAAAAGCATTTGACAAAATACAACACCATTTAATGCTGAAAGTCCTGGAAAGAGCTGGCATACAAAGACCATACTTAGAAATAATAAAGGCGATATATAGCAAGCCAATAGCCAACATCAAATTAAATGGAGAAAAACTTAAAGCATTTCATCTAAACTCAGGGAGAAGGCAAGGATGCCCAGTCTCCCAATATCTCTTCAACATAGTACTTGAAGTCCTAGCCAGAGCAATAAGATAAATAAAGGAGATCAAAGGATACAACTTGGAAAGGAAGAAGTCAAATTATCCCTATTTGCAGATGATATGATAGTTTACATAAGTGACCTCAAAAATTCCACCAGAGAACTAATACAACTGATAAATACCTTCAGCAAGGTGGCTAGATACAAAATTAACCAAGAAGAATCAGAAGCCCTTATTTATACAAAAGATAAATGAGCTGAGAAAGAAATTAGGGAAATAACACCCTTCACAATAGCCACAAACAACATAAAATACCTGAGGATAAATTTAACCAAGCAAGTGAAAGACCTGCATGATAAGACCTTCAAGTTCTCGAAGAAAGAAATTGAAGAGGACATCAGAAGATGGAAAGATCTCCCATGCTCATGGATAGGCAGAATCAACATAGTAAAAATGGCCATCCTACCAAAAGCAATTTACAGATTCAATGCAATTCCAATTAAAATACCAACAGAATTCTTTACAGACCAGGAAAAAACAATTCTCAACATCATATGGAATAACAAAAAACCCAGAATAGCTAAATATATCTTGTACAATAAAAAACATCAGGAGGTATCACCATCCCAGATTTCAAGCTATACTCCAGAGCAATAGTAATAAAAACAGCATGGTACTGGTATAAACAGACCAGTGGATCAATGGAATCGAATTGAAGACCCAGAAATGAACCCATACACCTATGGTCACTTAATTTTTGACAAAGAAGCCAAAATCGTACAATGGAAAAAGTACATCATCGTCAACAAATGGTGCTGGTCTAACTGGATGTCAACATGTAAAAGAATGCAAATAGACCCATAGTTATCACGTTGCACAAAACGTAAGTCCAAGTGGATCAAAGACCTTAACATAAAGCCCAAAACACTAAATCTAATAGAAGAAAAAGTAGGGAAAAGCCTCGAACTCATTGGCACAGGTGACAACTTCATTAACAGAACACCAACATCCCAGGCTCTAAGACCATGAAACTGAAAAGCTTCTGTAAGGCAAAAGACACTGTCTTTCAAACAAAATGGCAACCTGCAGATTGGGAAAAGGTCTTTACCTACTCCACATTTGGCAGAAAGCTAATATCCATAATTTATAAAGAACACAAGAAATTAATCACCAAGAAACCAAATAATCCAATCAAAAATGGGAAACAGATCTAAACCGAGAATTCACAAAAGAGGAATCTCTAACGGCCAAGAGACTCTTGAAGAAATGCTCAACATCCTTAATCACCAGAGAAATGCAACTCAAGATGACTGTGAGATTCCATCTCACACCTGTCAGAATGGCTAAGATAAAAATTTTAATTACACCACATGCTGGTGGGGTTGTGGAGAAAGGGGAACACTCCTCCATTGCTAGTGGAAGTGCAAACTTGTACAACCACTATGGAAATCAGTCTAGATATATGTTAGAAAACTTGGAATAGCTCTGTCTCAAGACCCAGCCATAAAACTTCTGGGCATACATCCAAAGGATTCCTCACCAAACCTCAAAGACATTTCCTCACCTATGTTTATAACAGCCTTATTTGTAATAGCTAGAAACTGGAAACAACCCAGATGTCCTCAACCAATGAATGGATTAAAAAAAAAACTGTGGTACATCTACACAATAGAATACTACTCAGCTATCAGCAACAAAGAAATCATGCAATTTGCAGCCAAATGGATGGATCTAGAAAAGCTCATCCTGAGTGAGCTAACCAAGACACAGAAAGATGCACATGGTGTGTACTCACTTATATTTGGATTTTAGCCATATAGTCCAGGATAACTATTTACAACCAACACACCAAAAGGAACTGGAATATAGACTTTGTTATCTGTTAATGAGACACTTTGCCCTAGTTGTGCTGCTATATAGGCCCCTAGTATATGAGGAAGGTCTTAGCCCTCATATGACTGATGAACTAGGGTGAGTGACTGATATGTAGGAACACCCACCTGTGGAGAAATAGGATAGGAGGAAAGGGGGGGAGTGGGACTGGGAGAGGTGGAAAGGGCGCACTGTGATGAAGATTTAACTTGAAGTAATAAATAAACATTAAAAATATAGAGGCTACCAAATTCACCACAAGATTTGCCAAAGGGGAAGGAGTTTCCAAGGGCCTTGCCATAGTACAATCCTGAACACTCATACATGGTTTCCTGAAGATGTTGCATGGTCACCAGCACTAGTCTTTGGTTATTGATCATCCAAGGAATGGCAAGTATGGATTCCATCTCATGGAGTGGGCCTTAAGTCAAATAAGACCATGGTTGGTTTCTCCCACAATGTCTTTGACCATTGCCCTAGAATATTTTGCAGGCAGGACTGATTGCAGGTCAAAGATTTTCTAGTTAGGTTGACATCTTCATTTCTCTTTGGTAGCCTGTGGAATACCATCCCATGCCAAATACAGTACAACATGGTGGTGAAGTTTCTTTGTAAGCACCAGTGCAGCCTCTCCATGTTCAATGAGATATAGATTAACATAATTTTCTAGCAATTTTTTATTCCTCTTCTTTCATGTTGAGACACTTCTAGTAATAATCTAGGTATTGATACTTATGATTCAGACCTTATAATTTTATTTTATACTTCACCTTATTTAGCTGCCTAGAGCTTGAAGTACTCAAAGGCTAAGGTTTTAAGTGGATATCTACCACCTATTACAAATATACTTTTTGAAAAATACTTCTTGTTTAATTTCATTATTTTATGATGTATCTGATTCTCTCTTTCCCTTCCTCAGTTCTGTTCATTTATCTCTCCTTTCACTACTTTTCAATTTATAAAATTTATTTAGCCATTTTATCTGATGTTGTATCTAAGACTCAATAATGGCCTTGTGAAAAGAGCCTCGGTCTTGAGTACTCTCTGAAGATTCCTTAACTTTTGCCTCATAGTTTGGACAACTACTTAATCATAATATTTCTTCCCTTTGCACCTAGTATTCCTAGATCTTTAAACAATTCTGCTCTACCCATTTTCCCCTAGGTTTCCAAAATATAAGCCAGATGAGATACATGGACACATGTGTAAGTACAGAAACTGGGTGGAGTGCTATCTCCACCCCCCCAAAAAAAAAGCTCCGTGCTTTCCATCACTTTACTGTAGTGAAATTCATAAGTCAAGGGTAATTTCTCTATCCCCGATGTAATCTTGACCTCAGGCCAATGAAACAATCAATAATAAAAACATATTTAAGCTGTTATTACACTCTTTTTTAAAACTGTCTGTCTCTTCTGCTAGTTTTATATGGTCAGATGCTGGCAAGCTGCTTGGCAAGCTCATACAAGTATAAGTCCAGCAGTTTACTTATCTCTCCGTTTACTGATTTCAGAATTTGATTCATAAATATCTAATTAGTCCCTCAATCAAGCTTCTGAGGAAGAGTGTTGGGATAGTGTTAAGCATTCTAAATGTTAATTAATTCGTCTTTCTTTCTGTCTGTTACTTACATTGACTCTGATTGGTTAAATAAAATGCTGAGGCCTGAGATTGGGCAAAGACAGAGAAAGGTGGGACTTTGAGATTAGAACAGGAAGCATGCACTTTAGACAGAGAACTAAAGCATTCCAGCCAGCATCAGGAGGAAGAAGGCACACCCCATGGGTTAGAAAAAAGAACCCCATTCCACATGGCCAGGAACATCAGCATAGCATGGAGAATGCAGTCAAAGGGGACATATGTATATATGGGGTCATATTTGGGTAATAGAATTAAAAGCTAGCTTATATGGGCCAAGATTGCTCAACCCAGGCCTGGGCTTGTGAAAATTCATGTGGTATCTGTGTCTATCCATTTATAATGGTGGGTTAAGGATTAGCCACCAAACCAATTAATATAATATAAATACTGGGTAAATAATTTAGTTAGCCATATTTTTTACAGAAGAGAATTGTGATACATAGTTAGTGATAATTCACATATTATGATGATCAAATTTCCTATAGCTCCCAAATGAATAATAGAAGAGAAAGTGGGGAAAAGCCTCAAACTCATTGGCACAGGTGACAACTTCCTGAACAGAGCACCAATATCTCAGGCCCTAAGACTAACTATCAATAAATAGAACCTAATGAGACTGAAAAGCTGCTGTAAGTCAAAGGACACTCTCATTGGAACAAAACGGCAGCTTACAGATTGGGAAAAGATCTTCACCAACCCCACATCTGACAGTGGGCTAATATCCAAAATTTATAAAAACTCGAGAAGTTAAACACCAAGAAACCAAATAATCCAATCAAAAAATGGGGTATAGAGCTAAACTGAGAATTCACAAAAGAGGAATCTCAAATGGCCCAGAGACACTTGAAGAAATGTTCAACATCCTTAATCATCATAGAAATGCTACTCAAAAGGACTCTGAGATTCCATTTCACTCCTGTCAGAATGGCTAATTTCAAAAACTTAAAAGACAGCACATGCTGGTGAGGTTGTAGAGAAAGCGGAACACACCTCCATTGCTGGTGCAAGTGCAAACATGTACAACCACTATGGAAATAAGTCTGGCAATATCTTAGAAAACTTGAAATATCTCTACCTCGAGACCCAGCCATACCACCTCTGGGCATATATCCAAAAGATTTCTCACCAACCCACAGGGACATCTCCTCATCTATGTTCATAGCAGCTTTATTTGTAATATCTAGAAACTGGATACAACTCAGATGTCCCTCAACCAAAGAATTAATAAAAAATGCTATGGTACATTTACACAATGGAATACTACTCAGCTATCAGAATCAAGAAAGTCATGCAATTTGCAGCCAAATGGATGGAACTAGAAAAGCTCATTCTGAGTGAGCTAACTGAGACTCAGAAAGATATACATGGCATATATTCACTTATAACTGGATTTTAGCCATATAATACAAGATAACCATCCAACAATCAATAGACCCAAAACAACAGGAACATGGACTTGGTTGCATGTTAGTGGAACACTCCACCCTAGTGGAACTGCCATGTATGCCTCCTGTGTAAGAAGAAGCTCTTAGATTTCATGTGACTAATGAACTGAGGGAGGCTGATATGTCCCATATTGGAGGGATGGGATGGGTGGGGGAGGGAGTAGAGGGTGGCAAGATAGGACCTGGAGGGGATGGAGGGAGGAGGTGGTAATGGAGAAGTAACTTTAAGTAATGAACAAATGTTTAAAAAATGAAGATATAAATAAGAGTGTCAATAATGATCAGGAATATGAATGATGGGAGCACATTAACCTTGAAAATACATAAAAAAGTAAATGCATATTTGTGTTATGGTATTGTGAAATCAATTATAGAATGCTAGCCCTATACATTCTATTTGGTGATATTTAGTTGGAGACACATAATGAACAACTGAAATATATGTCTGCAAGAATAGAGAGACATGAACTATAGAGGTAGACTTGGTAAGTACCAATAAATAATTGGCAACTCTTAACCCGAGAATGGATATTGCATAGTTACAGTTTTTGGGACATTAAACAATGAGATGCCATTAAGAACAGATGCAAGATCTTTTTAATTAAGTAGAAGAAACTGGAAGTCAAGAAAAGTACACATAGCTCCAGAGTATATGATTAAAATGTAAAAAGAACTGGAAAAAAATTTTAAAGATAAAGAAATTAAAGATCAAATGTTTCAAAAGTGACAACTTAAGAACAGAAATGCATTCATTTGAACTGTTAGAGTTTATTTTTAGATTTCCCATAAGAAAACATTGAGATAAGGTTTTAAATTATAAGTGTGTTATTGAGAAATGATCTTGAAAAGCTAGGTAAAAGTATAGAGAGATCATGAATGTACAATAGACATCACTACTGTGGCCCAGTGTGACATTAAGCTATGGCAGCCTATAAAGAGAGTATCAAGCACTATCCATTGGTCTCAAAAAAGGGCAGTTAAGTTCAGAGTTACCATGGCTAGTGCCTGGAGTTGTCCTTGTGCTGTGCATGAAGACTCTGGACAGATTCCCAGCAGTCACCATAGATCATAGGAAGTGTGAAGCAGAATGCTTATGACTTGGGTGGCACATCAGGCAACTTACTGTTATTATGCCCTGAAGCCATTCATCTATCTGCTGCTTAGGTATTGTGAGTCATAGCAGTCTGTATGACACATAGAAAGGTCTGCTAATGGCATCCTGCATAAACCCAGAGAACAGGTTTAGAGACTATGTACAAAACTACATCATTTTGGAGAAATAAGGAGATTAAGATATTGGGTGGACAATGTTGTAATTCTACACTGAGAATGGATCCAGAGAAGGTAGACAAATCCTAATAACTTATTAAAGTTGGATGAAGGGAATAGAGAGCTAATGTGGCTCTATTAACACCATAGAGGTGATTGGACTATAATTTTTTGTAGAATGTAAGTAGTAAATGAACTTTATTTAGCATAAGGATTAGTTGACATAAGTTTTTATTAATGCATTTTAAGACATTAATTCATTTAATAGTGTTTGCCATTTATTTATTTGTTTGGGGTTGAGTGTGAGTATACATGCTTAGCATATGTGCAAAAGACAAAAATATTGAGGTATCTGTTCCTGTTTCCACCATGTGAGTTTCAGACTTCAAACTCAAGATTTAAGGTCCAGCAGGAAGTGCCTTGAACTACTGAGCCATCCTATTAAACTAATAAAAATACTTGTTGGTCAAATAATATTCTGTATATAATGATGTACATATATATATATACATATATATTAAGAACACACATATTATATATAAATATATATGATAGGTACTTCTCTTTTGATGTTTTCTGAGTTAATGCCCCCTAAACATCCAATATTGTATCATTAACAATCTTGGTTTTCATTTTTTTTCTATAGAAATCACCTATGCATGTTTCATATGCCCCCACACCACACTGACATGTATATACAATGTAAATATTCCATTCTACTTTAGGGATGTCTGCACACTGTAGTGACTATCACAGAACCATACTTTCTTCATGGAGCTTGAGTTTAATTTAAAAAGACAAACTTCCTGTATAGATGTTGGACATCATCTTTTGGCTTTTGTTTCTTCTGCAGCAGGAAGAAAAAAAAATCCACTTCTTGTGCTATGCCCAAAAAACAAAAGAGAGAAAGAAAACTCTCTTGAAACTACGACAGCAAAAGCAACATGCTGAAGATAGATCCACGTGTGAAGCAGATCCAGGAACTCCTTGGAAATCTGTGTCCCACATCTTTGCCTTTTAAGTCAGGACAAGGAAGAAGCATATCCCAAGAGAATTTCTACAATAGTAGAGAATTCTTTATAGCCACATCTCTAAAACTAAAGGCCTGCTTCCACTTACTAAGAGACAGAGACTCAGAGAACCACATGAATACTCACAGAACTAAGCCCGGAGTAAACCCAGAAAAACAAGCATACTCAAGTTTAAATGATGGGAGAGATAGCTTCAACTTCTGTTAAAGTGGAAATATATTTAAAACAAAAGCTTGGGTGGGTCTACATCAGTGGCTCTCTATAAAGGTGAAACTAACCATGGGTAGAGCAATATCAGACCATCAGGTATTGAAATCCATGTGGAGAAAGAAAAAACAACTACTACATTTAAGAACAGGAACTAGTGGAGTAGGATAGTCTATGAAGCAATACCCCATATTTAAGGCTGACGTTCAACCTCATAGGCTACTGAAACACATCTGCTCAAAAAACCCTGCCTCAAAAACACAAAGAAAATTTAACCTATATGTTATAACTCTGGATCCCACTTCATTTTTTTCTCTTTCCCCATTCCCTGATTTTATAGAAGTTGTGTAGATGCAAATTATTCCATCAAGAAATAAGTATGAGATTTCCTCAAGAAAAAAAAAAGAACTAGTTTATGTCACAGCTGTATAACTAACATTATACAACTGCAATATACAAGTAAAAGAATAACTGGTTGTACCACAAAAATATTCACACAACTATGTTTATTGCAGCACTATTCTCTATCCTGAAGTTATAGACTCAGTCCACATGTCTGTCAGTAAATGAATGGATAAATAATTTGTAGTGTGTAAAAGGAGTTTCATTTAGCTGTTAGAAGGAAAGAAAGTTTGTCATTTATAGATAAAGACATGCAATTTGAGATCATCTTATTAAGCAAAATAAGTTACAATTCTACAACAGCAAATAGTTCATGTGTGTGTTTTTTATTTGTGGATACTATGTTTTATAGAATCATAAAAACATAAAATACTAGATACATATGTAGGCACAGTAATGTTATAAAATGAGAAACAAGACTTTCTAGAAGAGTGAATAGGATTAGAGAGAAGGGGTTGAGAAATGAAAATAATGAAAGTACATGATGTAAGTGAATAAGATATCTTTGTGAAACCTAACAGAATGTTAAATATTAAAATAAAAAATTTTCACAGAATTTCTAGAATTCTTTAAAAAAGTTTCAATTAGAGACATTGCTAATAGTTTACCCACTAGTAAAGTTAAATGCATTGAGGAATTCAGAAAAAAAAAAAAAGGTGAGACAATAGTTTATTTTCCAAAGATATAAGGGGCTAGAGAGATGGCTTTGTGGTTAAGAACAATTGCTGTTCTTGCAGAGGACTGGAGTTCATTATTGGCATCCACATCAGGTGGCTCACAACCATATAGGACTCTACCTGCTGAGAATCAGATGCCCTCTCCTGACCTCCATAGACACCCATATTCACATGCACATGTTCACACACAGATACACATTCATACACATGGTTAAAATGAAATGAATAATTTTTAAAAATAAAGAAAAATGACTGATAATATAATATATTATACTTAACTTTCAGATCATTCAGTGTGTTATTTTAAAAAATACTAACTCCAATACAGATTTAATTGTTTTTCTGTAGTTTTTGTATTTCTTGATTTTATGATTATGTTGTCTTTAAATCTATTCTCTTGTGTCCTCCCTGCAGTCTCCCTTAAGTATAACCATTGGCTTGTGGTAGCACACACTTTTAATCCCAGAACTCTGGTTACAGGGGCAGGTGAGTCTGAGTTCAAGGCCAGCCTGGTTTATAAAGCAAGTCCCATGACAGTCAGGGATCCACAGAAATTCTTAGAATTCCCTAAATATCCTATGCTGAGAGCAAGGAAATGCTAAAACCCTGGTACCAGCTAAAGGAGGTTCTTGCCTTCTAGAAAGAGATTTCACAGAATTATCACAACTTATTTCAAAATTAAATAAACACATGCATATTTTCAGAATTATGTTTCATCATTATATAAAATTGTAAGAGTGCCACAAAAATATAAAAGAAACTCAGAGTTTTTTATTGTTTACACAAAGTATAAGTAAATCTGTTTCTTTTGCTAATCTCTCTTTTCTTATTTATTTTAAAATACAAAGTCACTGAAAGCTGGTTTGCTAGCCTAATTGGCTTCTAGCTATTTGTATGTGGTTTCATTACACATGTAATTATGGAAGTATACATTTTCTTGTTCTTTGGGAGTCAGTTTTATTTGTCTATGAATTAGTCAACATCACATAAATGTTTAGAGTTGGAAAATATTTGTGGTATTTTTCCCCAACATTATTTCACTTTCATACATTTTTTACTGTCAGGAAATCCTGCCACAAAGGTCAAAGTCTGGCATTGCAGGAAAGCCCCAAGGCTTGGTGCAAAAATGATGGACTTCCTTTGTCAGCGAGGTTTCCCTTTCTCTATCTCAGGGTTCCAGGATTGCCAGACCACACACCTTCTACCTGAGGAATGTCACATAGCCATCAGGTAATTTACAGGTCCAATTCTTTCTCCTAATAAGAAACTCATTCAAACCTGGGATTCCTCAAAATGCCTCCCCATGCTAATGAGGTATCTTAGTACCTTATCTTTCAACCAGTGACATTTGCTCATGCCCATGCCTCTAAGCATACCTGGAGTGTAACCCTTGACATTGTTCCCTGCTGACATTCTTCCCCCACCCCTGCTACCCATAAGATAATTAGGTACTGTGTCCCCCTTCTTATGATAGGATCATGCTGCTGCATGTAAATGAAGTATCCCTGGAACTCCTAGCACCAGGCAATCAAATACATTTGTGCCAAAAACACCTCCCACTACCCAAGTTTTATAATGTCCCTCTTAACAAAATAAACAATCATGATTCCACCACCTACTTCATCAAAGATTGTGTGAGACTCGCTGCTTAATTTGGGCTGTAACACTTGGGAAGGAAGGGCCTCTTTCTCCCAGAAGAATTCATCCTTGGATTTATCTACTCAGCCAGGCTCCTGCTGTAGGCAGCCAGAGCTCACTTTGGGAAGCTTGAGGTGCGAGCCCGCTTCAGCCTCATTGCCACCACCGCTGCTGCTATTAGTCAGGCTTACTTCTTTTTTTTTTTTTTTTTTAATAGGTACTTTTTTTTTTTTTCAAGTTACATCTCAGTCGCAAACCCTTCCCTATTCCCCCTTCTTGTCCCACCCTTCCACCCTCTTCCCCCCCAACAGCTTCTCTTTTCATTCCAACAAATGGTTCTTTCTCTTATAACAGTAAATTCCATACAAAACAGCAGAATTAAATATGCCACATTTATGAGAGTTAAATGGCCCGGTGTACCCTCCCAATATCCAGTTCATACATATTTGGCCCCTGACTTTAACCTTCTACCTTCTAACCATCTCCATGAGTTTAAAGTTCTATAACTGACTTAGTTTTCATACTAACTTGCATCACTATTATAACCATCTTCTTAGATCTAGAACGCCCTCTTGATTCCTAAACAACTCAAAATTTAGCTATGAGACTCAAGCTGTCTATTCTTCAACCACCTCAGAGAGCTGAGAAGGATAAATATATCTGATTGTATAGGAAGTGCAGGGCCAGCAGCTTCCAATACTAAGAAATGACAAACCAGTGACTACCTGGACAGTTCCCATTTTCTCTCCATACATTCCAGCATCAGTCTTCAGCCTTTTGGTCCTGTTTCTCTGACAGACATTTATTGTAGAGCAGGGATTGTGAAGGACTAACCTACCCTGTCTTGGCAGAGATAGGCTGTCGACTTCCCTGCTACCAAGTTTTGTCCTTTTTGGACAGCAGTCTGTCTGCAGTTGAAGCAAGGAGTTTTTACATGTCAAGAGATAGGCTTGCCACTAATTCAACCATCTCACATTGGAGATTCTTCGATGCTTTTCTTCTACTTGGAGTAGAATAGGGGGTGCTGTCAGGAGCTGATATGTCACGATATCAAAAAAAAAATCTTAATTTAAGACCACATCTTTGAATGCCATATTCTGCAGATCTCTTGGGGTTTTTGAAGATGCCCTATCTATCTCTTGTATTTAGATAAGCAAATGTTGCTTGTCTCTTAACAACTTGACGAGAGAAAAATCGAGACACAGCACAGGAAGGATCAAGAAGAAAGGTCACATTATTGAATATGCCCTTATACCCTTGTATATTGATACAAAATTAATAGTATATTTGGCTAAAGTGGTATTGACCATTGTTTATTGTGCAAAAATAAGATTGCATTGGTCTACGTCAGTATTGATATTTGTATATTGATACAAAACTAAGATTATAGTTGGCCACAATGGTATTGACCCTAGTATATGAAAGCAATATTAAGATTGTATTGGGCCGCATAGGCATTGATCTTTGTATATTGATACAAAATTAAGAGTATATTTAGCCACATTTGAATAGATCTTTGTATATTGATGCAAAATTTAAGGTAACACTTCCTAATGGTATCGTACTTAGAGATACTTAAAAATGAAATGTGAAGTTCTGGCCTCTTGATACCAACCGTCTTAAACTGTTTAGGATAGTTAAGAAAAACAAACTCCTAGTCATGCATGCATGTCACCTTGTTAGCTACTAAGACAGTCTATCACAGATATTCTCTAAGCTACTCAGTAATCAGGCTTACTTCTTGATCACTGACTCCAGACACCATTGAGGGCTCTGCCCCCAACCTCAACCTTCTCTCAAGTGGTCTGCCACATTGCTCATCTGTGGCAGTGGGTTATTGGCTATTCCCAAACCAGCCACCAGATCCTTCCAAGCCAAGTTGGACTCCAGTTACCTATCACTTGGATCAGTTCAGGAGCCTCAAGCTTCTTGCTGCAGCCTGGCTTGGTGTTGGCTGCTTATTTAAAAGGTCTGTGACATTACCCTTAGTGACAGAGAGGGTATCTCTCCTGTATATTTATCTGAGGACTGTAACACTTTGCAGTGGAGAAAATCTGTTCTCCCACCTTTCTGGCTAGACCACATTTCCTGTGACACATATTTCACCCCATATTTGATTCTCTTCTCCCCTAAAACTGATGGAGCTTGGACCTTCAACAGAGATTAATATCTGACAAGGCTCGAGCTTCCCAGAATACTAGAACCAGAGTTTACATACTCATTTTAGTTCTAATGCTGCTTATGCAATTTCTCTTCTTTGAATAAATCTGCCAAATATTTATACATTTTCAGTCTTTTATACAATCAATTTCACTATTAAGATATTTTCTCAAAACAGTTTTTTAATTCTCTTTTGATAATTTCCTCTCTGATACTGTCATGTAGTATTTTATTTGAAAGTGACCTG
This sequence comes from Lophiomys imhausi, assembly GCA_907164525.1. Lineage (NCBI taxonomy): Eukaryota > Metazoa > Chordata > Mammalia > Rodentia > Muridae > Lophiomys > Lophiomys imhausi. The sequence continues at coordinate 5,944,827 of CAJQZJ010032130.1, forward strand.
CTCTGATTTTGTTCCTCATAGAGTCTATAGGTACTTGCTATGGTAGAGTATTTCCTTGAGAACTGTGTATTTTTATGTGTTTGGATATATTTATTTTGAATTTATTTTTATTATATTTGATTTTTTTTGTTTTCTGTTTAGAATTGGGCTCAGGAAGCTTTCCTTCAAGACAAGTGTTTTCTTTGGTACTGTTTGGTATCTGAGGTTTTCAGTTAAACTTGTACCCACACTTTTGGCTTGAAAGACAAATAGCAAATATAAAGTTAGGCTCCAAACTCCTATTTACAATAGTTAGTCAAGGCAAATTCAAGTCAAAGGTTTTGGATCATTGCTAAAGATACAATAGTTCCTGCTGCTTCAAGGGACTGTTTGCTTTTGTTTTGTTTATTTTTCATACCAGTTCTTCCCTCTTGTAAGTGTATAGAATTTCTTTGCTTGCTTTTTAATTTATAGTAGATCCTTCTCAGGTCTCTACCTTTCAAGATGTGTGTTGGATTCACACTCAGTCTTTGTAGTTATCTCACATAAGACAGAACCTTCGAGGATAAGCTACTATTGATTTTATTTTATGTTTAGTTACAAACTGTTACCCTTATTTTTTTTACAGGTTATCCCTGAGATTGTTTCATGAATGTCAACGTCATGACATACTTATACTGGAGGAAAATTTTAAAAAGGGGTTAGTAAACTTTTATTTTCAATTGAAATAAATACCTGTCTCATGCTTTGTTTTCTGAGTCCACTCTGCTTTTACAGATAATTTTTCATACTGTATTTTTATATTACTGTGAAAATGGTTATTTTCATTTGACTTTACTGTTCATTTTGTCCTCAAAATTATCTTTTCTTCCCTTCTGCTGGAGAAGTCAGTCTGTAGTTCATCTGATCTCTCACCCCCCACCCCTCCTCTTAAATGGACCTGGTATTTTCAGATCTCTGGGTATCTTTATTTTCTTTTCATGTTTATGAATGCAGACTATACGAATCCCATGGAAGAAGCACACTCAAGTCTGCCATTATGGAGTGCACATGAAAAGATGTTTGTGTGTGATAGAAATGGAAGTTTATTTCATTGTTAGGCAAGTACTTGAATTGGAATTAGGCTTCACTTTATGTGTGTGAGAAATGTTTTGAAATGCCATATATACCCTGGAAAACTTTCACTTTATATTTTGTTTATTTGTTGATGTTGTTTATGTACTTATTGTATACTCAGTTTTGAAGAATCTTGATATTTATAACATTTCTGATCACAGTTTCCATACTTCCTAATATCAAGTTAAAAGGTTCCTTGCAGTTCTGCTTGGAAGTACCAGCTCCACATCTGGGGAGTTCATTTTCTCTGTGGTTTCTGGGTTAGGGTGTTTTCCAGTTTGCCTTGTGACTTCTACCACCTTATTTTATTCTCAGACTGTTAGCATTTTGTTTCTGGTTCCTTCTTATTGGTTATATAATTTGAGATTTATGTTGGGAAAGGATAGAATTTAATTAGTTATTGGAGCAAAGTTCAGTCTCTGGCAACCCCAATGTGTTAGGCAAAAACACTCATGGATTGCCAGTAAATAAATTAAAGAGATGAGTTATGGTAAAAAGCAGAGAGACTTAGTCTTTGTACTTACTTTGGGAAGAGGACAGACAATGGGATCCAGCATCCACATCTCAAGATATTTTATTTAAGAGTATGGATATTGGGGTAAAAAAGGCAGGTATGATAAGTGGAAGAGCCCTGTTATAGGTTTGTTCTTTTTAACTGTAGTCTCAGCTCTGGTTCTGCAAGACTGCCTGAAAACTTATTTTGTGTTTGGAGCACAAGGCAGTTTTCAGAAGACAACCCCTTTTGTTGCAGTATGCAGTATTAGTTACTTTTATGTTGCTGTCATGAAGGACTATGACCAATGCAACTAGTGGAAGAAAGAGTTTATTTAGGTTTATGGCACCAGAGGGCAAAAGTCTATGATGGTGGGGAGAGGATATAGCATGGAAACAAGCGTCCAACATTGCTGTTGTAGCAACAAGCTGTGAGTTCCCTACATGAACATCAAACATGAAGCAGAGAACAAACTACATATAGGCAAGGCTTTGTTTTGTCAAGCTGGCCCCTAGTCATATTTTTCCTCCAGCAAAGCCATATTACATGCACTTCCCAAAAGAGTGCCACCAATTGGGGACCAAGTAGCTATATGCCTAAGACTATGGGGGTCACTTCTTATCCAAATATTTAAATGTACACATGCAAGCCTATAGTGCTTATTTTTAATTATCCATGCAAATTGCTCCATTTTCTCATTTCATTCTCAAGAAATTGCAAGATTCAGGAAGTAAGGTACTGTTTATAAGAAAGTAAAAATTAAGTTTCTGAGAAGTTTCAGGCATTTTACAAAGTGTCAAAACTAGAGTGCTTCCTAGAAATGGAATTTTCAAAGAGGAATGGCACATGAATGCCTACTGAACTAGTTGTTAATGACTGAATATTGAATAAAAATTATTATTCATATGATGACAACTAGCACCTGTACATCTCCACTTAGAGGAAAAAAAACCTAGACATTTATTGGATAGTTTGAAATAATTAACTGAAGTATAAACAGGGTGTGTTCATTTATGAGCTTATGTATGTTGGAGTAAAAAATGAGCACCAATCCCTACAAATATTTGTGTAGTATTAGATATTTTGAGGCAAATTGTTCTATGTAATGATGTTGTGTGTTTAAGCTACAGGAATAATTTCTTTTAGAAAAATATTGGTTTTAAGTCAGTGTTGTCTTAAAATCCCTCAACATGTTGTTCCATGAATTGTATCCAATACGATCTTACCTCACTAGAAAACTTTAAATAATTAAACTCATCAATAAATTTGACATTTAATTAGCACCTGAGAGTATATGTAAGAAGGGAATTCATATAGAAAGTTAATTTTTTTTGTATTGAACACATGGTTTTTCATAATGTGCACTAATCATTCTTCATTCTGTTCCTGTAGGCTGACAAAAATGTAATGGATGTTTATTTCAGGAATTATTTAGGACTAAAAATTCTAAATGTAACAGTTTTGAATTGATGTCATATTTTGCTTGTCATTTTGTGTGTGAGAAATTTGGGGATTCTCTGCATTCATCCTTTGCTTCTTAAGTATCTTTTGAGGCTTGGGAGTAGATGATGGATTAGTCTGGAAGGCCAGAGTAGAGGTCATTTTTGAGGATGAGTGGAACTTTGTACCTCAGCATACATGTGACCTATCCTGCAGCTTGTCCTCAAGGTAGAGTTGCGTTTCTCATGTGGCATCACAAAACAAAAGTTGCATGGAATGTTGTTTTAACCTAACATTTAACCACATTCTATTGCTTTTTGTTGGTAGAAATCATCTCCAATTTCTATTAGAATTAGAGAGTATATAAATCTCTCTCTCTCCATATCTCTCTCTCTCTGTGTGTGTGTGTGTGCATGTGCACATGTTCTCTATGCATGTGTGCATATGTTCTCAATGTATTTGTAGACATACATACATGAACACTCCGTTAGAGGCAAGAGGTTGGTGATAGGTGTCATATTCAATTGCTTCTCCACTTTATTTTTTGAGTCAGGGTCTTCCACTTAACTTGATGCTCACCAACTTGGCTAGAGTTACACAATGTATCCTTCTATTCTGTCTCCCAGTATCAGGGATTGCAGGTACCAACCACTATGTTGACTTTTTTACATGGTTACTGGGGATTCGAACTTAGGTCCTCATGCTTGTGCGGCAAATTCTTTAGCAACTGAGCTACTTCTTTAGCCCCTAAAAATTGTTTTTGATAACAGAATGATAAAAACTGTGTATGGAAGTATTTTTTAATATTCTATATTGAATCTTTCAACAGGCCTTTGCCTGAAGGACATAAACTCCATATAGAACAAAGCTTTGTATGTGGCAAGGAGGTTTACTAAGCAAACACTTTTCTGGCTGTATTTTAGTTTTTGATAACTTTATACATGAGTAATACATTACTCCTACCCTTACCACCCCTCCAATTCCTCCAGTGTCACCAATTTGTTCCCAAATTCATGAGCTCTTCTTCTTTAACTATTATTGTAACATGCATATACAACAAACTGATTAAATTCCAAATTGAAATTCAAGAGCCAGAGTTAGCTGAATACTGAGTTGTCCTCTAGGGATGAGTCATTTCCTGTTACTGGGATTCCAGAGAGATAAAGCCATAGTTCTTATCCAACTATTTTCTCTAATAAAATCTTCAGAGATAATTTATTATATTATGGCATTGTTCACCAAATGCATGGCTTTAAAAAACCTGATTTTAATCTACAGTGTTAAGAGACTTGTGATGGTTAATATTGATTGCCAGTCTGATAAGAGCTAGAATATACAAGAAGACAAACTCTAAGCATGCTTGTGAATGAGTTTCTAGATTGTGTTGATTGCTGGTGGATGGGAGAGGGTGAGCAGTGTTAACTCTGGGTAGTACTGTTCCACTGGCAGGGGAACTGGTCTGAATAAAAAGGAGAAAAAAAAAAACAGCAGTGTATCAGTGTTCCTATGCCTTTGTTTCCCAGTTGTGGATGAATTGATAGCAGCTGCCTCAGGCTCTGCTGCCTCAACTTTCCCACCATGATAAACATCATCTCCTGGAACTTTGGGACAGAATAAACCTTTTGTAAGTTGCTGTTGTCGGGTATTTGTCATAGTAATGAGAAAAGTAACCAATTGAAATTATATATGACAACACAATAATGGCAAGATATAGAAAGTTAGACTCATTTTCTGATGATTACTGACACATAAACATACCTACCAATCACAATCACTTCCAACAGTTTTAATAGAGTTTACAGGTGGGTGGTCCATGGTACCAGCATGTGGGATCATGAGTGCTGGTCAGACATTCATAGTGCCCAGAATTTAGGAATCTAGCAATAAAATCTGGAAACATTTGTGTCCTAGAACATAAAATAATGACTATTGTTACTGAGTGACAAGAGTGACTGACAGGTGTGGTATCAGCATTCCTGATCTCCTGGGGATATTAATGTAGTCCCACTGCCATTTATAGAGATGTGCCTTGTATTGTTGGTTCAGCATTAGAATCTGAAAAAATACATTAAGTGGGCTTAAATGAAAGTTATATGTAAAATAAATGTAAACTTCTTATATATCAGAGATTCATATTCTCTCCATTCTTATAGGGTTTTGAGCAGAATGTACATAAAATATTTTATAATAAAAATAAACAGAAATGAATCAATCCAAAGGAGTGATAACAGTACAGATAGAATAAAAAGAAAATGCAAGGAGGTAGAAAAGTTCTCAACTGACTCCTGATTGTTGATTGTTATTAGAACTATGTGTAAATTCACTTGCCTTCAATTTCCTTGAACATTTTTTCTTTCTTCCTGAAACTATTTATCTTTTGACTTGACAATGAGATAATTTGTTTTCAGTTTCCTACCCACATTTCCTTCTCTGTTTATTTAATGCAATTATAAGTTTTCATGACAAAGTTTTTTTAACAAACTCTTAAGCAACTCCCCCAGCCCTGCTTCAGAATGTTGAGCTCCTTCTCCTGCTATGCTATGACATATTTCCTTTAAAATACAGACACTGTTTTAGTAATTCTTGTACCATATTTGAGGAAGAGCGGTTAGGCCTCCTCTCATTTGTGTGATTTTCAGATCTTCAGAGATGCTGAAGGTCAGATCTTTGTGTGATTTACTTATTATTAAATGAAGGTTTAATTAAAATAAAATTAGGCAGTGTGTTATTTAAAATAAATCTATAGCTCCATCAGATTCAGTGTTCATCTTTGGGAACTTTGGAGCACCTTGTGAGTTAAAAAAAGAAGTCAAATAAAAAGTTCTGAATGGACCTTTGTTCTCCTTCTTTCCCTACGCCTCACCTTACTCCCTGTGTGGGCTTCTGCTCCCATGGACATACAAACTGCTTTCCTATTCTGGGGAATCAGTCTCAGCATTCACCAGGTCTAGCATGCATCTCAGAGGGCCACGTGGTAGGGAGCCTCACCAGGGACTTGCTCACGCCATGTGTTGTATATGGACTTTAAAAATCTGTCTAGATGAAAACAGACCACAGTCACTTCCTTTATGGCCTTCATTAACTTTCTGAAGTAGGGTTGATTTTTCTGGAAGCTTTGGTTAACATAAATATTGTTATGTTTTTCAAGACAATTTCACTTTTATGGAGTGTAACACAATATGCCCACTATGTGGCTACCATGCTATGCTTTCTAGTTAGCCCATGGACATTTAATCTATGTCTGTGATATACTGATGTCAGGGCTCTGTGTTTGATGTTCTACTCAATAACTAGCAAGAAAGTGAGGATGCATGGATACAGAACTAGAGGGCATACACCAGGACCTTTCCACAACTCATTTCAAAAATCTGCAACAATTTAAGATTGGAGATGGTAGCAAAGGCAATACTTTAGAAAAATCATGGGAGATTTGAAGGAGTAAAATCTCAGAACTGAGTTGGATACAAATTAGAGGTATCTTCTTATTTGACCCTATATGAGTCATAAGAAGTTAGAAAATGAGATCCCTCTTCTCCAAAGAGATGTCTTCATCCAATAATCATGAGTTGCAAAGAAGCTTCCAAAATGAGAGAGACAGAGTGAATGAGTGAGAGAGAGAGAGAAGGAGAGAGAGAGACTATAAAAAACTATAAAATAGAGATCATGGGTCAGAAATATGGCTCAGTGGATAAAGGAGCTTATAGCTAAGCTTGAGGACCTGAGTTACTTCCCAAGATTCACATAATGGTGGGAGAGACTGACTCACCTAAGTTGTCTTCTGGTCTCCACATGGTGAACCAGGGTGTTTACACATGCATGCATGTGAAGAAAAATAAATGAATAAATAAAAATTTAATTAACAAGCAATTTTATGGACCAAAGGACCAATAATCTGATGAAGAGTTCTAGATGATGGTGGGACCCTAAAATGACTGTGCCACCTATCCTCACCTGTTGACTTTGATACCCTGTCTGGCTTTCCTGTGGTGAGTCACATCTGGTCTGTTTGATCCAAAATGTGATGAGTGTGACTCTAAGTCATAAGAAGAATCACAACTTCCTGCTGGCGTCACACACTACAGCATGTGCCTTGGCTTTAGAATCACTCATTCAAGGGAAGCCATTCATCATGTTATAAAGACTCCTATATAGCCTAACTTGGAAACACATGTGGGGAAAAGACAGTGGTTTCTGACTGAGAACCAGCACTAACTCCTGTGTGTGAAACACCTCGAAAAAGCCTGTCATCCCAGGGAAGACCCATAAGGTTAGAGTCCTTACTCATATCATATCTGGCCAAACTCCACTCAATGGTGCCCAGCTAAGATACTACTGAGTTCCATCCCTTCCTAAAGCTTTTTAGGAGCCACTTTAAGCACTTGTCCAGGAAATAACACAACCTGGAATCGAGAACAGGAGATGGAAAACAGAGTAGCTATAAAAATTACTTTCCATACCACAGTATTTCACAGGAACATCTCTTTAAGTCATGTGAGTCATGGAGGGAGGAATTTTCCTCTATTCCAAGTCTGTATAACTTGAAAGAACTCATTGTAGATCAAGGCATCACAGCGGGGAAAGTACAATAGAGATTATTTCCAGGAAGTAGCAGTAATGATACTGAGGGTAAAAACAAAACAAAACAAAACAAAAAAACCCAAATGATTAAACAGGACAGAAGTAATACTTAAAACAGTTCAACTGAGCAGAGAGCTACCTACTATACACATAAAAGAATTCCCATATGGAAAAAAGATAGCTTAAATTTTAAAGAAATCTTAGGACCTCACCAGACAGTTTCTCTCATGAGAAAGGACCTGATGATGGAAGGTAAAGGAAATGTTGTAAAGAAATAATGAGACTTTCAAGTTTCTGCTAGAATTATCTGAAACACTGATTCATTTTCAGGGGACAGTGTAATCGAAGTTTTTAAGGACAGTCCTAGTTAGAAGAGGAGGAGGAGCCAGAACAGAGCATGGAGAATTGGATTTATAAGACCGATTTTAAATTCTTCTCTATTCGCCTATGTACACTATTTAAGAACAATAAATCAAAATATCTGACAATCCAGAATAGTTGTTGCATCTCTTTGGAGAATGACTGGTACAAAAGTCACCCTGGAACCACCAATTCCAAAGAGAAAAGTTTACTCAAATCAAATTTAACTTAGGATATTGATTCCTTTCTTTTTTATTTAACTTTTATATGTTTTATTTATTACTTCAATTGCATCTCCATCACAGCCCCCTCCCTCCACCCCTCCTGGTCCTAACTTTCCTCCCTCTCCCTTTCTCCCAGAACTCATAATTCTTTTTTTAATAATTAGATCACAATATGAAACTTATAAGGTATAACATACATTCCCAATGTCCAGTCCATACATATTTGGCAACTGATATTAATATTATATTATCCATCTATCTCATGAGTTTAAAGTTCTACACCTAACTCATTTTCCATCCTAATTTGCATTATAACTTAAAACATCTTCTTAGACCTAGAACATCCTTTTAGTTCCTTAAACAATTTAAAATTTAACTGTGAGACTATAGCTATCTAGTCTTCAATCACATCAGAGAACTGAGAGGGATAAATATATCTGATTATACAGGAATTTCAGAGGCAGCAGCTTCCAAAACTAAGAAATGACAGACAACTGGCTGCCCAGACAGTCCCCAATTTTCTCCACAGAGCATCTATCTTCAGCCTCTTGGCTCAGTATCTCTGACAGATATTAATTGTAAAGCAGGAATTATGAGGGACTTGCCTACCCTGTCTTGGCAGAGCTATTGATGCCTTTCTAGGGACTAATTATGGAATATGGTTTCAAAGACAACAAACCAAAGTATATGTGTATATATGTGTATATCTGCATGTATGTAAGTTTGACCTACTAACTTTGTTTCTAAGTGCACTTGAAAGTATTTGTGGTGAGAGGGTAAAGTAGAAATCATCATCTTAGACTTTCAAATTAAAAGGTACATTCTTTTATTTCATTTTGTTAAAGTAGATTTTTTTCAATGCAATGTATTATGATTATGGATTCATTTCTTCCAAGATCCTCAGCACCTCCTCTTGAATATGAATCTACACATTTCTGTCTCCCCTTAGAAAACAAACAGGTATCTAAGTAATGATAATAAAACAAAGTAATATAAGTTATAGGACAAAACAACTAAAGAAACAAGAAAAAAGTCAAAGGAAAGGAACAGGAAGCATAATATAGAGACATACATGTTTGTATACACAAGAATTCCATAAAAACACAAAGCCGGATGTCATAATATATATGTAACTATAAGGTTAACTTAAAAACAAACAAAAAAAAACAAATAAATGAAAACTGCTGTGAGAAAACATTATGAGAGAAAGAGCCTCCCAAAATGCCATTGTTCAGTCTTAGCCATATATTGCTGGGTATAGGAGCCACCATTTAGAGGGTTTGTATCTCCAATGAGACTCTGTAGGGGAGAACTAATTTTTCATTTGTGAGTGATTATTGGAAATATCTTCTGGGTTAAGGATGGATGCTGTGTCCCCTTCTCCTATCAGTACTGGGACCCCATCTGCTCAGACCTGTGCTGGTCTAGTGCATGATGCTCCACTGTCTGTGAGTTCATAAGTTCACCACTCCTGCTGTATGGAGAAGGCCTTTACTCTTGGTGTTATACTTCTCCTCTGGCTTTTTCAGAATTTCTCCCTCATCTTTCTTGGGGTTTCTTGAGCCCTGAAGGGAGAGGCAATTAATGGAGACATACCATTTACCACTGAGTGATCCAAGGTCTCTCACTGTCTGAATAATGTCTGACTGTTGGTCTCTGTGTTTATTTCCTTCTGCTGTAGGACAATCTTTGCTGATGATGACTAAGAAAAGCAGTGATCGATGAGAATAATAGAATGTCATTAGAAGTCATTTTATTTCTATGTTCCTTTAGCAGAACAGTAGTGTTTTCCCTAAGGTCCCTGGCCTATCTTGTCTCAGGTTTTTGGACACCTGAGCAATGACCCATCTCATGGGTTCTGTTTCATGGTGTGGGCCTTAAATACTACTAGACATTGGTTGTTACTTCCACAAGTTTTGTGCCACTATTATACTAGCATATATTATAGGTAAGTCATCATTATAGATAGAAGAGTTTGTAGTTGGATTGGTGTTTACTTTTCTCCCTTGATAACATGCAGAATAACTTCTAATACCATGAATACTAGTCCATGATGGTCTAGATAGGAATCAGCTTGACTTCTTCATGTTTGATGAGTTATGCATTGATTTTTTTCTCTAGTGTTTACTAAAATGAAGTATTTCCTAGTAGTGTGTTAATTAGGCATGTTTACAATTGTTGTCGTTGTTTTGTTTTGTTTTGTTTTGTGAAATAGGTAGTGTTACATTATGAACCATAGGCTACAGGTTAGACTTGAACACCCCATTCTCCTTTATTAGCTTCTGAAATGCTTGGATTTCAGATATATGTCATCTATCAGGCTGCTGTTAATTCTTCTAAGATAAATGACACTTTCTCTACAAAGTATTTATGTTGAAGAAAATATTAATATCAATTATTGATATTTATGATTATTTAGGGCCCTTAGCCCACTTATGAATAACCACACAGACACTTAATAGTTTTTATGAAGCCTTAGTCTGGATTGTGCAATCTTAGTCCATCTAAAATAGCTGTAAATGCTATTCCCCAAATAAAACCCCATATAATGCATAAGTCCCTTTGGGCTGTTATTCTCCATGCTATGTCAATGTTTCAGGCTATGTGGAATGTTCCTCTATCTAACCCATGGTTGCTGCTTCTTCCTGTCCACCTTCTTCCCCTTCCCCTTCTCTCCCTGGCTTCTTCCTGCTGTCATGCTCTCTGCTCCAAAAGCTCAACAACCTTACCAAACCTCATGTGGTAAGAGGTTTGTTAAAAACAAAAACAGTTATGAGAATATATTTCTTTAATTCCAGGTGTGAGGCTTTTTCAGTTCAGACCACAGGTGTAAACTATTAACTTCCTTGATTCCTTGTGAGATAGCAGGAGCTTAGTCAGCTGAGCAAGTTAAACTCTAAAGATTTGAGAGGAGAAAAAGCTCTGAAGAGCTCTGAAGAGAGGGCTACTAAGAAGAAAAAGGGTGGAGTAGAATAGGGGGTGCTGTCAGGAGCTGACATGTCTCGATATCAAAAAATCTTAAGTTAAGAAAACAACTTTGAATGCCATATTCTGCAGATCTCTTGAGGTTTTTGAAGATGCCCTATCTATCTCTTATATTTAGATAAGCAAATATTGCTTTTCTCTTAGCAACTTGATTTCTGAGTAGCTTAGAAAATAACTGTAAGCCGGGCGGTGGTGGCGCACGCCTTTAATCCCAGCACTTGGGAGGCAGAGGCAGGCGGATCTTTGCGAGTTCGAGGCCAGCCTGGTCTACAAAGTGAGTCCAGGACAGCCAGGGCTACACAGAGAAACCCTGTCTCGAAAAACCAAAAAAAAAAAAAAAAAAGAAAATAACTGTGATAGACTGTCATAGTAACTAACAAAATGACACGTTTGCATGACTATTAGTTTCCATTTCTTAATTATCCTAAATAGTTTATGATGGCTGGGAGCAAGAGGCAAAACTTTACAATTCATTTTTAAGCATTACTAGGAACAACACCTTTAAGAAGCATTACCCTTAATTTTGTATCAATATACAAAGATCAATACTGATGTAGCCCAATACAATCTTAAGATGAGCATCGAAGAATCTCCAGTGCGAGATGATTAAATTGGTTTCTCTTGGCAAGAAAACCCCCTTGCTTCAACTGTAGACAGACTGCTGTCCAAAAAGGACAAAACTTGGAGCAGATAAGTCGACAGCCCAGCTCTGCCAAGACAGGGTAGGTAAGTCCTTCATAATTCCTGCTCTACAACCAATGTCTGTCAGAGAAATGGGTCCAAATGGCTGAAGATTGATGCTGTAATGTATGGAGAGAAAATGGGAACTGTCCAGGCAGCCACTGGTAAGTCATTTCTTAGTTTTGGAAGCTGCTGGCCCTGCACTTCCTATATAATCAGATATATTTATCCCTCTCAGGTCTCTGAGGTGGTTGAAGAATAGATAGCTAGAGTCTCATAGTTAAATTTTGAGTTGTTTAGGAATCAAGAGGGTGTTCTGGATCTAAGAAGATATTTTTTAAATTGTGAGGCAAGTTAGTATGATAGCTGAGTTAGATATAGAACTTTAAACTCATGGAGATGGTTAGATAGTAGAATGTTAAAGTCAGGTGCCAAATACATATGGACTGGACATTTGGAATGTATGCTAAGCCATATAACTCTCAAAATTGTGGCCTATTTATTTCTGTTGTTTTGTATTGTATTTATAGTTATAAGAAAAAGAACCGTTTGTTGGACTGAAAGGGAGAGCTGTTGGAGGAAAAAAGAAATACCTTAAACTAAAAAAAAAAAAAAAAAAAAGGAAGAGGATGGGGGGCTGAGGGGGAGGAGGGAGGAAGGGTGGGACTGGAGGGGGGAGTAGGGAGGGGATTGTGATTGAGATGTAACTTGAAGAAATAAAAAATAAATTATTAAAAAAAGAGGTTGCTGCTCCCCCAAATATTTGCTGATTCTTCCTGCTGCTTGTTTCCTGGTTTATTGGCTTGCTGGACTTACAGAGATTGGTATTGCCCCCAAAGAACCTGAAGAGGCTAATCAGCAGGAATTAGCTCAAAGAGATGTCTGCCTGCCCCTTTCCTCTCTAACCTTCTTTCTCTTCCACCTAATGTTGGGGGATTGGAAGGAACATGGGTTGGAAGGGAAATAGAGGTATTAATCAGAGGAAATAATAAAACAAAAAATAATAAAAGCCACTGTGTTGTAACCTCTCTTCTACCTGATCAAGATGCAGCATTTATTCAACCAATCAACTTTAAATTAGGTAGAACAAGGGTTAGACAACAAAAACAGGTGTACATGATGACCAGGTCTTGGGGCCAGTAACTAGCAATAGAATACAAGCAGCCTTCAGCAGCCTTCAGATCACCCCAACATATTTATTTCCAAGTTTTATTCTTGCCTAATATACATGAATACAATAAAATAAAATTTATAGACTACATATTTACCTTAGTTGATGGAACGACTACCCAGAGTTAATGAAGACATGGATTTGCTCCCTAAAACATCATAAATACAGGCATGGTTCTCCTTGCCTCTAATTCTAGTACTCAGGAGGTGGAGGCATGAAGATTAGAAACTCGGGATCATTCTGGGCTGCATAGTAAGATCAATTACAGCTTGAAATATGTAAGATCTTGTGCAATCATTTTCATACCCTCTCACACACAGAGAAATTACAAAATACCTAATAACAGCAAAACCCGAAAGATTAGGCTGGTCTGAAACATATAAACTATATTTCAGGATGGCTTTCATCTTGGAATTCTCCTCTCTGAGCCATCAAATAGCTTCAAATTGCAGCCATATTCCTAGTGTCCAGCTTTGGATTTAATTAAATTCTTTCCTTGCTAATTTTTGGACATAATGTCTTCTTCACCAATTTGTTATTTACCTTAGCTATTTATCTTTATCTCATCATGTTTTTTTTAATACTCATGTTACTAAATTTTCTTGAGGCTAAAAATCAAAATAAACAAAACATTTGAATACCACACTGAAAGAAATAGAAACATACAGTAAAGAAAATAGAATTTTGTTATATTTAAGAAAAGAAAACTATTTGGAAATCAGCAACAATGTAAACAGGAATACTGATGAGATGGAAGCTATTATATATAATTTGAGTATTTTGTATAATATTTACCTATTATGTCCAATAAACATATGGTATAATGAATACATTTAATCTAATAATAATCCAAGTAATGGCTGTGAGAAACTATGATCCTCCACAATTTGTAAATGAAGACACAACATTTGGAAGGTTAACTTACCCAAACAGACAGAGATGGCAACGAGAAGAACTGTTGGATAAAGGTTTCTTAAAATGTCATTAGTTTCAGAAAATAAAAATTTCCTTGTAACATACTAAAGCATATACTTGAAATGAAAATTACCCAAGAAAAAGACATATCCGAGGCATGACACTCATGCAGGTAATCAGTACCTGTATCTATAAAAGAAAATCATGACCAACCCAAGTGCTTCAAAGGATATTTATGGCCCAATAATCAAAGAACAAGCTTGGTCATCTAAAACCTTCCAGTAAATAGAAACTTTAGAACTAAATAACTACTAAACAAAAGGGAATGGAAGTCATTTTTGTACCTTTCACTTTATATTTTCATCTTTTAAACGTGTGTGTGTGTTGTGTTTGTGTGTGTGTGTGTACGCGTGCACGCGCACGAAGTGTATGGACACATATGTAAGTGTATGGACATATATGTGCTATTATTATTATGTCTTTGTGGAGGGAAGAGGAATATTTATGGAAGTTGGTTCTCTCTTTTCACCATGCAGGTTTTTTGTATTGAACTCAGGTTGTCAGGCTTGGTGGTGAGCACTTTTAACAACTGAGATATCTTTTTGGCCAGTGATTAGATTTTTAGAGGAATCAAAAGTGAATAATTTATCTGAATGCTTCACAGAATACTTGGCCTATAGTAATCTATTAATAAATAACAGCTTTATGATATATAGCATACTTGTTTCATTTATTAGAAACATTTTAACTGTCATTCAAATGCATATGGATTATTTTGACTAAAACTTTAGAAGCATTGGTAGTCTCAGGTTTAAAATTAATAAAAATTAAAATGTTTTAGTGTGTTGATTGTATTGTTGTTTTCTTCTAAGTCTTCAGTCTTTTTTTTTTTTTTTTTGGTTTTTCGAGATAGGTTTTCTCTGTGTAACAGCTCTGGGTGTCCTGGACTCGTTGTGTAGATCAGGCTGGCCTCGAACTCACAGAGATCTGCCTGCCTCTGCCTCCCAAGTGCTGGGATTAAAGGCATGCGCCACCACCACCGGGCTCTATGTCAGTCTTGACATTGAGATTTAATAACTTTTATGCAAACTTTTCATGGAAGTGTATAAGCAATGAGCTCTTAAGTTTGATTAATTAGAAATCTTGAAATTGCATGAAAGAAAACCCACAAATGTCACCAATATGACTGCCCAAATAATAACTGAATAAGGATGACACTATCAGACATACCAAAGTTGTTATTAAAATCCCAACAGCCAGCCACCTTACCCAAAAATCTCAGGCATCAGTGAGATGATGGGAGCTGGAAGAATAGTCTTCTTCATGGGAAGAGCCCACAAATGGTTATTCAACACAAAATGTAAATGTGAGTAATATTATACAGATTGAGCTAATTACATTTATTACATTTGTGTTTGTGTGTGTCTGTATTGTATGCATGCAATAACAATGAATGAAGAACAGCAGAAATTTGAAAGAGACCAAGGAGGTGTATATGAAAGGTTTTGAAAGAGGAAAGAGGAGGGAGAAATGTAATTGTTCTATAATCTAAAAAAAAAAAGAAAAAAAGAAAAGAAAAAAAAAGTTGCTATGAATATAGTTGATCAAGTGTCTTTGTGGCAAGATGGAGCATCCTTTGGGTATACCCCCAGGAGTGATATAAATGGTATTGAGGTAGAGGTAGATCAGTTACCAATTTTCTGATAAACTACCATATAAATTTCCAACTTTGTACTCCAAGCAGCAATGGAGGATTGTTACCCTTGATCCATATCCTCACTTCCATGAGTTCTCACCTGCTTTTGGTCTTAGCATTCTGTCAGGTGTAACATAGAGTCTTAGGGTTGCCTTGTCCAGTCTTGACATGAAGTGAGGGCCCTAGTCTTACAATAACCTGTTAGGCCATGTTTAGATGTTATTCATGGGAAGCTTGTCCTTTTCTGAAGAGAAACAGAGGAGGAGTGGATCAGGGACAGGTGAGAGGAGGGGCTAGAAAGAGAAGAGGTAAGGAAAACTGCAGTCAGAATGAAATAAGATAAAATTAATAATAATAATAACAACAACAGTAATAATAATACTTTTTAAATTGAAAAAATGCATGAAGGTTTTAAGCTGTGAAGAGTCATTGATATTTCCAGGAAACTATTGTATCATTCTTCTAGGAAAAGAAGGAAGAAGAAATTGTTAGTTCTTGAGTCTTAAAGGAGGCAACAATCTCTCTTTGAGACAGTAATGCTGCATTGAATTAGTGAATTTATGGATTTCCAAGGCAAGTTCAATTAAATATGACTATATCATATTGGTAGGTGTATTTCAAGGACATGAGAAACAAACCATGAAAGCACTGTGTTAACTGAGCATATTCAAGAACTATCCACGAAAATAAAATTTGTATGCTGTGTTGTGATACACCGTGCTAGTACAAGGGAAACATCAAATGATTTAACAGAGAGAGACTGTACATCAAGGAAGGTCCAGTTCTTGTTGTCTCCTTTTTTTCTATGTTATTTCCAATGCTTAAGCATTTTTAATGTAGCTTTGGGGATTGTGGCATTCATCTCACAGCCAAAGGTACATTATTTAAAATGCTGTTATTGGTAGCAGATTTCCATCTTCCTAAGGTTATTTTACTTTTTTTGTGAAAAATTTCTTTGTAGTCCCCATCTGATGGATGAAGAGGCTGAGTGGCCGTCAAGGTTATACAAGTTTGGGCGTGACTGTTTGACAGTCTGATTTTTATTCTGCTGCATAATAATTAGCTTTACGGATAATACTGAAAGAGTTATGTGGAAAGCTGAATTTTAAGTCTATAATGACTTATTTTCTTCTCCATCTTTCCTTGCTTCCAAGTAGGTATTATCCTTGAGCTTTTTCATATCCCATGGTCTCAATAACAACATGTTAACAGAAGGCTATTTGAATTTGCTTGAATGTTATTTTATACTTCAGCTTCGTGTTTTAGCTCTTGCCCTTCGCCATAGAATAGCATACTCAAATAGCATATTTCTCTACAGACTTGGCTTCAGAATGAATAGACATATTGAATCAAATTGATTCCATTTGTGTTTAGGGTAGAGAATAACACCCATATTCAAACCATTATTGAATTATCTTAACACATTGTTAATATTATTTTGTTAAAAGCTGATTGGATATTGGAGTTGAACAGGAAGAAAAAACCAACAGTAAAATAAAATAAATGAAGCTAGAAGTAGCATGATACCAAAAAAAAGATAGTGGTTCCATTAAAAATAATGGCCTATCTTGTGTATTGACAAAATATTTGGCATAATTATTGCTGAAACAAGTCAGAAAGTAGAAAATTTATCTCATAATCCTGTGATTATGGTAAATGAGACATTGAACAGAGTACTCATAGTGTGGCATAAAATGTTTAATATTTAATAAATTTGATTAGAGAAAATGATCTAAGAGAAGAATCACCCTCTTTCCAACAATGGAGAAAGGGAAAGGAAATAATTCTAAATGTTTAGTGGTAGTACATTGAAAAGCCACAAGATTTCCTAATAACTACCAGAAAACAGTTTAAATTATGACAGTCTCCAGCAGTATGATCACTATTCAGAAAGGCATGGCCAAATAACCCTGTAAAGGTCTCTGATTGTATTAACATGGGGTATATATTTCACATTGGTGTCAAAATTATATCAGAAACAAAGATATATTCTATAAGCCATGGTATATATAATCTGAAAGTTTTAGTAATAGCATTTTAAAATGTAAAATGAAACATTAAATTAATTCAATAAATCATCTAATTTATTATATTTAGCTCATTATGCATAGAGTATAAATCTCCCATAAAATTAGCATAGAATATTAGACTTTTTATGTTGAATGCTTTCTATCATGTGTGTGCTTCATGCAGCAGCACACCTTAACTCACATTAATTGCACTACAAATGATCAGGAACATTTAGACAATTTCTAGGTAACAGAGAGGAGCAGAGTTAGAAACATCAGAAAATGAGACATGATTTGGTTTCTGTCAAAGGAGAGGATTATAACCAGATAGATATAACCAATAAAACATTTTTTAGATAGCTTTACTGTCAGAACAGTTTGATAGGATTTTGATTCTTTGAGATGTAAATTGTTCAGTGTGACTTTCTAATAACTATTATAACTGTATTCTAGTGATATATTGGAGGTGGTGCCATAGTAAAAGCTAAGTACTACAAGTAAGATTTTTCCAGCAAACAGACTTTAGTTAGATGGAATGTGCCTCTGCTAGATATAAACAATTGTCTTTCCTGACTTTGGCCTTTGAAACATTTAATAAAAAATTAAAAACTTATCTCCACACATCAGAGATGACTGAGAGCATAGTGTACAGAAAGAGGAAAATATTGCTACCAGAAAGAGAGAGGTTTGAATCTTGATCTCACCAGTCTTTAAATCACGTGATACTCAGATATTGCAACCTTAATAAATTGTCACATCAATGGTCCCCAGAACTCAACTTTCTCTTGATTTAATCTTATGACGATTCCTGAGTAATGGGGCAGTGAGACAGAAAAAAAGTCTTACATAAGCAGAATCTTGAAAATATTTATATAAAGTTTGCTTTACTGGAAGCCCATCACTGTGCAAAGACTTTAAAATAGCCTACTGGAGAGACATGATTTGGTCAACAACCATGTCTAGAGATCAACGACAGAAAAGAAACTTTGTCATATCATTTACTTCAGAGAATTAAATTTGTCATGTGACCGATGAATGCAGGCACATGGTTGAGGAAAATGAAGATGAACAGAGGAACTGCCCAGGCAATCCATTCCAAACTGTTCCTCCAGAGAACTGACTATTATTTTAAACTACTACATATCTAGGTGTGATTTTCATTAAATAGTGACAAATATCAGATACATATAACATAAAGGAAGTTCCTAAAATCCCCATTTTAGTATCCACATCTGTAAAACCAAACTAATAATCAGGACACCAACATTATGGTAGGAGTGCCAGGCATCCAGTTCTTTGTCCCTTCCCTCTGTGTCTTCACTCTATGTATCCCCTATTTCCCTACTTTCCTTCTTCTTTTGTAACTTTCTTACACTGTTAATTCCAGGGGCATTCTAAAACAGCCTCTTTAAAAACTGATGTGTAGCCTATGAAGGTGGCTGCTTTGAAGAGGCCAAATCAGTTTGAGAATGTATATTCTTAGAACATGGTATGAGAGTAACTGAATTGCATTATTGGTACATTTGATTTAGAAATCTTATAGGAAAATATCATGGGAACACATGCACATCTTTCTAGAATTAAAATGTTTATGCAGATAAATAAGTGATCAAACTCTTACCCTGGGTGATGGATTTCTATATTAGCCACATGTTTCAACAGTAGAATGTTGTGATTAACCTTGTGCCTATACTAAAGAATCCATCTTTGGCAAAATCAAGAGACTAGGAAGATTTTTTTTTATTCATATAATTTAGTAGCAGTGAATAAGAAGTATGTATATGCCTAAAAAGAACTCTGAGCTTAAGAATGAATGACTCATGAAGAAACTTTATGATTTTACTGTGTGTTTTATGAGGTAATTTCATAATCATATATAATTACTTTAAATATTTTATAAATTACTGTGGCTTTTAACAAGGGTTTGTAATTACCAAATACAGTTTCTAGAAAGATTTTCTAAATGTGTAGGTTATGTGAGATGACTCATTTGTCATCCAAAGGCTGGTGACGAAACCCTTGTTCCTTAAAATAGGATCCACATAGATTTGATACTGGTCATAATATTCCACTTGAGATAATTTTGTTTTATATCCTTGATTCCATATTTGGTAAATCATGATACATAATTATATAAACACCACATAATATTCCAAAGGGTAGAAATACACAAATTGTATCACATCATATATAGAATATTTTGCACCTCCCTTCCCTCCCCCCCAAAAAAACAACCGACAGGTAGATTTTAGGATAAATAAATTGAATTTGGTATATACCTTAACTAAATTATCTGGACTTTGCCCCTAGATTATCACTTTCTAAAAGATTTGTGTACATTGACTAAAGAAAGACAATTGATTGTGGACATCACGACTGCATGTTTTTATTTATTGTGGAAAGACTTTATACATCTACAAATATTCACCCATAACTGATTGATGCTGGCTTATCTCCTTGATAGCTATCCAGAGTGATGGCTTATCACCTTATATATGGTGGGGAATATATAAGTAAGCAGGGTAACTCGCTGAACCTATAGATCACCTGTTTGACTGGTCTAGTTACCCAACTTGCTTGAGGAATCCCCATCACTAACTCCTATGTGTTGGGAATATAGGAAGGTTACCATTCCCAGCCATAATCTGTAGCAGTGCTGAGATCATTTCTATTAGGGTTTTCTGGTCTTAATTATGAAAACTTTTCTATCCATGAAACTATATTCTTTGCCTCTATTTATTTTTTATTGACAGTTTTATGGATGTATATCATGAATTTTAGACCTTTTCTATTTTGAGATAAAAATAGTGTCTTATTTTAAAATGGAAAATAAATATCTAAATTTTAGTTTAGTTTTATTGTTGTTGACTTTTAATGTAGAAGTCACAGAAAAAAACATTAAAATCTGTGAAGGTCTAGGTGGGATAAATCCTATAATCTTGCAACTGGAGTACTCTAAATGTGGGGAAATGAAGGGCAAGACCATTCAAAATTGCGTGGTAGGGGCACACTCGATGAAACCTCTTACAATCTGGATGTTTGGAAATTCATGCTTTACACGAATAGTTATTTGATATTTGCATTCTACTTTTTTATCAGAATGATTTTTTTCATATTTTTATAGTCTAAAAGTAATGCTTTAATTTCTATTACTTTTACTTCAATGTACTTATTCAAAAACCATAAATAATTCAGGTTGAGAACTGTTCTGGGGTTATAAGATAATCCCCACAAAACATTGCAAATATGCACATTGGAAACTAAATATTTCAAATAACCACTAAGTTAGGATCCCATATTTAGGTCCCCATGAGTGAAGAAATTTAGAATAATTGATAACAAAACTTGGTGTAACAGTGGTTGCCAGCTTACACCATTAGTTTCTTTACTGTTCGTTTTCTTTAAGTGGTAATTGTAATGTCTACTATCATGAGAAAACATAATCTGTTGTAGTGAGAATTTTTGGTTTCTTTAAAAACACAGAGGTGTTATGGGAATCTGTTTTTCCTTTAATTCCAGGTGTGGGATATGGGGCTCTGCTTCATATTGTCCACAGCAGCTATGATTTGCCTTGTGCTCTAGCAGGGGTGGAATTTTGTCAGCTATAGACAGTTTCTACAAATGTATGATATTTGTAATTCTGGGGATTATTTAGAGTGTATATTTAGAGCCTTGAGAGGGGCTGTGCTGACTGCTGCTGCTGGTGGTGGTGGTGGTAGTTGCATGTTGCTGATTGCTGATTGCTTGTGGTGTGATCTGTTGCTGTTTGACAGGTGGTCCTGTGGAAAGAGACAAGAAGAAGAAACTGAATATCCGGATGGTTAAGATCAAATGTGCCCCAAAGAACTCAAAGCCTCAAATCAACAGGAGGTAGTATGATGATATTGACACCCCTTTCCCCTCTATCCTTCTTTCTCTCCATCTAGTGTTGAGGGGTTGGGAGGGTGGAATAAGGGTGGAGAAGGGGGGAAGAGAATAAGGATCCCACAAAATGGCAAATGTCAGGTACAATCTGTGCCAGTGCAATACAGGAAGTGACCACAGGTAATATCAAGGATATGCTTTGTGCAGCACATACATACATATGTGACACAGATTAAGTTGTTTTCCCATTTTAGAGGAAAGGCTCTCCAGCCTCAGTGTAGCATTCTCATAATTGCCAACCAGCAGATGATCAGCCCAAAGATCTTCACATGCTCCATAATTATATTAAAGCTTTTTCCCTACACTTCACATATATCATTCTATGGAATGGTGTTATTTCATAGCAGATAATAAGCTGCATTCCTGAGTCTCTGGTAGTAACTTTCTAGGGTTGAATTTTTCCTAGTTTTACAGTTTCTCTTAAAATGTTCTTTGTGACATTGTCAAAGCAAGTAATTATAAACAGAAGACATTGTCCCTCTATAAAGAACAAAGCCTGTGCATCACCTAATCTAAACCAGTGTTTTGTGACATCTGAATAGATTAGTAATACTGTGTGCATTTTGAGAAAAAAGTTCTATTAATCATAAAAAGCAATTTAAAAAATCTCATTTAAGACATACTCTGAAATAGTTATACTCTTTTTTTTTAGATAGTCTGACTTATCGAGTAAGTTCACTCTCTGATACTCTGTACCAAATAATATAATAATAATATCCTGATTACCCTCAAACAAAAAACATCGTCATGGTAACTATGTATCTAGGGAAAACAAACTATGCAAATGAGCTTCTTCCATAGCTTTAATTATGCAAACAGAAAATTAAAGGAATATGTTTTATGGAGTCATTTTCCTATTTAAGTATTGATAAAGTAAATGATTTAACCAGGTTATACTCCTGACTACTAGTGGACTAAAGATCTGACCATGATTTTGACCCTATATGTGGACATTGTTGATATTCATAAACAGAAAGGATTTTGATTTCTTAAGAAAATTTCACTTTCATGCGTTCTATTAGAATCTAATTTAGTTTTTAAACCAATTATTCTATTTTCTCTTTTCAGGGTTCAGTGTGCACTCCTTAGAGTGACCATCTTATAAGTAAATTCTGAGTTTTTCAGTTCTTGCACAATTAACTTCATAATTCAACAAGGAGAAGTAAATACTTCTCTTATAAATATAGTTACTGGTGAACTTTATACCACGAATGTATGTTAGTTGCTGCTCGAAATCTCCAGGTTGTGAAAAGATGTTTATCATGGTAGAAATCAAACTCAGTTAGAGACAACTTTAGAAACAGCAAAATTTAAGGCAACAGAGTCTATGGTCAGTCTTAGTATGAGTGACTATTGTGAAAAGAGCATCTTCAAGGACATGCTATCAATGTGAGGTCACATAAATTGTAGAAAAGGATCACAGTATAGTAATCATTTAGGACAGAAAAGACAGGTTGGGGGAATGAGTGACAGCTAGTCCCTGTGAAAGGCATTTTGAGAGACTACATAAATGACCCTGATGATTGTGTATAACTACAAATCAGTGCCTAAGACTTTATTTTTCTTTTCCTTCTTCAAATAGAGAATTTTAGAGTATCCTAGAAAATCAGGTAACTATAGATATTTCTGAAAAAGCAAAATGAAAACTAAATTATAGGTAGCAATTTAGGTAAGTATTGATGTCATACCCCTTATTGGAAATCTGAGAACTTAAGGTATTACTGTCATTACAGACATCTAGAAACACTTGACAAGATGAAAAGCAAGGCACAGAGATAGTATTGTTATGGACTGTGTGATTCAGTGGGGGATAAATCCAAAGTATTTCCAATAAAGATTGCGGGGGCATCAAAGGAGAACTGAACCAGACTCTACTGAATCTGAGGATTTGATAAATGTATTACTTTTAAAAAAATATTTATTCATTACTTCAAGCCACATCTCCATCACAGTGCCCCCCTTCACCCCTCCCTGTCCCACCCACCCATCCTACTCCTCCAGAGTGGGGTGTCCCAACACATCAGTCCCCCACCCCAGTTCAGCAGTCACATAAGGGCCAAGAGCCTCCTCATATACTGGGGGCCTACATGACAGCACCATTAGGGCAATGCATTTCATCAACAAAGTCTATGTTATTGTTCCATTTGGTGTGTTAGTTGTACAATAGCTATCCTATACTATATGGCTAAAATCCAATTATAGGTGAATAGATGCCATGTGCATCTTTCTGAGTCTGGGTTAGCTCACTCAGGATGAGCTTTTTTAGTTCCATCCATTTGGCTGCAAATTGCATGATTTCTTTGTTTCTGATATCTGAGTAGTATTCCATGTGTAGATGTACCACAGTTTTTTTTTTTTTAATCCATTCATTGGTTGAGGCACATCTGGTTTGTTTTCAGTTTCTAAACTCCAATGACAGCACATGCTGGCAAGGTATTAAGAAAGGGGAAGACTCCTCCATTGCTGGTGGGAGTGCAAACTTATACAACACCTATGAAAATAAGTCTGGTGATATCTTAGAAAACTTGGAATAGCTCTACCTCAAGACCCAGCCATACCACTTCTGGGTATACATCCAAATGATTCTTCACCAAGCCACAAGGACATTTCCTCATCTATGTTCATAGCAGCCTTAATTGTAATAGCTAGAAAATGTTGTATTTCTTTTGAAAATCAAGAGATATTGAGAAAAAAGGGGCCTGTGGCTAATTCTGAGAACTCAGTAAAATTACTTTTAAATATATTGTTAAAAAAATAAAGAAAAAAAGCTGAGAGACAACGCTTGGCAGTAAGAGTTCGAAGGGAGACTGGTGTTGTGAAGACACATTCAGTGATGATCACTGCGACTGAGTTTGTCCTTATGCAAACACATAAAAATTAAACAAAATAAAAAGTAAAATAGACAGTCTTACTCAAGTTCTGATGAGCGAAATCTTAATTGGAAATTGAGCTCAAGAACATTTAGAGGGAAAATTTATTTGTCAATATAAATATAGATTACCTACTGTAAATAATATTTTTTACAATTTTTAAATTTTAATTAATCAATTTATTTATTCAAGTTACATCTTGAGCACAGCCTCTCCATCCTCTCCACCCAGCCCTACCCTCCTACCCTCTTCCTTCTCTCCCTCCTCTCCTGCTCCTCAGATGATGGGAGGTCCCCACATATCAACTCCCTTCAGTTCATCAGTCACATGAGGACTAAGAGCTTCCTCTTGCACTGGGACTTGACATGGCAGTCCAGCTAAGGTAAGAGGTTCCA
Organism: Lophiomys imhausi; assembly: GCA_907164525.1. Taxonomy (NCBI): domain Eukaryota; kingdom Metazoa; phylum Chordata; class Mammalia; order Rodentia; family Muridae; genus Lophiomys; species Lophiomys imhausi. The sequence goes on from CAJQZJ010032130.1 coordinate 5,969,663, forward strand.
CTAACAGGCACAGGGTCCATGTCAGAGGCAGCACCCCTCCACTTGTTAAAGGATCTGCCTGAAGATCAAGTTGCCTATCATCTATATATGTATAGGAGACCTAAATCCAATCTATATATGCTTTTCTTTTTCTTTTTTCTTCTATTTATTTATATTTATCTTTTTGGTTAGTATTTCAGTCTCTGTATGCCTCTGGGTTCTAGGTTGGTTTGTTCTGTTGTTCTTCATGGAGAGTTCTTGTCCTCTTCAGATCTCTCTATTCTTCCTCCCTCTCATATCCACGTCTATCATATCATAGTTACACCTAATGTTTGGTTGTGTGTCTCATAATCTGTTTGAATCCACTATTGAGTGGAATTTCTTGTAGGATAGTTATGCTAGGTTCCTGTTTCTTTGGGTCTGTGGATTGTAGGATGCTTATCCTGTACTATATGGCTAAAATCCAATTATAAGTGAATAGATGCCATGTGCATCTTTCTGAGTCTGGGTTAGCTCATTCAGGATGAGCTTTTCTAGTTCCATCCATTTGATTGCAAACTGCATGATTTCCTTGTTTTTTTTTATAGCCAAGTAATATTCCATTGTGTAAATGTATCACAGTTTTTTTTAACCAGTCTTCAGTTGAAGGACATCTGGGTTGTTTTCAGTTACTGTCTATTATGAATAAATCTAAAGAGTTTAAAATTGAAATGAATTAAGTATAATTCAGAAATTTGGAACACATCTGAGTGCCACTTTCCTAAGTATAATTTGTGACTTTATTCTAAAAATTTATCCTTGCACTCACAATAAATACTGCTTTTCACCAACATCAAAGAAGTTTGCTTTGCAGAAGATGGAGACTATTACAGAGCTCCCCAGCTGATGAAATGTATAGGACAACAGACCTTGGCATGCACAGAATCAAGTGATGTATATCTACAGCACAACTCCTACATGTAAGATGAGGGAACATCAAGAAAGGGAACAAAGAGAGATCATCATAGTCAGAGAAACAGGATATCTGCACAAAATTTGTTTTCTATATTTGACAGAAAAGTTGCACCATGAGTTCTACACAGTATGCTTATTTAAACAGACCTGCATATGACATTAGTCAATATACCAATGCAGTTGGAGGAAATTTCTCCCAAGGTTTTCCCTAGAAGAAGAGACATAGGCACTTAATGTCTATCAAGAGAGGGAGAATCAGTCTTCCTCAAGGATGAGCTCCCTGTAGTTTATCTGATCCCAAGTGATCAACCTTAAACATAAATATATAAGAGAATCACTAAATGAATTCATTGGTACACACACACACACACACACACACACACACACACACACACACGCAGTCATGAATTTGAGAGGGAATCAAAAGGACATGTGAGGATTGGGATGAGAAAGAGGGAGAGAGGGAGGAGTGAGTAAAAAATGGTGTGTGTGTGTATGTAATTCTCATAAATTAAATAAGAAATAAAGTAGTTCTAAAAAAAGAGAGTTTAAAAAGTCAAAGGCTAGAAGAATTTTATAGTATAATAGAGGCAAGATAGTTTGAACTCATATCTTACTTGAGAATAGGAATGGACATAGTATGTGTGTATTGCCTGTAAGAATGTTGAATATTGTTGAAAGACAGCAAAATTAATCAGTTCTTACTATGTCATTAGTGGTGGCCTTCAATATATAAAACGAAGAATATATTTCATTAAAAACTGAACAATATTAAGGAGAGTTCCTCTGGCAGGTGATGGGAACAGATGCAGAGACCCATATCCAGACATTGTGTGGAGAGGGAGTTTAAAAGGGAGGGTTCCATCAATTCTCTCCCCTCAGTGCTCAGGGAATCCCACAGAAGAGGAGGCAGAGCGATTATAAGAGCCAGAGGGGATGGAGGACACCACGAGAACAAGGCCCTCTTACTCAAATAAGAAAGGCACAGATGAGCTCATAGAGTCTTAAACAATTGCACAGGGTCTACATGGGTCTGCCCCAGGTCCTCTGTGGTTATATTACAGTTGATAACACAGTATTTTTATGGGACTCTAAACTGTGAGAATGAGTGGTCTCTGACCCTTGTGCCTTCTCTTGGGACTTTTTCCCTCCTTTTGGATTGTATTGCCCAACTGTGTTATGATATTTATTGCTTCATTGTTTTATATTTTATTTCATCATATTTGGTTATTATCTCTTAGAAGGCTGTTCAGAAAGAACATGGAGGGGTGGGAAATTGGGAAGAACTGAGAGGAGTAGGGGGAGGGGAAGCTTTTATTGTATAAGAAAATAACCCTTTTTCAATAAAAGGAAAAAACAAAGACTGAATGTGGATCAAAATGAAATGTCATTTGGCAGTATCAACTCTATAAATTAACTATCAGGGTTAAGGACTTGAAACACTTAACAGAAGATGTGGAGATATTGTGCCAATGATCTCTGACATAATTCTAGAGATTTGGGTCAAAATGACGCAAGTGAGAAAATATATCTCTAAGAGAATACAGAAATGTACATTATTGAAATTGTACTTTCATAAAATTCTTTATTGATAGTCTCACTTGGCATATTCATGTGCATTTGATATTTTTAATCTCTTAGGAAAGCTGGCAGTGGTGATAAGGAAGACTAGTTTGGGAACTTATAGAAAGGGAAGACAAATAAACCCGGTGATCATTGCCAGATAGCTGTGTCTCACCTCACGCTGAACTCCTTAGCCTGGGATCCTACTTCTTTCACCTTATCTGTCCTTGTCATAATCATTACATTCATATAACTTGGTTAACAAACTAGAAAACAGGCTGCCATTGTCATCTTTATTCCTTCATCCTGTGATTCTTCTGTTCAAAATTCCATGCTTCATTCTTATTCTATTTTTTTATACTCTCCATAATACTTCCCATACATACTGTCCTAAGTTATAAACCAATAGCCCTAGATGAAACCTCTGTCAAGTCACTGGCATCCTGTCTGACAAAAGGATCTGCCTGATAAGCAAATCTTTCCTCATCTAATTCTGGAGGTCTCCCTTCCTTCAAAGACACAATTTAAGCTCCTTAATCTGTAAATATTGTTCTCTATCCACTGTATGCATCTCTACAATCAATGTTCTCATTGTTCTGTGAAAATATATTTGTACATATCTCCTAGGTAGTGAGACCTAATGTACTATATTTACAGTAATATAAATTGGAAAATATTAGTGTTTAGAGTCTACAGTTAAAGGGTATGGATTCAAATGTTTTTATCACTGTGTTCATTCATGTTTGTTGGTATATATTAATTATACAAACTAATAGCCTTCATCATGACATTTGGTATTTGTGCATAATGCACTTTGATCCCTGAATTATAACAAAATTTCCCAGTAAAAAAGCTCTTTCATTGGTAAAAATGACATCTTTTTCATTCATTTGGAGGTTCAGTGCGATCATATGTACATGGTGCAGATTGATTGTAGTGCCAGACAGAGAAAAGAATATGTGTGCCCTGATCTCCTAGTCACACAAGGATCCTTTTCCTGTCAGGGCCAGATCATGATTGTTACATGCTCAGGTTACACTGCTACATAACATGATCACACAGTCTTGCTTATTTTTTTAAACATATTGATACCCCCACGTAACTATAAAAATAAAACTATAACTATTAACTATGTATCAAGGTATTTTACATACAGAGGAGCATTCCATGGATACTTCAGGATAAATAAATGGATGAATGCATATTGAAAATCTTTTTGTGCAGTAGATTTAGTCTCCTTTGTATCAGGTAGCAGTGTTGAAAACTGAAAAAGACAACTGCATTTCTGTTTAAGAAGAAAATATACTATGCAGCCAGCCTTATGGGCCAGATATTTTTGTCCTCTTTCACAACTGAGACAATCAGGTTCACAAGGCCAAGCGTAGTTGGTGATAGATTTTTAGGAAGAAAGTAAAATGTCTGTATTTGAAGTGCAATGTCTATATTCAGATATTCTCTGCTTATGAATGAGCACTCTTTTGTGCTACTGTATTTTCTACATGTAAGGATGGAATCTTACAATAATTAAGATCACCTTTCAAACAATGGATTGCCTTTCAAAATTTCCAAGGAAAATGTCTATGAACGGTACCAAAGACTTCCTAAGATGGTACTAAAATCAGTGACATAAAATTGGCAATATACTAAACACTATAGCAAATTATTTATCTTCAACTAGCTACAAAGTGAAGAATCTCTGTACCTAAGATTTTTAATTGACATAGATTTGTCATTAGGTGTTACTACAAGTAACAAACTTCACATTCAAGCAATAGAAGTATTGTTTCCTCAAAAATTTCAGTTCTCAGCCAGTAATTCTTTAGCAAAAATGTTAATACCAGAAAGATAGGACTAAAGCAAAAGGAAAAAAAAGGAAAGGAACCAAGATTCAGAAATTTACTGTGCCCAGCTTAACCTCTGGTACTGATACTATCAAAATATCATGTTATTTTTTAATCCAGTAATCAACATTTGCACACTGAGAGCACAGATAGCTTAGTTAACGGGAATAAACTTTGAGTAAGAAAGTTTGCATTAAGAGGTCATTTATGGGGTACGCTCAGGAACCCAGAAGTGTGTTTAATCTATTATTTGCAGATGCCTCCACATCTGTTTTTTTATATATGTAATTTATTTACATTTTTTAGTTTGTTATTTTGGAATTTTTACACATACATATACTATGTTTTGATCAAATACACAGCCCATTCCTCTTCTCCATGCCTTTTCATACCCACCACCACATTTCCTTCCCAATATCATGTACTTTTTAAACGCGTTTCCAATCCAGGTAATGCTGCCAATATGGTTACGGTGTTAAGTGAGTTCTTAGTCAGAAATTTGAGATTGTTTTGACAGGCAGATGCAGTAATGTCTAGAGGAGCGTTGCATTGGTGACGTCCATAGCCCCTTCGTGCCACAGGAGCAAACCCCACATACACGTCATATCCGGTGCTCTGCACACTTAAAACTGACATAAATCGAAAAGTATAGTTCTAGGCATAATCCAATTTCTTTGGTACGTGGATGCAAGGCAATGGTACATATTTGTTTTCTTTCAGTTGTTGTTCCTTTGTTATTAATTTTATTAATTCTTGATAATTCCATACAATAATTTGATTATGTAGATCTCTTCTCCAACTTCTCCCAGATACACTTCACTCCCTACCTACTAAACTTTGTGTCCTCTATTAATTTGTTTAACATGCATAGAGCTCAATTTGTGCTGTTCATGTATCCTTGAATATTTGATCTTCACTAGAGCATGGTTAACAGGGGATTCAGACACACACAAACATATGTGCATATATATAGTATATTATATATTATAATTATATGTATTATATCATATTATTATGTATAATATGGTATATTTTATTATAATGTGTATTAAAATATAATAATTATATATAATATAATGAATATATTATATATAACATATTATATATACATATATACCCACACTCAAACATACACACATATTTTAATATGGAGTCACCCTGGCTAGCCTGTAAGTCACTATATAGTCCAGGCTGACACTGAATTCATAGACACCTGCCAAATTTTGCTCCCAGATTGCTACTCGGGGCTTCAATTTTTAAAGAAACAGACTCTCCTTATTCAGCAGCTACAAACTGCTGATAGTTCCGCCAGTAGGGGTGCAGCTTTGTGATGATCTCCTTTCCTGTACTTGGATTTTGTCTAGCTTGAGCTTGCACAGGTTTTGTGCATGTTGTTACAACCACTGTGAGTTTTCATGTGTGAATGCCCTGATGTGCCATGAAAACAATGTTTCCTTGTAGTCATTTCCCTCCTCTCCCTCTTACACTATTGCTATCCTCTACTCTGCAATGATGACTGGGACTTACCAAGACAGGGTCCCATTTAGATCTAACCATTCTGTAATCTCTTATTCTCAGTACCTTGACCAGTTATGGGTCTCTGTGTTAATCACCATCTATTGCAAAAAGAATCTCTGACGAGGACTGAGCAATACATTTGTCGATGGATATAATGATAAGTCATTATGAATATGTGCAACACTGTGTTCATTTAGTGGGATTTATTCCAGATCACTGAAGCTGTTCCATGAAGATAAAAAAATGGCTATACTTTATCAGTCAAATATTGCAATATTTTTTAATCCATGACTCAAGTGAGTAGCTACTATGGATTGTGCCGACTTGTGTTTTTTGTTTGTTTTGCCTGGTCTCATTCATATGACAATAGTAAGCTTTTGATCATATTAGTTGACTGATCCTTGTGGCCTTACTCAAGTCTGACTTTTGACTAGAGTAAATAAATTGCATTTCTCTAAGAAATTAACTCAATATGTCAATAGAAAGTCTCAATGCACAGGTCTTTTTAAGTTCTCTGCATGTCTGCTTGTGTCTCATTTGCTAACATCCTTAATCATCAGAGAAATGCAACTCAAGTTGACTCTGAGATTCCATCTCACACCTGTTAGAATGGCTAAGATCAAAAACTCAAATGACAGCACATGCTGGCGAGGGTGCGGAGAAAGAGGAACACTGTTCCACTGCTGGTGGGAGTGTAAACTTGTACAAACACTATGGAAATCAGTCTGGTGATATCTTAGATAACTTGGAATAGCTCTGTCTCAAGACCTATCCATATCACTCCTGAGCATATATCCAAAAGATTCTTCACCAAACCAGAAAGACATTGACTCAAGAATGTTCACAGCAGCTTTATTTGTAATAGCTAGAAACTGGAAACAACCCAGATGTCCTTCAACTGAAGAATGGATCTAAAACCTGTGGTACATTTATACAATGGGACACTCAGCTACCAGAAACAAGGAAATCATGCAATTTGCAGCCAAATAGATGGAACTATAAAAGATCATCATGAGTGAGCTAACCCAGACCTAGAAAGATACACATGCATGTATTCACTTATAACTGGATGTTAGTCATAGTACAGGATAACTATCCTACAACCCAAAGAAACAGAAATATGATCTTTGTTACCTGTTAGTGGGACACTTCACTCTAGTGGATCTGCCATGTAGGCCTCCAGTGCAAGAGGAAGTTCTTAGCCCGCATGTGTCTGATCAACTGAGGGGGGACGACTGATATGTGGCTGCACCCCATTTCAGAGGAGGGGAGGTAGAAGGTGGAAGGGTGGGACTGGGAAGCGTGGAGGGAGAGGGCTGTGATGGAGATGTAGCTTGAATTAATAAATACAAGTTTAAATTTAAAAAAAGAAAAAGACCAAGATCAGTTTTAAAAAGCGAGGATAAGACAAAGCCACTTGATGTAATATGCTGTGAAATGTTTTCACATTCTTTCCAATTTACTCTATAATTTTTCTATTCCAACATAGTGAGTAGATTTTGTAAATCTGTGCCTCTTTCCAAGCATGTGTTTTTTTCAGTACTCAGAGAATCTATTGTTATGGCAACTTCTGGGAGACAAACATTTCCTAAAAGTTCTAAGATAATGGGATCTCATGGAGGACAAGAGCCATAACTGTGAACTGTTTCAAGAAAGGGCACTCGATTATTTTCTTAGAAAATCCTCTTTGCCATACTTCACTCTGGGAGATCCATACTAGTGAGTGGAACTCTGTTTTGCTTTATTTATTTCACTTCTGTTGTGGCATCATTAAAATCCACACCTGTTTGTTCTGGCATGGTGAATAGTGATCAGGTCTGTAGCAAAATTTCCCACCTGGGTAGTTGAACTGTGTCTCAGTGGCAGATGCCTTTTTCCGTATTGGTGGAAAATGAGCTGCTTGCTTAATTTGAGTGCTTCCTGTTGGGTTTCTTGAAGCAGGACAAAACAGGAAGTGTTTGGCTCCCAAATTTGTTGTGAGAGTTTCCTAAAACATCCACAGTGAATAAGAAGAGTCAAGTATAGAGTGCTATGAGTTATGCAGAAAATAAAAATTGAATTGCAGATTTGACAACATAATATACCAAGGAAACTTGTACCAAGTAAACAATCTATGGACAAAGGACTCATAGTTCATAACTAATATCTAACATGTATGAACAAATCATAATACTGTGTGCACTATTCTCCATACAGTTATGTTTAAATATGCCTATGTGTGTATGTGCTCCTCCCACATTTGTGATGGAGTTTTAGTCAGACACAGGTACACATGTAAACATTTGCTAGTATCTGAAGGTTGAGAGGATGACAGCAATCAAATGTCAATATGTCACATTTCTCAAAGCAGTTTAATGAATCTGTGCTTAACTTAACTAGAGTCCAAATAGCATACACCAATGTTGAACACATCCACTACTCTTGCTATGTGTAGTATGGTATAGTCACAAGGACCTGTTTTGTGGTTAAATGCATCAATAAATTCCAATACCAAATTTGCTTTTAGCTTCGCCTGTTAATGTTTTCTCTCTGCAGTTCATCTCAAATACCAATTCAGGGAGCTTCCAAATATTTTCTTTTTTTAAAAAAATATTTATTTATTTTATATGTATGAATGTTCTGCTTCCCACATACCAGTAGAGAGCATCAGATCTCATTACAGATTGGTTGCTGGGAATTGAACTCAGGACCTCTGGAAGAGCAGTCAGTCCTCTTAACCACTGAGCAATCATTCTAGCTCATAATTTGTCTGTTTTTTAACCATATCTTTGTCCACCTTTCTCTTATTAAGTGGTCTTTTGTGTATGGAACACAGTTACCATTCTAGCCTAACTTGAACCAAACTTCTTTTCTACTATTACATGCTTGATTGATCTTCTCCTAATCCCTCACTTCAATTTTATCTTTTTAAATGACACTTTAATGTCACTATTTTTTTTTTTACTGGAAATATTTTAGTCAACTGCATTGAAGTATAATTCATGTGCAGTCAAATAAATGTGCTATGGTTAGTTTTAGAAGCATGCTTTGTTTTTTGTTTGTTTCTTTTTTTAATAATTTATTTTTTATTTCTTCAAGTTACATCTCAATCACAACCTCCTCCCTACTCCCCACTCCAGTCCCATCCTTCCACCCTCCTCCCCCTTCAACCCCCCATCCTCTACCTTCCCTTTTTTTGGTTTAAGGTATTTCTTTTTCCCCCCAACAGCTTTCCCTTTCAGTCCAACAAATGGTTCTTTCTCTTATAACTATAAATACAATACAAACAACAGAAATAAATAGGCCACAATTATGAGCGTTAATTTAGCTTAGCATACATTTCCAATGTCCAGTCCATATGTATTTGGCACCTTACTATAACATTCTAGTATCTAACCATCTCCAAGAGTTTAAAGTTCTATATTTAACTCAGCTTTCATACTAACTTGCCTCACAATTTTATACATCCACCATCAGGATCATAATAATAATGTGTCAATCAACCAAGAATGTTATTTTTCTACGAAACCATACTGTAGTCATGACAGCCATCTATCTATTCATCTTATTTGTTCTAGAATTTGATATTAATGAAATCTTGTAACATACCTGGGTTGTGTTTCAATTGCTCAATTTTTCATTTTTTTTACATTTGTCAGTAGTTACCATTGTTGAGTATATTATGTTGGATGTATTTTCACATTTTTCCACTTAGTAATTGACTAGGTGTTTCAGTTGTTTCTGATTATTCTTACTATTATGAACAAAATTATTGTGAATATTCTAATATACCTTTGTGCAAATATAATTGTTCTTTTATTTTAATTAAAACACTTAGAAGTAGAATTGCAGCATTAAATAGGAAAAGTATAATTAGCTTGGTATAATAAATATATCAAACCAGGCATAGTGGTGCAAAACTTTAATCCCAGCACTGAGTAGACAGAGGCAGACAGATCTTTTAGATTTAGCAACCTGCTTGTTCTACATAGTGAGTTTCAGGACAAGTTTAGATACACAGTGATAACTAACCTGTCTCAAAAAAAAAAAAAAAAAAGAAAGAAAGAAAGAAAGAGAGAAAGAAAATAAAAGAATTTTTAAAATACCTTTTCTCTTCTCCCTACTTGGAGGTAGGCCTTTTTCTTCAATACTTTCAGAGACACTGGTCAAATTTCTGGGAATAATGTGCATGAGAGTAGTCCTCCTATGACTTGTTCTCCCAAGTGTTACTCTCAGCCTTGTCATTGCTAGCCACCAGCAGCATATCTGTGATAATTCATGTTTTTTACCTAACTTGATACAAGTTTCTGCTGTGTTTGTTGCTGCTGTTGTTTGTTTTTTTTTTAAATTAAGTTATTTACTTTACACTTATTGCAGCTTCCCCTCCCTCCTCTCCTCCCAGTCCCTCCCTCTCATTTCCCCCACCTCCATCTATCCCTCCTCCCCTTCTCCACAGAAAAGGGGAGGCCTCCCATGGATATCAACCAACCTTGGCATGTCAAGCTGAAGTAAGACTAGGAGACCAATCATCATCATCATCATCATCATCATCATCATCATCATCATCATTATTATATAAGTTTATTTATTTATTCATTTTACAATCTGATCTTAGCCCCATCCTTCACCTCCTCAGGGTCCCACCCTTCTACCTTCTTCCACTTATCCTCTCTCCCCTTCTCCTCAGAAAAGGGGAGCCCTCTGAACCATCTCACCTCAACACATCCAGTTGCATCAGGTTTGAGTGCATCTTCTTCCCCCGAGACCAGCATGGCAGCTCCATTAAGGAAAAGTGATCAAAAAGCATGCATCAGAGTTCAAGCCAGGGACAGCCCCACTCCACTTGCTAAGGAACCCAAATGACAGAGCTGTGACTCATTGCCAAACATTAGGCAGAGTGTGGGGTGTCTTGTGGAAGAGAGTGGAGAAGGATAGATGTTCCTGCACAGGACAAGAACTCCACAAGAAGTTCAACAGGGTCAAATAACCTAGTCCCATGAAGGATCACAGACACTGAAGCACCAATCAAAAAGCACACATGAACTGGACCCAGGCACATTTTCATTTATTGAGGTGAGACAACATAGCCTAGTTAGGGTAAAGGAATCCAAAGGGAGTCAACAGAGTCAGAGACAGCCCCTGCTCCCACTTCAGTGGTCCTACCTTAAAAGAAGCAGACAAGGCACCCAGCTGACATACCTATTCTACCAAAGTCCCAGCCAAAACCCTAAGCTAAAAATCCTGGAAGAACCTAGAAGAAGAACCCTAGAAGGAGAAAAGTTTTGAAGGGGCCTCTGAAGAAGTGAACCCAAGGTCCCCACTCCTTTGCCATGTTGTCTAAAATACTCTCAGCTCAGTGACCTTCCTTTCTGTTTAATCCCAGTCAGTCATCTAATTTCGTGCTCCATCTCTTGACCTATGGTTAACTTTATTTAATCCTGTTTACAGAAAACTCTTGTATTCTGCTTGGTTTTGAGACACATCATAACCATTTGTTTACAATAAAGAGGAAGTTCTTGGATTAAAGATGTGTGTTTAGAGGTGAGTCTTATCATAAGTACTTGTTTACAATAAAGAGAAAATTCTTAGATTAAAAGTGTGTGTTTAGAGGTAAGCCATACCATTTTCACTTGTTTACAGTAAACATAAAGCTCTAGGATTAATGGCTGAGTTATCCCATAATAGAACATTTTTCAATTCACAGTCTTGGCGTTCACAATCTGGTCAATTATTGCCCAACATCATCTTTTACCAAGGCACATCTTGTAAGCAGGATGAATTATGAGTCTATGGTTTTATAGCTGGGTTGGTGTCCCAATCCCTCCATTGGAAGTCTTGCCTTGTTGAAGGTGATTGGTAGTTCAAGCTCCATATCTCCCATTGCTAGGAGTCTTAGCTAGAGTCACCATCATAGAATTCTGGGGGTCTCCGTTGTCCTAGGTTTCTAGCTTGTTCCAGAGATGCCCTCCCACAATCTAGATGTCTCTGGCATACTCTCTCCTTCCATCCCCCCACTACCTCAGCCTTTCTGTTCCCATTCCTACCCCTAACCTCCCTCCTTTCACCCACTCCATGTCTAATCTATTTCCCCTTCTCAGTGAGATTAAGCCTGCAGAATGGGAAAAGATTTTCACCAACTTCACATCTGACAGACTACTGCTATCCAAAATATATAAAGAATCAAGAAACTAGGCATCAACAAACCAAATAACCCAATCAAAAAAAATGAGGTACACATCTAAACAGAATTCTCTTGAGTTCTTGTAAATTATGTATATTAGCCCTCTGTCAGATGTGGGGTTAGTGAAGATCTTTTCCCAATCTGTAGGTTGCTGTTTTGTTAGAATGACAGTGTCTTTTGCCTTACGGAAGCTTTTCAGATTCATGAGGTCCCATTTATTGATTGTTGGTCTTAGGTCCTGAGCTGTTGGTGTTCTGTTCAGGAAGTTGTCACCTGTGTCGATGAGTTTGAGGGTTTTCCCTACTTTCTCTTCTAATAGATTTAGTGTGTCAGGCCTTATGTTTAGGTCTTTGATCCACTTGGACTTAAGTTTTGTACAAAGTGATAAGTATGGGTCTAATTTCATTCTTTTACATGTTGACATCCAGTTAGACCAGCACCATTTGTTGAAGATGCTTTTTCCATTGTATGGTTTTGGCTTCTTTGTTAAAATTAAGTGACCATAAGTGTGTGGACTCATTTCTGGGTCTTCAATTCGATTCCATTGATCATCATCTGGTCTGTTTCTATACCAGAACCATGCTGTTTTTATTACTACTGCTCTCAAGTACAGCTTGAAATATGGGATGGAGATGCCTCCAGATGTTTTTTTTTTTTAATTGTACAGGATTGATTTAGCTATTCTGGGTTTTTTGTTATTCCATATGAAGATGAGAATTGCTTTTTCCAGGTCTATAAAGAATTGTGGTGGACAGAAGAATCTCTAATGGCCAAAAAGCATTTAAAGAAATGTTCAGCATACTTAGTCATCAGAGAAATGCAAATCAAAATGACTCTAAGATTTTGTCTTACACCTGTCTGAATGGGTAAGATCAAAAACTCAAGGACAGCTCATTCCGGCAAGGATGTAGAGCAAGGGGGCAAGGGGAATGCTCCTCCATTGATGGTGGGAGTACAAACTTGTAGAAACACTTTGGAAATCAATTTAGTGGTTTCTCAGAATATTCAGAATAGTTCTACCTCAAGACCCAGCTATATCACTTCTGGGGATATACCCAAAAGAAACTTCACCATATCACAAGAATACTTGCTCAACTATGTTCATAGTAGCTTTATTTGTAATATCCAGAAACTGAAAACAACCTAAATGTCTCTCAATATTATTAGTTTTTGACAGTGTACCTATAACTTCCCTACATAAAGCATATTCATCCTGGGTAGAATGTAATACCAGAAGCCAGTGATGACTTTATTGTGAATTTGTAGATAGATGCTGATCTATGCATATGTTGCCATCATCCTTTCTCCTTTGTCTCCAGTGTCTTACTGAAATCTTAATTTCTCTGTTGTTCTCTCTCTAGTCCTTGTCTCCTCATATGAATGGTACTTCTATGCTGTGTTCTTATTCTTTTTTTAAACATTTATTTATTACTTCATTACATCTCCATTGCCACCCCCTCCCTCCACCCCCTCCCAGCCTCCTCCACCCCCTTCCAGCCCCTCCCTCTCACACTCTACCCCCTCTCTCACCCATCCCATGCCTCAAGTGTGGGGTGTCTTTGCATATCAGCCCCCTCAGTTCATTAGTCACATGATATCTAAGAGTTTCCTCTTGCACAGGAGGCATACATGGCAGTTCCACTAAGGTGGAATATCTCACTGATTGGTAACCAAGTCCCTGTTCCTGCTCTTTTGGGTCTATTGATTGTAGGAGGGATATCCTATACTATAATGACTGAAATCCAGTTATAAGGGAATATATGCCATGTGTATCTTTCTGAGTCTGAGTTAGCTCACTCATGATGAGTTTTTCTAGTTCCATCCATTTGGTTACAAATTGCTTGATTTCCTTAATCAGCAGTTTTCCAGAGGGAGAAGTCATGGGTAACTATGAGACTGAGTTACTCTGTAAATTGTTTCCTTTCCATCAGAGTTTACATGTTCTTATCCACTTTCCAGCCTCTGAAAACTTTGCAAGGTTTTCTAATACAGGAGAACTAGATTCTGGCTACTTTATCATACACTACACTGTAGTTTGGTTCTTGAATTTGGCTCAAAGACCTGTGTGTTGAAGGCACATTCCCTAGCCCATAGTTGTGCTGGTCCATATAAATCTTGTAACTGGTGGAACTATTGGCTCAATTAGGTTACAGAGACAGTCCCTTGAAGGGAACATTGAGAAACCAGCTTTTCCCCTTCCTTCTTACTCCCCAATTTCTGTGAGGTGAGCAGTATCATTTTCTGCATGCTTCCATCATGATGCACTGATTCCCCTAGGCCCCAAATCAATTGGGCCAGAGGACTATGGGTTGACATTTCCAGAATTTTGAGAGACAATAAGCTTTTCTCCTTTTTAAGCTAACTTGAGTGTGTCATTTCTTTCCATACATAAAGTTAGCTAACATAGTTTTTCTTATTTGGGTTTAATTTCCTCTTGTAAAAACCATGTGCTACATATCCAGTCATTACTAAGAAGAATGCAACCACTTCGCACAGTTCCAGAGGGTGTGATATGTAATCTCATGATGCCAACTCCTGGTGAGGATATATCATTGTTTGGGAAAGAGCAGGAAATAGCCACAAAGAGCAGATCCAATAACTAGGAAATCTCTTCTTATAACCAGTACCCTCTTCACCTCTTCTAATCTCAATCACTCCCTAATGGGTTCATCTCCAAATGGCATTAGTATATGACTTTGGAAATTAAGCATCAACATGATCTTTAATTTCTCTTTCACTTTGGCATCTGTCACTGCCCTATACAATTGACTGACCTGCTGTGCTGTGTAGTCTGTTCAACTTTCATTGGGATTTGGGTCACTTGTGCTTTACCAATTGATAAATTCTGAGTGCCCAGCTCAGTGTGTGACAGACACACACTCTGTTGTTTACATGAATGTCCTGGTGTAGAAGCAAAGTGTATCATTCATTGTGCCTGAAAATATTTCATTTGCTCAAAAGATAGAAGCTTTAAATGCAAAGTTTAAATTTACAAAAAGTTTTAATTGTTCAAATCAAGTCTGTCAGGCAAAAATGCTTTGGTTATTTTAAGAACTAAACATTGGATCATACACCAAAATCATAGCTATAATTTTTCATCTTAAAATAGCATGCATCATTTTATTTTTCCTACAATGTTTTCATTGGGTATTTCATGGCAAGGTCTAAAATTATGACAAATGGGGTTAATCAGAAGGTTACACATGTTGCAACTATAAAATCATGTTACCTGCCTGAAATGGGTTATATTCTTTTGGGAAAAACAATGCAATTAAAAACAAAAGCATAGCTGGTGGAGGGGGTGAGGAGGCCATCATTACATCCAGAAACATAAGAAGTAATACCTCCTTCCAAGTCTTTCCCAGGCATTGTAAGATTTGTATATAGGTTTAACATTATATGTGCTATA
This sequence comes from Lophiomys imhausi, assembly GCA_907164525.1. NCBI lineage: Eukaryota > Metazoa > Chordata > Mammalia > Rodentia > Muridae > Lophiomys > Lophiomys imhausi. The sequence continues at coordinate 5,985,087 of CAJQZJ010032130.1, forward strand.
TGACAGAAGTCAATATTGCAAGTCATTAGAGTAAAAAGGGGATAATTAGTATAGAAAAAAAGAATGATCCAATAGGAAACAGAATTTCTTCTATCTTTGAGAAATAGAATCACAATACTTCCAAAACTTACATGGGACTGTAAGAGATTTTAAATATAATTTCTTGCATGTATATATCATATATACATTCTCTCTCTCTCTCTTTCTCTGAGGGTATTCCACAACTGTACACAAATTGTAAATAAACAAGGGAAAAATGAGTTTGGTTATATTTAGACCCAAATTTCCTGATTTCCCAAGTTAAAGCCATTAACCAATACAATATTGTGTGCTTATAAATTTTTTTATTATTATATACAAACCTGAAATATATCTTGAGTGTCTTGTCATATCACTGAGCAACAGACAGCCATTTTCCATTAGAAAATACAGAGTGAGCTAGTCCTTAGTATTTTTCGTGCTTAGTGATTTATAAATATTTTTCACAAATTCTATGTGAAAGTAGTCTCACCAGATATTCTCAAAGTATATGAATTTTACCAATATGTAGAGTACAATGCTGACATGTATCAAAAAGCCCTTTAAAGGCTTACAATAATTATATTATCAATTTGATCACAGATGATTCAAAGTAATTCAGTGTACATTTCCTGGGGTCATATTTGGCATGTTCAAGCAATACCCTTCTTCCAACTTCCCTACATAAACAATCAGACATTACCTTAAGAACTGTCCCTGGGCCAGTGTGAGTGCACACACACACACACACACACACACACACTCAAAACAAAAAGACTTATCCCAAAAGTAAAGATCCACTTCTCTGAATGTTAATACTGCAGTTTTTTCCCCTCCTTGTCAAGAAAATAACTGTTGCTAGATATTGGTTTGTAAAAAAAACAAAAACAAAAAACTATATATATATATATATATATATATATACAGTTGTGATAGTTCTTTTTTTAGCAAGATATTCAAATTTATAATTTTGACTTGGAAGTAGTGATTAACGTCCCTAAGTTAACAGTTTGGCACACCAACTTATCTCCATAGGAGCTGAAATAAAAGTGAACAAAACAGCCTTCCTCTCCATAATTGCCTTGTAATTACTTTGTAAATTTTAGGCATTTACATTTCATCAGCTTTAAAAGTAATTGCATAATCCTGCATGTCCTTTAAATTCTGCTTGTTTTGTTATAATTTAATCACAAAGCCATATCTCAAAAAGAGAGACAGACCAAAAAAAGAACAGTCGCCAATGCCATTTTCCAGCTTTATGAATCATTTTCTCTATAAAATTTTGGTATGAATTTTTGAGCAATTTTCTTTCCCATCAATTAATCTGTAAGGCTAGCCCACAATAGAAAGATTAGAAAAATGTTTTGTTTCTGAATTTTGGAAAGATACTATAATGGTACTGTCCAGACAGATTTATTTTAGTACATACTAGTTTGGTTTTCTATGAATACTGTTGTCACATTAGCCAATCATCTGTGTCTCACACCAAAGCCAGATTTATGAGCATTGCCACCTGTGCAGTCTCATGGGGCCCAGTGCTTGCCCTTATTCTCTACTGTTACCTGCATGACATTTTAAAATAATTTTGAGCAAGGAATATGAAGCTTCTTCTTGCGTGGACACTCAAATTTATGTAGCCAATCTCATCTTGACCGTATACACACATTAAGTATTGCATTCTGTTTTTCTGATGGCATTATTTTGAGCATTATTTCATTTGGTTTTTATGAATCAGATGTGTTTCTCTAAAATGTAAACGTTAGACTAAAATGGATATTTCAAACAATTTACTAACCTCAAAAGGATGGAGTGGAAGAAGGAAAAACGGAGGCGGGTAGGCTGGCTAGTTGACTTTATCATCTCATTTACAAATGAATGAATTGAATCCAAACTTATTCAATGATATAAATGAACACATTTGGAGTATATATATGACTTTATTGGTGAATACTTCCCTCAGATGTTCTTGATTTCCATTCATGTTATCTGGAAAAGAGATTTTTCATATTAAGCATCTTCCTTCTGTATGCTCACTCAGTGAACTCAAAAGCTCCATATATATAAATATTTTAAATGAAAGTGGTTTGAAGTACAGAAAAACAAAAGTCGCCTTATATTTCAGTATTCAAATGAAATCAGTTAGACGTGTATATTGTCCCTGTTGGTTCTGGGACTGACGTGTTGTGCAGGCAAGTTTCTTTTGCCACTGCTCTTTTACTAACTGTTCTGTCCTAAAAATGTGACTACATTTCTTTTTTTTTTTTTTTTTGGTAAATTTACACAAAAAGCTAGTGATGTTGAATAGCTTATATATTCACAAATTCTAGAGCATAATATGCAAAGACTATGTTTAATAAGGCTTGTGTTGTGAAAATACCAAGGAAATAGGGTAGGGTTCTGTGAGTTGACTACCAGCCACTTACTTTCTACATTGGCAATTAGTTCAAGCAACCTTTCAATGTGAGATGGGGTAGCTTGTAAAAACTTAAAATATACAATTGGCATGATGATGTTTTACCCTTTCCCTACCGTCCTTCCCCCCTTCAACCTTCCTCCCCCCTCCCCCTCCTCCTCTCCCCCTCTCCCTTCCCCCATCCCCCTTTCCTCTTCTCCCTCTTTGAACTTGAGGATTTCTTCACTATAGAAGCCTGTGTTGTTCCTGTTCTGGATATTTGTTTGTTGATATGTGTTTAATAGTCTTTATTTCTAAAATGGTTATTGACTTTCCATCTGGAAGAAGCAACTAGTCACAGTTTGACTGCAAAACTCAGGCCCCTTTTTTCTGCCCAATTCTTGAGAGTGCAGGGGCATTCTGTTCACTGTCATGAGTTATGTCAGTGATGTGGCCTACATATTACTGACCTTAAAGTCAGTCCTGTTAGTAATTGACAGAGAACTCTCCCATTAAAAGGTGTGTTTTCTTTGGCCCTCCCATTTTTAAATTGTATTTCTCCACCAATACTTACAAAGAGAGTAACCATTTATTTTGTATGTTCAAGCTTTTGTAAATACTTCCTTCAGAAAATGACATTTGTCCCCAGCTGTCATATCTCTTCCTTACTTTCTTCTTCTGGTCCTGATATTTCCTATTTTGTCATTTTCACTGTAAATAATTTCTTGAAAGAAAAGACGAAAGCCTCATCCTCTTCCCACCTAAGTGCGTTTGGACACTATTATGTCTGGGCTTCCATATGTGAATGGTGACCAGGTTTTCCTGAATCAAAAACAAAACAAACAAACAAAAAAACATATCAGACAATCTCTGTGTTTAGCAACATAATGATGTCCGTGAAAAGATTCCTTATAAATTCTGAAGAACTGAGAGTTAATGCAGGCTCTAAGAAATTACTGAAATAAATTCTAAATGTTGAACACTTGATCACCACAGTTAGTGAAATGATTATACAAGAGTGGAGTCATTTTCCAAGCATTTCAATATCCAGATAACAAAATTGGGCATACCATTGAAAATATGAGAATTGGGTAAAAATTTCAATATTCACATACATTATACTCCCAAATTATACATACACAGTCTAAAGAACCTACCCCCTTTCTTTAAATTAACCAGCATTAATCACAATTGGACCACATGTTTGTTACACAAAAATTTTTGAAGGTAAAGTCTAAATTAACATTTTGTGAAGGAAGATGTTAAAAAATTTTTTACAGTAAAGCTATGATTTTTTATCACTGTATATGAACTGGTACAAAACCAGCTAGTTCTTGTACTCAGAGACTCAGTAATTTCATGGCCAGAAATAGGACTTCTTGTAATTTATAAAATAGGGATTTCATTAGTTAAGAGTTGATTTTAATCATAGTATGGTAAATTAAAGAGGAATGCAAAATCTTTCAAATTTTCCCCATTGGTGAATGGATTTGGTTTCCTTGTGCTTGAATTACACTGGCCTCTGTCTGTTCAACCCAGACTATAGTTCCTGTGATGCTTTGTGAACTCTGGGTTAAAAACAATCAAATCTTTTGGGATCCAGAAGAACTGAGTGGTCACGTCAGAAGTTCATCTCCCATGTCCTCTCAAGTGATCTACATAGCAGGAGTAATAGAGAGAGATAAAGGAGCTCAGGTAAGTATAAACAGTAGATCAGTAAAGTCCTGTCACTAGCACAGTTTCTAGTCAGTGTCATGTTGGAAGAAACAAAGTTACTTTGTCAAGATTTTCCTGAATCCCTGAACTGAAAAGTAAATGCCTCCCTATCACTAAAATTTATTAATTATATACATTTGCTAATTAAGCCAAAACTAAAACACTAAGTAACTAAATAATAGAATAACAAAAAAGAGAAAACCTCAAAAGTTGGAATAACGAATACTAAGTGTTTCAATATTAATTCACTTTATCTGCCTTACACCATTTACATGCTTTCTCTAAAATAGAAAATATTACTATGTAGAATCATCCAAAGAGACTGTTGTTAACATGGCCATTGAGTGAGAATACTGTCTAGGAGACTTTTGATAACCTATGGAGGAGTAGAGTTGGTGAATCATTGATAGGATCAAAGGATCAAATGTAAAATTGCATGTTAATCTGTAGAAATTTGATGAATTGAAAATGATATTCATTTGATAGAAATAGAAATGAGTTCTGTCCAATAGAAATAATAACCAAGGGTTATCATTGGCCTGCAGAACTTGACCAGCTTTACAACTATTTTAGTATCATATTTCTGCATTTCTTTTTTCCATTAATTTATTTATTTAATCACAGTATAGCTTGATCACAGACTCCTCCCTTCTCTTCTCCTGTTCCCACTCTCACATCCCTGTCTTTCAATTACCTCTTCACTTCTCCTTAGAGAAGGAGAGGACTCCCTTGGGTACTATTAACGCACCCTAGCACATCAAGTTAAGGCATGACTAAGCAGTTCCTTTCCCATTGAGGCCAGACAAGGCAGCTCAGCTATGGGGAAGGAATACAAAAGAAAGCAACAGAATCAGAGACATTCTCCTTTGCAATTACTAGGGGACAAATGAAGAATAAGCTGTACATCTGCTACATGTGTGTAGGGGACATAGGTCCATGCTCTCTGGTGGTTGGTTTAGTCTCTGTGAGATACCATGGGCCTAAGTTAATTTCCTCTATGTCTTCTTATGGAATCCTTGACAACACTGACTCCCTCAATTCTTCCTCCCATTCTTCCAGAAGACTCTCTGAGCTCTGCCCATGGTTTGATTGTGGATCTCAGCATCTGTTTCCATCAGCTGCTGGATGAAGCCTCTCAGAAGACAATTATGCTGGGCTTTTATCATTTGTGTGTTTCTGGGTCTGGGTTAACTCATTCAGGATAATATTTTCTAGTTCCAGCCATTTGTCTGCAAATTTCATGATGTCTTTGTTTTTAATAGCTGAGTAGTATTCCATTGTGTAAATGTATCACATTTTCTTCATCCATTCTTTGGTTGAGAGATGTCTGGGTAGCTTTGGTTTCTAGCTATTTTGAATAAAGCTGCTACGTATTTCTACTGAATAAACATATTAACTTCTTCCTGTAGAAACAGCTTTGTTAGTTTAATAATGAGTTAAATAAATCTTTGGAGAATAAAATTATAATATTTTAAAAATCAAGTCTCCTGTCAGCCTCCTAAAATCTATCCCCCAACTCTGTTTTCCAAACATTAGGAAGAGATGTTCTTTATATTTACAATTTCACTACACAAGAACAGGCTTTTGGTTTTATTTCATATATTTGAAATTAAGGAAGCTTCACAAAATCTAAAGCCCTCCCACCTAATGAAACACATATTATGAAGATATTCTACCAATATATCTATATAAAGAGTATTAGATATTAGATATTTTTGTAATATGTATTTAATTCAAGGTTTGTTACATTTTGTCAACATCAGTTAGCAAGCAGCATTCTTTTTAATATATTTATAGAATGATATTTTTGCAACTAGGTAATAATAATATTAAGATCTTCTTTCTGGATTATGTAGGTTCTGTACAGAATGCTGTTCATAAACAATAAACACCATTCTAATGCATTCATGGATAATATATCAATTTTACTCTGAGAATATTTTCTTTTTTTGATATTTTTAAAAATATTTATTTATTACTTCAGGTTACATCTCCATCACAGTGTTCTCTTTCCACCCCTCCCACCCTCTACCTCCTATCCTTTCCATCCCATTCCTCTGGAGTGGAGTGTCCCTACATATCAGTCCTGCGCCCAGCAGTCATTTGAGGGTCAAGAGCCTCCTCATACTCTGGGGCCCTACAATGCAGCACCAATAGGGCAAAGTGTCTCGTTGACAGGAAAACAAGTTGATGTTCATGTTCCCTTTGGTGCATTGGTTGTAGTATAGTTATCCTGTACTATATGGTGAAAATCCGACTATTAGTGAATAGATGCCATGTGCATCCTTCTGAGTCTGGGTTAACTCACTCAGGATGAGCTTCTCTAGTTCCATCCATTTGGCAAATTGCATGATTTCGTTTTTTCTGATAGCTGAGTAGTATTTCATTGTGTAGATGTACCACAGTTTTTTAATCCAATCTTCGGTTGAGGGACATCTGGGTTGTTTCTAGGTTTCTAGCTACTACAAATAAGGCTGCTATGAACATAGATGAGGAAACTTCATCCAAATGATTCCTCACCAAATCAGGAGAATACTTTAGGTTCAAATTCTAGATAACATTTTGAGTTCTACATTTTATGTTACTTTGTAGCAAAGTATTTTACTGTTTTTAAAATAGAACCCAGCAAATTTTAATTAATTCATTAATTAATTTAGTTAGTTAGCTAGTTTTACTTTGAGAAGAAGTATTATCCTTCAAGATCCCAGGCAATACTGAAAATCACAATGGATCCCAGACTGCCTGATATTCTTGGTTGTCTTCCTGCCTCAGTTTTCTGAGTGCTGTGACTACAGACTTGTAGTCACTTGAGGCACTTGACTGGCCAATGTAAAGTTCTTAGTAATGTACTTCCTTAGCATATTACATTGCTTTTATGTTTCTGCTTCAACAGAATTGAAATTTACTTAATGCCACTGATATTAGTAGAAAACCTACTTGGCTCTTTACAGATATAAATTTTAAACATCTTACTAAGTTAAATCTTATTGGGCACTTCCTATCTTAAAGGTGCTTAAATTAATCTCACAAATCATCCTGTATTATTGAGTTAATATGAACCAATGTATGTTATTACCTCTGTAGGTAAAAACTAAAAACATATATATTACATGGTTATGAATAAATGGATTAATAAAGGTGGCCTTTGACTCTGAGCTACTATCATTCCTTCATAATTCCTGCTTTACAATCAATGTCTGTCAGAGAAACAGGGCCAAATGCCTGAAGATTGATGCTGTAATGTATGGAGAGAAATTGGGAACTGTCCAGGCAGCCTCTGGTATGTCATTTCTTAATTTTAGAAGCTGCTGGCCCTGCACTTCCTGTATAAGCAGATATATTTATCCTTCTCAGGTCTCTGAGGTAGTGGAAGACTAGATAGCTAGAGTCTCAAAGTTAAATTTTGAGTTGTTGTTTAGGAATTAAGAGGGTGTTCTGGATCTAAGAAGATGTTTTTAAAATTGTGATGCAAGTTAGAATGAAAGCTAAGTTAGATATAGAACTTTAAACTCATGGAGATGGGTAGATAGTAGAATGTTAAAGTCAGGTGCCAAATACATATAGACTGGACATTGGGATTGTATGCTAAGCCAAATAACTCTCATAATTGTGGCCTAATTATTTCTGTTGTTTTGTATTGTATTTATTGTTGTAAGAGAAAGAGCCATTTGTTGGACTGAAAGGGGGAGCTGTTGGGGGAAAAAAGATATACCTTGAACTTAAAAAAAAAGGAAAGGGATGGGTGGGTTGAGGGGGAAGAGGGTGGGAGAGTGAGACTGGAGGGGGGAGTAGGGAGGGGATTGCGATGGAGATGTAACTTGAAGAAATAAAAAATAAATAAATAAAGAATGTCTAAAGGTACATGCTTGCTATTGGCAACTTTTTGAGATTTTATATAATATTCAAAATATTTTCTTAAATTTAAGAATTTAAAATTATTACTAATCTCTGTTACATATCTGAGTCCAGTTTTGCCATGAATGAAAATTTTGATTAATTCTGTATTCATTCACAAAGTACAATTGTAGTGTATTCTCAACTTTTTGGGTCAAGTTCAATACCTTTAGGATGTTGTATTTTAGTTTCTTGCTATGTTGTAATTGTGCTATTGCAGCTTGATCAGCTTCAGATTTTGGATCCTACCTGTTATGCATTCAGTCCCTGGTTGCATAATAAATTATTAGATTAGAATCTAATATTCAAATCACTTATTGTTTAAGAAGCGTATACCAAGGACAAGCAAAAGTAATTCCTTGTATGCCTCTGGAAATTAACAAGCCAAAAGAAGCCAAATATAGGCTCTGTTAATGATTATATACGTATGTTTGCAAATTCTGTAAACAGAGTTTTGCTACAGAACTTGTGTAGTCAAAATGTCAGATCAAATCAAGTCAGAATGGCAACTCTGAACGTCAAATGACATGGTACTGCTACTGGGGGAAATGGTTAATGGAGGCAGATGTGACTACAAACACTTGGGACATTCTGTTCTAATAAGGATGCTTTAAAAGTAAAGCGCAGACACACAGCATACAAACCAATAGAGTCACTTATTATGTTCAACATCTAATGTCAATTAAATGAACGCTGAGATAGAAAGGTTGGTGTGTCAAAACACTCACCCTTTTTTATGGAACAACAAGTCAGCAGGCTTTTCTTACAATCCTGGTATTTTACATCTCATTACTTGTTTGCTACCATCTAATTTCCCAGTTTCAACTTTCTCCCAGTTTACCTTTATTCCCCTGACTCCACATTGCATCTGAATATAACAATCCTGTCCATGCCTTTGGAACCTTCCCACAGGAATGGTTCCTTGTGTTCCCACCCTCTCTGTGCAAACTCTGACAGGTTTGTCTCTCACTACAGCCACTATTATTTTTCAGTTCTCATTATTATACCTTTAATTCTATCTTACCCATTTATTTCTAGTTCTTTATAATTTCTCTTCCCAGTTACAAACCATTATCTCTTCTTTGTTATGAGTTTTCTCCCCAATCATCTTCTATTATCTCTTATTTTAGTACTTGGCTTTCCCTCTTTGATGTATTTTGGTTTGAACTTCAAGTAATTTGACCCTTTTTGTTAATTCCCTGACTTATCACAGACCCATTATCTATTTTTTCCATCTTTCATCTTTTTTCTATATATTGAAATTCATACAATAGTGTGGTTTAACTGCAGCCTGCAGGGTGATGAGCTGTGGAGAGCTGTCAGAAGGTGAACAAACAACCTTTTAGGATAAAAGGTTGGAGGAGAGCATACATGAGGTTAAAAAATGAAAAATAAAATAAAGCTGCCATTAAAGGATTTAGGTAGCTCAATGTTCATGACACCCTTCCAAAAAAGAGAGAAATGCACTGAGCAGGTAATGACATCATGACAAGAGGAAAGCACCATTTATCTCCTCAAAGCTCAGTGAGCTTCAATGCTAAGTCACACAAAGCATGTTTGAAAGTAGTTTATGGATGATTAGACCAGAAAACCAATATTTGAAGTCTGAATGCATACAGCAAGGCACTGTGAGGTAGAAACAGAATCTGTTGTAGCACAGAGTGGGGGACTGGGATTCACTGTCTGTCTAACACATTTCTTTTACATATTTTTTCTATGAAATAAATTGAGCAGGACTGGGTGCAATAGTTACAGATCCTGGAGTCACAGATGTTATCACACTTTTGTATGGCAAGGTATTAATAAAGATGGAAAATTTTGCATTAGGCCATTCAACTCAAAATTTAGTTTTCCTTACCTCTGTATATCTGCCTTAATTTTTGTATATTTAAGAAAGAAGGCACCCAAACACAGGCATTTAAAAACTACTTTTGAAATACATAACAAATAATTTTGAGGCAAAACCAAAAAAGGAAACATTGAGCAAGAATTTAATATATGCTTTTGTTAGCTATATTTGATTGCTTTGTTTTTAATTGAAAATAGATTCTTTTCTCAGATAATACATCCTGACCAGTTTCCTCTCCCTGGAGTCCTCCCTCCAGTCCTACCAGCTCATACTCCATTCCTTCCTTCTCCCCCAAATCCACTTCCCCTCCATTTCTTTTCAGAAGAGAACAGGCCTCCAAGAGACAAAAAAAAAAAAAAAAAAAACCACAAAAAAACAAGAACATCAACAAAAACAAAAACAGGACAAAACAGACACAATAAGACAAGACAAAAACCATCTTACCTAGGCTGGACAAGGCAACCCAATAGGAAGAAAAGAATGACAATAGCCAACAAGGAGTGAGACATACGCATTGCTACTGTTACAAGTCCCATGAAAAACAGCAAGCTAATAGCCATTACGTGTACTTTGAAGACCTGCTGTAGACCCCTCCAGGCGCCATGCTTGATGCTTCAGTCCATAAGGGCCCTGCTTAGTTGATTCAGTGAGCCATGCTCTCTGGCTTTCCTTCATACCCTTTTACACCTACAGTCTTTCCTTCCACTTTTCCAAGGAGTCCCGACACTCTTAGGAAAGGGACCTTATGGACACCTCCAATTGAGATTCTCCACACAATGTCTAGCTGTGAGTGTCTGTGTCTGCTCTCATCTGCTGCTGGTGGAAAACTCTCGCATGATGATTGGATAAGGTATATATTTATGAGCATAGCAGAATATCATTAATCAGTTAATTCATGATTTTTGTTGTTGTTGCCAGTTGTGTTTATTTCTATCACTAGATCTTGTGCTATCCATTCTAAAAGTATAACCCCAAAAGAAATAGGAAAGCTTTTTACCTAAAAATGTTGCCCTGAGGTTTTGAAAGGATAAGGCCAGTTTTAAAACAATTTAAATAGTAGAAAAAGCTCACATAAATTAGGATGAATAAATACAGCCAGCATCAAATTTGTTTGAGAAAATTTAAACATGCAAATACTCTTTAATTTTAGGTAAAGAATAAGATAACTTCTAATGTATAGATCTTAACTTTGTGAAAGTAGAAAGAAAAATCAAGACTTATACATTCAATTGTCATACATTTCCCTTATATATTTATGTCTGCAATTCCCTTATATATTTACATTTTAAAATTTAAAAATGGGGTATGAAACTAAACTCTTTTTTTAATGTTTATTTATTACTTCAAGTTATGTCTCCATTACAGTCTCCTTCCACAAACCCTCCCAGCCCTACCCTCCCACCTCTCCCCCTTCTCCCAAAACTCATAATTCTTTTTCTTTTGAATAATTAGGCCACAATTATGAAAATTATGAGGTATAACATACATTTCCAATGTCCAGTCCATACATATTTGGCAACTGATATCAATATTCTATTATCTATCTCCATGAGTTTAAAGTTCCATACCTAACTCATTTTCCATCCTAATTTGCATTACCAACTTAAAAATATCTTCTTAGACCTAGAACATACTTTTAATTCCTACACAATTCAAAATTTAACTATGAGAATATAGCTATCTAGTCTCCAACCACATGGGAGTCCTGAGAAGGATAAATATATCTGATTACACAGGAAGTGCAGAGCCAGCAGCTTCCAAAAAGGAAATGACAGGAAACTAAACTTTTAACTCTTGATATCACTTCATTCTCTCTTTCCTTCCTTTAAATAACTTCCCCTACCCCCATGTCATGATATTGTGAATAGAGTAGCAATGAATTTGGTTAAGCAGTTATCTCTGCAGTGGGTTTCAAGTCTTTGGATATATGCCCAAGAGTGGTATCCAAGGATCATGAAAATGATCTATTTCTAACTTTTGAGGAATCTCATTACTGATTTCCTAATAGTGACTGCAACTATTAGCACCTCTGCCAGAAATGAACAAGGGCTTTGTTCAATTCTTTTGTCTCCTTTTGTTTCTTTGTTTTTTTCACAACAATTCTGAATGGGGTAAGATTGCATCACAAAGTAGTTTTAATTTTCATCTCCCTGATGACTAATGGTGTTGAACATGCTTTAAAATATTTCTCAGATCCCAGCAGTTACTCTGTGAGTTCAAGGCCAACCTGGTCTATGAAGTAAGTTCCAGGATAGTCAGGTGTACACAGAGATACCCTGTCTCAAAATAACGAAAACAAAAACAAACAAACAAAATATTTTTCAGAAATTTATATTTCATTGTTGAAAAATTTCCATTTAGTTCTGTACCCCAAGTTTAAATTGAGTTGTTCTTTATGTTTAGTTTTTTGAGTTATCTTCTGTGTGTGTATGTATATGTATATGTATATGTATATATATATATATATATATATATATATATACTGTAAACTATCTCTTTGTTCAAATTATGGTGTCTTGCTATACAGATTCTTCCTAGTTTCATGTGATTCCATTTATTAATTGTTGGTTTTAATACCTGGGCTACCAGGGTTTTGTTCAGAAAGTTCTTTTCTGTGACTCTAAGTTGAAGCATATTACATGCTTTCTCTTTTATCAGATTCAATATTGCATAGCTTATGTTGAGGTTTGTGTTCTATTTAGACTTGAGTTATGTAAAGTATGAGAGATGAAGATATAGTTTCATTTTCTACATGTTGTAACTTATCCAGTTTTACCAGCGCCATTTGTTGAAGATGTGGTCTTTACTCAAGTTTTCATGTTTGCCTCTTTGTCAAAAATCAGGAGGCTATAAGAGTGTGCATTTATATGTGAGTCTTAAATTCTGTAAATTAATGCAGGTAAGGATTTCTAACACCAAAGACTTTTTTAAATGCCAAAAGAATGCTTACAGCTGTAGAAGAGTCCTTAGACACACACACACACACACACACACACACACACACACACACACCACACACACACACACACACACACACACACACACACACACACACACAC